>CM068957.1:27611014-27622169 GCA_035128595.1 Eptatretus atami
GTCTGTAAAGGTTCGCAGAGTGCAAGCGATACAGAAGTCCTGGCGTGACAGACACACCAAGGTGAGACTTTTTAGTGTGGGAGATCGTGTCGATGTGCTCAATTTTGGAAATGATAATCGCTGGCTGGGAGGAACTGTTGTCGAGAAATTTGGTTCTTCCCTCATTGTGAAACTCTTGGATGGCCGGAATGTGAGGAGACATGTGGATCACATGAGATTGGCAACCTGTGATGTAACCGGTGATTTATCTGGTCCATCTGAACCATCCGTCGAGGCCAACACATGGGAAAGCCTGCAAACATCATTCCAGAGGGCAACATTCCAGAAGAGTCTTGCAGAGAACCTTTTCGGTGCTCCTGCTGTGGAGGAATGTGAACCACCACCTCCTGTAGCACCATTGGAAGAGCGGGTACTCCATCGCTCTTCCTGCCTCAGAAGACCTCCTAATCGTTTGGACTTGTGAGTAGTATGCATACGAGTTAACTTGGAATTAACTGTCATCGATGATTTGGTGGTACTGTTACTCACAATGTTTGGAATTACTGTTGTTGAAGGCAAACTGCTATGTTATGGAAAGTTATTGTCTTAATCCTGTGACTTTGATGATTTTTATGGAATTGCTACACGAGGGTGTGCACTAAGTTTTATGAGTGTATTGGAATGAATGATAAGTTTGCAAGTTTAAGCTTAAAAAGGGAGGAGTGTAGCATACGTCCCGATCGTCATCGGTGGTTTTGGCTGGGGGCGCGGGGGAGTGAAGTCAGGGAGGTGCGACAATGGTGGTGATCCTGGAGGCTGTGTGTGTGACCTGTGATTAAACTCCTTACCTGGAAGGTCGAGCCTCTGAGTGATATATTACAGAGGTGAGGTGTTTTGAATTAAGTGGAGGTGAGGTGTTTTGAATTACGTGGCGGTGAGGTGTTTTTAATAACATGGCGGTGTTTCTCCCATTGTAGTGATGTGTCGGGAGGCGAGCGTAGCAAGCTGATAATATATATATATATATATATATATATATATATATATATATATATATATTGTTACGGTTCTGGAAATTCGCAAACACCATAAAGGTCCCGTAGGTGAGATATATTTCTTAAGTACATGTGTAGTTAGCCCAAACCCATTGTATAGAGGGAATTAATGTGATTCATTCGGGCTGCGATCCTTTGAGTTAGGCGTTTTTCTGTTCTACCTTTGTTTTGAGCCACCCACGCCAACAACAACAACAACGCCAGCAGCAAAAACCTACCTTCACCACTCGCTACCGCCAAACCTCACATCACCGCCATTCCAAACAGCGCCATGGCCATCGGACACCGCCGAAAACCTCCACCACCTTCTCCTACCGCGAGCGTCGAGCTGTCTTCAGCGAGACACGCGAGACGCGAGTGCAGATGGCGGGTTTTCTGAGGAGAATTCGGATCAGGAATGATGCACGCCCACATCTGATCCACCCAATCAGGAAGCGCGGGGCGGCTTGGCCCTGCCTCCAGACGCGCCTGACGAAAATCGGCATATGCAATTTGAGGATCAGGAATGATACACGCCCCCTCTTTCTCCGTCCAATCGGCGAGCGTGGCTCCGCCCCTGAGGTCGTTTGGATCCGATAATTTGCATATGGTGGACTCCCGAAGCGCGATAAAAAGGCGAGCTCAGTGAGGAGCTCGAGCAGTATCGTGGGGCGAGCCAGTAGAGCAGTATCGCGGGCAGATCGGTGAGGAAGTCAGTATCGAGCAGTATCGAGGAGTGTCGGTGGAGCAGCAGATCGGTGAGGCGAGATCGGTGGGGCAGACGGCTGCGGAGGCGAACGGCTGAGGTGGACCTGGAGGCTCGCGTCGCGGGATCCAAGCAAGCCAGCCATACTCCCTCCCCAGAGCATCAACAATCCCCCCCTTTTTTTTCCCCCGCGCTGAGAGAGTGCGACAAGGGGCCCGTTCCCACTTACACCAGCAGGTGCCCCGGAACCGCCGTGCAGCGACATTCTGCGGCTCGCCACGAGGGGCGGGTAGGACCCTTCGGTCTCGTGGGCCTGGCCGCTCATCCAGGTTCCACGCGCATTAGGCCCACGGCCCAGTCTGACTCCCTTGCCTGTGAGGGGGTCTTTTCTTTGCTTCGGTGTGAATGCGTGTTGTGGCGCCGTGTCTTGTAAGGTAGTAACTGTATAAGTGGTCCGTGTGTCGTGTAGTCGGTTTTAACTTCTCTTATATGTGCATTTCTTTTGTTCAATGTGATATATGTGCGATCGCTTATTGTTATGTAAATACATGCTGTTTGCTTTACGTGTGCTATAGGTGTGCTCCGTGTGCCGGAATAAATGTGCATTGTGTGAACTGTTTTCCCGTCTTGCTTCGTCTTTTCTTAATTGAACCTCCATCCTGCTTCACGTAAAGGGTTCGTAGTGGGTGCAAAACGCCGGTAAATAATCTGAACCGTCGAGGTCGACGATAACACCGCTCGGTTATCCCGATAGTACGGAACGGCCCCCCCAGCGGCCGTGTCCGGAGTCGACCTGCGGCGAGGTACGATCGCCCGGTTTACCATCCGCGTGGGTACTTAGGTAGGTCGAATTTGGCGAACAACCCTATCCTACGCGGGTGGCCGATTGGCACGATTGTGGTGAGGTCGAAAGGCCCACCCGTGACTGGATCCCGGCGTTAGCCGGGAGGGTCACGACCTGAATTGTCCGTCCGGTGGCGAGGCGGTCGCGGTTCGAGTCGCGTGGCCGATCGCACGCCGACGGGCGCGAATTCGCAACACTGGTGTACAGGAGTGTGATTCAAATCCCTCCCGTCTCCAAGCTAAATTCATAGGAATCGGTTCAGGAGGAGCGACCCCCGATTCCCTCTAAATTACGAGCGATTAAATTAACCCCTTACGTGGAATAAGATGGCGTCTCAAGGCGAGCGGGAGCCGGGGGTAGTAGAGATGTATATGTGTAGTGATGTAGAATCCATGGTCCAGGATGTCGACGCCGAGCAGGACATTGGTTGTGCAGGAACACGAACTCCCCAACTGAACCAGGGCCCGAAATGGGTGCGGCGGCGGCCGCGTGTATAACACCTCCCTCCCCCTCTCCACCAAAACCCCCGAGCCTTGTCGAACCGAGTACACTCGACAGGATTCTGCAGGCAATAACAGAGATGCAAAGAAACGCAAATGAAATGAACGGCAAAATGGATGGAATGAACGAAAAAATGGAAGGAATGAATAACGAATTGAACGAAAAAATGGATGGAAACGCACTCAAAATGGAAGGAATGAATAACGAATTGAACGAAAAAATGGATGGAAACGCACTCAAAATGGAAACAAACAAAAACGAAATGAAGGAAGAAAAAAAGAAATGCGGGGTGAAACGCAGCAAATGGCCGGAGCCTGCAGGCGGGCATAAGGCAACAACAGCGAAGTGCGTAATGGCGACGCCACGTGTGGGAGCGAACAGCTGGGAGGGTGCAACGGTTGTCAGGCCCGCGGTGAAGGCGGGTGAGGAAAAAATAATCCGGGAGACGTGTTGGGCGAGAAGTGTGGAGGTGACGGAAAAAGTGACGGTAACCGAGAGGGAAAAATTAATTGGGGTGACGGAGACGTGCACGAAGGAATAAAAATAGTGGAGTGTGGAGAAAAGACTTCAAACATGACAAGAGAGTTGATAAGCTGGGACTGGAGGTAAAAACGGAGACAGAGGAACTGGGAAGACTGATAGACAAACACAAGGGCAAGATGGAAGAACAGTTAGAAGCCAAAGCAAGGTCGGAGTGTGCGGAGATGAGAAAAGAATTGGAGAAGAAAACTGAGTTACAGAAACACCAGAACAAAGAGACGGAATTACAAGACGAACTGAAGATGTTGAGAGAGGAAAGAACGAGAACAGAGAATGAAACGTTAAGGAACCACACTGAGCAGATTGAACAATTAGAAGCCAAAGCAAAGTTGGAGTGTGCGGAGATGAGAAAGGAATTGGAAAAGAAAGCTTCTGAGTTACAAAACGAGCTGAGGATGTTGAGAGAGGAAAGAACGAGAACGGAGAATGAAACGTTAAGGAACCACGCTGTACAGATCCAACAGCTGAAGCGAAGGCCAGATTAAAGAATGAGATGCAAGAAAGAGTAATGATGGAAGAACGAATGAGACAGAAGAAGGAAATCGATCAATGGAAGGAAACCACGAGATTGCAGAATGAGGAACAAGAAAGAGTACTGGAAGAACAAGGAATGAGACAGGAGAAAGAAATCTGTCAGTTGAAAGAAATAATGAGATTGCAGAACGAGGAACAAGAAAGACAGTGGAATAAAAACTGAAAGAGTATGGATTTGAAACTGAACGACAAAAGGAAAAAAATAGGTTGGAATACGAGAAGTTGAAGGAGCAACGAATGAAGCAGGAAGGAGAAATGAGGAGATTGAAGGACACCACGAGATTGGAGAGGGAAGAACGAGAGGAACAATGGGATAGAAAACAAAAAGAACATGAAGCCGAGGTTGACCAATTGAAAGAAAAGGCGAGGCTGGAGTGCGAAGAGGGAGACAAGAAACAGCGAATGAAACACAAAAGGGAAATTAACCACATGAAGAAAACCATGAAACTGGAGAAGGAAAGACAGGAGAAGAAACAAGAAGAGTAATGAGACAGCAGCACTGAAACACAAGAAAGAGATTAACCAAATGAAGCAAACCATGAAACTGGAGAAGGAAGGACAGGAGAGGAAGCAAGGAAGGGTAATGAGAGAGCAGCGAATGAAACACAGGAAGGAAATGAGCCAATTGAGAGAAACGATGAGATTGAAAGAGAGGAGCATGAGGAAGAGTGGGAGAGAAAACAAAAACTATACGAGTTTGAAATTAATGAACTGAAGGAGAGAATAAATTGAAATCCAGAGAGATGGAAAAACTCCAGAAAGAAACAGAAACTAATAGATGTATAGAGACCAGGGAGGTAGAGAAATAGAGGAGAGACTGCATGATAATGACGGGTTAAAGAACAGACACACACACACAGAAGTAGTAGAGGATAATGGGGTGAGCTCGCGGACTGGGTAGGGACCCGGTGTGAGCAGCTGGATGGCCGCCTCCAGGAACGAGGGGAGGAAGTATGCCCCTTGAGGCGAATCACGACCAGGTGGGTTCGGTCGTGCCAAGCGGAGTTGAAGGGACGAGTGCTGTGGATAGGTGCACGTGTAGCTTGGGGGGTATAGAGGCCCCGGGAACCCTTGTGGGGACACGAATCCCCAGTGTGGTTGTGCAGGGGTGTGTGTTTGCGAGTGTGCGGAGATGCGTGCTTTCCGGCACGCATGGTGTGAGTGAGACCCCCTGGGCAGGTGAAAGGTTGGGTGTGAGTGAGAGGGTCCGTGTGAGGGAGACCGTGTGTGTGAGGTCTCTGTATGTGAGGGAGATGTCGGTCGGCATGCGTGAGCATGCAGCCGCGTCTCCCGGTGTGAATGTGAGTGTGTTGGAGTGGAGTCTGTCGTCGTAACACGCAGGTGTGCGTGGGTGGAACGGAGACGACGGCGACAGAGAGACACAAGCCGGTAGCGGCTGTAGCTGTATTGGGGACCGTGCCGGGTTCACCCAGCAGCGAGCGCGAGGTCCGTGCTGTGCAGCGCACGAGACCCCACGTGCTCGCTTGCGGGAGTGAAGCCCGGTCCGGAAACGCCAGCGGTGGATTTGCCGATCCCGCGACGGACAAAGGTTAGGCAGGATAACGGATTTGGACCGGATGGGTTCTCCACGCGAGCTTGTGTTAAGCTCCAACGGGCAGAGCACAGGTGTTCGCGTGGGGAGCCCCTCGGAGTGCGAGGGTTGCTTTTGGGGGTGCGCAGGGTGACGTCATGGCTGCACATGGGGTTGGAATCCGGCAGGAGGGGTATCCCTGCCGGATGGTACCGTCCAAGAGGGACGAGGTACACGTGCAGCTGCATGACGTCACGGGAAAGGTGCAAGAGCGCAGGCTGTGAGTTGCCGCGCTGGTGCTGCGCGTATTTGGCAATACAAAATTAACGAAAGCAAGCCTCGCTTTCGGGTGAACAGGATTCTGGGTAAGGGGTGAAAGACCCCTTACCTGGGCACAGGATGAAACTAGTTAGGGGGAAGGGTTAGCTTAGCTAGACCGGCTCCATGGGGCAGGGGTAAGTCCTCATGGGGCCCGTGGAATGGATTAGTTAGAGGGATTGTAGTGAGCTTTAGGATGGAAATAATTTTTGAGGTTTGGGGCGGTGACAGACTGTGAGTGTGTAGAGGGACGTAGCTAGCTACGTAGTGTTAAAAGGAACGTGCTATAGTGTAAGGGATGACGTGGGAGCACGAGTTAGTTAGGGGATGTAGTTAGAAGGATGCAGGATTCAGCGGTGTGTGTGTTGAAGAGTTGGTGAGTTGTGTGGAAACGTGTTGAGTGAGTGAGGCCAGCGGGTCTGTGTGAGTGGAGCGAATGTGGAATGCATGGTGCGATGAGTGATTGGGGGAGGAGTGACTCCCGCCAAGGGACCCGGGGTCAGTGTAGAGTGAGTTAGTGGGTTAGTTAAATTGACAAAATGGAGGTCGTTTGTTGTTGGTGGAGTGTAGGCTCGAAACTTTTGGGGGGTGCAGGAGCCCTGTTGACGGGCTGGGAGCGTGGCTGCGAAAGGTGAGTATCGCTGAGTGGGTACCCCGGCACCGGGCTAGTCGGCCGTGGTAGGCCAAGGGCCCATGGGGGGCCGGGTTAGCGTAGTGGGCACGGGTGCGCCCGCTTGGTGCGGGGCCTGGAGCGCCGTTGGCCGCGTGGGCAGTGTCGTGGGCACGGGTGACCCTCGGAAAGGGGCCCGGGGCGCCAGCCTGCCACGTGTGCGTTTCAGGGAGTTGCCATGGGGGCACTCCCGGTGTTTAGGGAGCTGGTAGGCTCGGAGGCAGTGTAGTGCCGGGGGTGCCATTGTTTGAGAATCGGCAGAGGGTCGTGCCTGCCAAGGGAGCCACGCGTCCCAGCCACGAAACCGTGTGAGGGCACGGGAGGAAAATTGGAGGGCGAGGCCCGAAATTGTGAGGACCAACACAGGCGACGGGAATCAGGGTTGTTAGAACCAATAGTGTAAGCGAGAGGCGTTGTTGAAAGCCCCGGGGTAGTTTAAAGGTTAACGGTTAGGGTAGATAGGAAGTGTACCCCTCCGCACCATCCATCCCTTCGCTCTCGTTGTGGGCCGCTGGACCCACTTTGTGTTAGAGATCGCTGAGATCTGGGGAGGCCATCTTGAGGCTTCGTTGGGCCTCGACACAGGACGCTAGCTCTCCTTATTCCCTCCGGGAAGGGAACGTAGGGGTTGGGAGTAGGCTAGGAAACGATAGGTTAGCGAACAAAAGACGATAAAGGGGGTTAGGGGACGATTTATAGAGGGGAAGAGGGTGAAATAAAAAACACAAAAAAAAAAAAAAAAGTTGGGGCTAATTGGTTTTTAAATTAAGGGAGTGGGTATGGTACAGTGACAGGCAAAGGCGATAGGTGGGAGGAGACAGGTAGGGTAGGTCCGAGTCCACCTTCTGTGTGGCCAACACCACCGCACTCCTCCACCAACCTCCACTGCAAGGCAAAGGCTGCCAACTTCATCGTCTGCGGCTGTGTGCTGCGGGCCTGTGCCGGCCAACTTCATCGGCTGGTTGTTTTCTGCAAGGCCTGTGCCGGCCGGATCGTCTTGCTGTGTTTTTACTGCAAGGCCTGTGCCGGCCAGTTCGTCTGCCGGCTGTGTTTGCCTGCAACGGCCTTTTCTGCAGGCTATGTTGCTTTACCTTTGCCATGTCATGCCACTGCCCCTGTTCACCAGCCCCGTTCAATTTTGCTTTGCCCCCCTGTTCATTCCATGCGCGCCAGGATCCGCAAGCAACAGTTTGCAAGCTGCAGGAACTGTCCTGTTGGCAGCTGCAACACGGGCCTGCAGTGGCGGCCCGTGCACCGGTTCTCTGTTGACTCTTTTTCTTTTCCTGCAGAGTCCATTGATCCTGGGCCATGGTTTAGTGTAAAATTTGTAAGTTAAGGTGTTAAGTTGTATTGTAAATATGAGTGCGCCCCCGCATGTATGTGTTAGCGCCGGCAATTTTATTTAAGTCGTCTGTATGAGTGAGGTTTGTTTAGTTAGTTACTCAGCCCTCAGGTTATTTATTTTGGGACACGAATACCATGAATGTCGCACTCAGGGATCCGTAGGTAAAACGTACTAGGGGAGAACTACACATGATGGCACAACGATAATTTGACGACTCGGGACGAGTCTGTAAAAAGGGGAGGGGGTAGTGTTACGGTTCTGGAAATTCGCAAACACCATAAAGGTCCCGTAGGTGAGATATATTTCTTAAGTACATGTGTAGTTAGCCCAAACCCAATTGTATAGAGGGAATTAATGTGATTCATTCGGGCTGCGATCCTTTGAGTTAGGCGTTTTTCTGTTCTACCTTTGTTTGACCACCCACGCCAACAACAACAACAACGCCAGCAGCAAAAACCTACCTTCACCACTCGCTACCGCAAACCTCACATCACCGCATTCCAAACAGCGCCATGGCCATCGGACACCGCCGAAAACCCTCCACCACCTTCTCCTACCGCCGAGCGTCGAGCTGTCTTCACGAGACACGCGAGACGCGAGTGCAGATGGCGGGGTTTTCTGAGAGAATTCGGATCAGGAATGATGCACGCCCACATCTGATCCACCAATCAGGAAGCGCGGGCGGCTTGCCCTGCCTCCAGACGCGCCTGACGAAAATCGGCATATGCAAATTGAGGATCAGGAATGATACACGCCCCTCTTTCTCCGTCCAATCGGCGACGTGGCTCCGCCCCTGAGGTCGTTTGGATCCGATAATTTGCATATGGTGGACTCCCGAAGCCGATAAAAAGGCGAGCTCAGTGAGGAGCTCGAGCAGTATCGTGGGGCGAGCCAGTAGAGCAGTATCGCGGGCAGATCGGTGAGGAAGTCAGTAATCGAGCAGTATCGAGGAGTGTCGGTGGAGCAGCAGATCGGTGAGGCGAGATCGGTGGGGCAGACGGCTGCGGAGGCGAACGGCTGAGGTGGACCTGGAGGCTCGCGTCGCGGGATCCAAGCAAGCCAGCCATACTCCCTCCCCAGAGCATCAACAATCCCCCCCTTTTTTTTCCCCCGCGCTGAGAGAGTGCGACAAGGGGCCCCGTTCCCACTTACACCAGCAGGTGCCCCCGAACCGCGTGCAGCGACATTCTGCGGCTCGCCACGAGGGCGCGGGTAGGACCTCGGTCTCGTGGGCCTGGCCGCTCATCCAGGTTCCACGCGCATTAGGCCCACGGGCCCAGTCTGACTCCCTTGCCTGTGAGGGGGTCTTTTCTTTGCTTCGGTGTGAATGCGTGTTGTGGCGCCGTGTCTTGTTAAGGTAGTAAACTGTATAAGTGGTCCGTGTGTCGTGTAGTCGGTTTAACATTCTCTTATATGTGCATTTCTTTTGTTCAATGTGATATATGTGCGATCGCTTATTGTGATGTAAATACATGCTGTTTTGCTTTACGTGTGCTATAGGTGTCTCCGTGTGCCGGAAATAAATGTGCATTGTGTGAACTGTTTTCCCGTTTCGCTTCGTCTTTTCTTAATTGAACCTCCATCCTGCTTCACGTAAAGGGTTCGTAGTGGGTGCAAAAACGCCGGTAAATAATCTGAACCGTCGAGGTCGACGATAACACCGCCTCGGTTATCCCGATAGTACGGAACGGCCCGCCCAGCGGCCGTGTCCGGAGTCGACCTGCGGCGAGGTACGATCGCCCGTTTACCATCCGCGTGGGTACTTAGGTAGGTCGAATTTGGCGAACAACCCTATCCTACGCGGGTGGCCGATTGGCACGATTGTGGTGAGGTCGAAAGGCCCACCCGTGACTGGATCCGGCGTTAGCCGGGAGGGTCACGACTGAATTGTCCGTCCGGTGGCGAGGCGGTCGCGGTTCGAGTCGCGTGGCCGATCGCACGCCGACGGGCGCGAATCGCAAAATATATACATACAAACCGGGCGTAGTGGCGTGCGCCTGTAATCCGGCTACTCGGAGGCTTGGGTTGGAGGATCGCTTGAGGACGGGAGCTCTGCACTGGGCGCCACTATGAGAGGGGTGTAGGGCAGCCCGGAATCATGGCGAAACCCAATCCTTATCCCTGTGTCGTAAGAGGCGACCAGGGTTGCGTCAGGAAGGGCATCCGGCGTAAAACTGTGCAAATCAGTATGCGGATCATAACGGATACCGCTGTGGCGACCCCTAACGGGAGCAGCCGAAAGAAGAAGAAGAAGAAGAAGATATACATACATACATACATACATACACACATATACATACATATTGGAGATGAAAACAACCTTGGTATGTCTTGGACTATCTGTGAGTACCACGTTCTGAACGACCATCGTGTTGTTGAATTATCCCTGGCCCAGGTCCCATATAAACAGCAACACTTCTCTACCATCTCGAGTTTGCATTCTAACTCCTCCACAAGCCTCAACTTTGTATGTTATGGAAAGTCATCAAAAGTGTTATGGGAATATAAAAAAAATATAACATCAGAGATGGGGAATTGAATGAAAAAGGTCATACATATTCCAGATAATGAGGGAGGTGAATTGGAAAACAAGACACCATTTGGTCATCATCTCGAAAAAGTTCCCCAGGGGGTGAGGACGTAGTAACCAAAAATAATTGAAATCAGATAAGCGGTTTTCCATTTATTACAAAAACATTTTTTTCAAGATGGCCGCCCAGTCGCCATCTTGGATCCGGCCATGCCCAAAATCAATAGGGTTCTTCCTTTTCAGGTGGTACATGTGTGACCCAAATTTCAAATCGATATGGCGAACAGTTTATGAGTTATCGCACTCACAGCTATAAATGTTGACGCCCAGCCAGCCGGACGGACGGACGACCCGGGTGACAATATCCCCCTTCCGCTACGCGGCGGAGGATAAAAACAAGTCAAAAGTGAATCCACACTTGAATTAGCCTGACCTGGCTCCTAAATATAGTGCTCAATGTTCCAGATTATCACAAATCTAGGACATCGTGTGCCGGTTCATGGGTGGAGTGGGTGGGAAATGTGGTCTTTTCGTGTTGACATGTCTATTTGAAACGCACTAAACGCTGCCACGGTGCAGCTAGGTGAAGCAACCAAATGAGCATTTCTGATTTCAGAAATAAA
>CM068957.1:27622179-27645545 GCA_035128595.1 Eptatretus atami
ACACACCCCTTTGGGTAAAAATTAGTGCTGGTAGTTGTGACAAAAAGTCCCAACAGTTCATCATAATATTCGCATTTGTGCACATTCCAGCCTTACCGTGCAGCCATGATGTGTTATCAGATAGTTTATCTGTTCTCGGCTCTTCAGTGAATTAGTAAATTATTTTCTTGCTTCTGGCTTCTCACTCATGTGATGCTTACCACGTTTTCAAGCTGCCAGCTGTGGGAGCTTTACATTTCCATCACATCCAGGCCCTATCTGTGCCTGCCCGCCATTTTTGAGCAATGGTGAAATGTCCATGTTACGCTCATAAACCAGCTCAACATTACGGAAAGATTTTCTTTGTACGTTCAGAGTCAAGATGTTAGCATGACAATGTCCAAGGAAACTATATGGGCCCTTGACAGACCTAGCATCGAAACGCTTGGGCCCTTGACCAGACTAGCAACGAAACGCTTGGCTCTTGACAGGCCTAGCACCGAAACGTTTGGGTTCTTGAGAGGCCTAGCACCGAAACACTTGGGCTCTTGACAGGCCTAGCACCGAAACGCTTCGGCTCTTGACAGGCCGAGCATCGAAACATTTGGGCTCTTGACAGGCCTAGACCGAAACGCTTGGGCTCTTGACAGGCCTAGCACCGAAACGCTTGGGCTCTTGACAGGCCTAGCACCGAAACACTTGGGCTCTTGACAGGCCTAGCATCGAAACGCTTGGGCCCTTGACAGACCTAGCACCGAAACGCTTGGGCTCTTGACAGGCGAGCATCGAAACATTTGGGCTCATGACAGGCTAGCACCGAAACGCTTGGGCTCTTGACAGGCCTAGCACCGAAACGCTTGGGCTCTTGACAGGCCTAGCACCGAAACACTTGGGCTCTTGACAGGCCTAGCATCGAAACGCTTGGGCCCTTGACAGACCTAGCAACGAAACGCTTGGGCTCTTGACAGGCCTAGCACCGAAATGTTTGGGTTCTTGAGAGGCCTAGCATCGAAACGTTTGGGTCTTGAGAGGCCTAGCATCGAAACGCTTGGGCCCTTGACAGACCTAGCAACGAAACGCTTGGGCTCTTGACAGGCCTAGCACCGAAACGTTTGGGTTCTTGAGAGGCCTAGCATCGAAACGCTTGGCCCTTGACAGACCTAGCACCGAAACGCTTGGGCTCTTGACAGGCCTAGCACCGAAACGTTTGGGTTCTTGAGAGGCCTAGCATCGAAACGCTTGGGCCCTTGACAGACCTAGCAACGAAACGCTTGGGCTCTTGACAGGCCTAGCACCAAACGCTTGGGCTCTTGACAGGCCTAGCATCGAAACGCTTGGCCCTTGACAGACCAGCACTGAAACACTTGGGCTCTTGACAGGCCTAGCATCGAAACGCTTGGGCCCTTGACAGACCTAGCAACGAAACGCTTGGGCTCTTGACAGGCCTAGCACTGAAACACTTGGGCTCTTGACAGGCCTAGCATCGAAACGTTTGGGTTCTTGAGAGGCCTAGCACCAAAACATTGGGCTCTTGACAGCTAGCACCGAAACGCTTGGGCTCTTGACAGGCCGAGCATCAAAACATTTGGGCTCTTGACAGGCCTAGCACTGAAACGCTTGGGCTCTTGACAGGCCTAGCACCGAAACGCTTGGGCTCTTGACAGGCCTAGCACCGAAACGCTTGGGCTCTTGACAGGCTAGCACCGAACGCTTGGCTCTTACAGGCCTAGCACCGAAACGCTTGGGCTCTTGACAGGCCTAGCACCGAAACGCTTGGGCTCTTGACAGGACTAGCACCGAAATGCTTGGGCTCTTGACAGGCCTAGCACCGAAACGCCAAAGGAAATGGCATATAAATGGAGACATGGTGGTTGAGTGACAGATTTTTTTTTTTTTAAAGTGATGCCTTTTAGATGTGAATCAATAAATAAACGTTTCAATCGTAGAAATGGACAAGTGATGGGGACTGGTTAATGGCCTCCAAACTTGGGATGCATTAACATGTGGGTGACTAATATTGAGCTGCATGTTCATAAACCTATAGAGCTCTCTGTATTATCATGCTTCACCGAGAGATTCGATATTTAATTCATTTCCATCGATTAAAAAAAAAAAAAACAGTCCTGTTTATTTCTTGAAATGACAACGCAACGTGGACGTTCGTTCATCACGCTCATTTTAATCCTCAACCTAATGTACCTTGGGATAATTGGAGGTTAATATTATTTACTGATGTTTAGTGCAATTTATTAGCTCTTCCATGAACCTGAAAGTCTTTGTAAAATAAAAATAAAAATAGAAAATATATCCGAGACCCTGTTTGCTTTTAGGTTCCCAGTTTGAAGATGTCGTTTTAATTGAATGCGGATACATAATATCGATCGTGAATTTAACTTTGATGTTTTACACCAGTTCCAGTGTCATCATAAGTCAAATTTTTCGGGTCTGAAAATATTGCTCTATCTATTTAAAATGACTTCAGAATCGGCAAAGGCGCCGGTGAAAATCTCCTTCGATTTCTCATGAGAATCGATGAG
Source organism: Eptatretus atami (assembly GCA_035128595.1). Lineage (NCBI taxonomy): Eukaryota > Metazoa > Chordata > Myxini > Myxiniformes > Myxinidae > Eptatretus > Eptatretus atami. Next base: position 27,624,696 of record CM068957.1, read on the forward strand.
AATACCGTCATATCTCATGGCAACCCTTAGTTCGTTGTGCTGACTTGAACCGGATCGATGATGAAGTGCGAGTGCTACGGATATGATGACAAAATAAATCTGATGATAAAGATCCAGGTACGCTAGAGAAACGGAGGTAATCTGAGTTACCAGTTCGAGTTACAGTTGTAGTTTCTGAAAACACCAAGAAAGTCTCGTTTGCACAAGGCTGTGTCGCATGATAGGCGAGTCAAAGTAACTGACAAGTGACTACAGTGATTTGTGTAAAATTTTAAGCTGATGGAATGGGAACAGCAAAAAATAAAATTAAAAGGAACAAAAAATATCATGGAATTATGAAATCGATCATTTAAGTAGTATGAAAAAATACAACCACTTTGAAATTATATCATTATGCTGTGTAAAACCAGGATGATCAAAACACAGGAAGATGAGCCAGCATGATGGCATGCATTGTGAGTATAAGTTTCTCTGAAGTTCGAATTATAACCTTTAACCTTGGTTCTTTTGCCCTAACATCCTCCATTAAAGTTTTATTTTCCTACTTTGACCCTTCAGCCTTTCTACGTAGTCGGCAAACCGCTTGCAGTGATTGGAGGAGCGGCTTTGCCCTGCTGCATTCCGCTGATGGATTTATTCCCATTTCATCAAAATTCCAGCACCAAAGCTCACGAGGCGCACCGGTTCCAGCACCTCGGAGCATCCACGATCCTGAGGAGCCGCCACATCATGAAGGAAAGGTTCCTTGACGTCGTCATCTTGAGGTCGCCGCAACTTCTTTGCTTCAAGTTTCCGAAGGTTAACTTGTTGAAGTTTATTTTCTTTCTTCCCTCCCTGCCCACTCTTCATCTTTTCACTTTATTAAGTTATTTTTCTTCTTCGTAAAGTTCCCTATACATGTATTTATCCGACACTTTTAATATAAATCATCATTTGTTTAAACTTTTTTTTTGCCTGCCTCTTCATTTTCCTCTTTTCTTCGTGATATTAATGTCTTACCACCATATCATAGTCTGTGCCTTCACTCTTATCTCTCCCTTTCCCCTTCCGTTAACCATCACACACCCTCTCTCTCTTCCCACTCACCCGCTATTCTCCCCTCCTCCCATTTTCTCTCTTTCCCTTAAACTCTATATCTTCTATCCCTTCCCATATCCTCATATATTTCTCTGTCCTCCTTCATCTCCCCTCCTCCCCCCACTATCTCTTTCCCTATCCCAATCTTTCCACCCTCCCCTCTCTTTCTCACAAACATTTTTGAAAAAGTCTTGTGTCAACCATTTTGCACATTAACTGTTTGTTGATTTAAGCTTTTACATATTTTACAGAATCATATTCTCTTCTCGATTGCAGATTTCTTTGGCGACTGTAATGCTTTAAGAAACCCCATGGCTGAGTGCCTTTTCAGGAGTTACTGCAATGAGTCTGATGAGGATGAAACTTCTGCCTGCAAATGGTTGTTCTGGTTATTCCAGCGGACCATATATTCCTGCCTTTTGTTTGTGATGTGCAAATGTGGATGGCACATTATCTCGTTCAATGAATCAGCACTCCTTGTTCTATTTCCCACAGAACTCACTGTCTCTCCTCATTCTGTCTCCTTCGCACCGTGACTGCTCCTTTCATTTCGCCAGTGCCATGGCTTTCGCTCTCCCCAGTCCATCAAGCTGCTTCTGCAGCTTACGGCTGTAAATATGGAGGTATATTGGCAGGACAAATCCCAGCAGAGAAAGAAACATCAGGCCGACATTCACCTGGCAGACAGACAGAGAGAGAGAGAGATAAGGGGGCAGCGGAGGGGGTGGGAGAGATTGTGAGAAGACTGTGCAACTACAAACAGAGGAGCATGAGCTCCTGAGAAGTAAACTGGGCTATCCCACAAGCAGAGCAAAATTGAGTCGAGTGTACTCGCATGTAATCAATCGTACAAGGTCGGTACACCTTTGATGTTAACGGCACTTCTGAGCATAATGTTTGAAGTTGAATGAGTTAACAAATTAGAACCTACACTTTCGAACCCACCTAATTAAAACTTGCCCACTTAACTTTCAGGGGCTCATTTGCAAATGGTTCATGAAGGCTGGAGGTGTGTGCGTGGCGGTGTGCGTGTGTGCGTGTGTGTGTGTGTGTGTGTGTGTGTGTGTGTGTGTGTGTGTGCGTGCGTGCGTGTTCAAGTTGGATAAAGGGAAAGATTTGTTTTGTTTCATTACACTGGACTTCTTAAACTTGTACCATATTCAAAACCTTGCAGCCAAACGAGACCAGAGTGGAATAACCACGGTTCGGAAGGAAATTTTGAGTTGTCTCACAAATAACAAGGAAAACCCACAGGTAGTAAGTAGTGCACAGCATTGAAAAGGAGAGGATCAAAATAAGCTGATGAGTGGAAAGATGTAAGATGTTGTTTTTATTGTTTTCTTGATGTAAACATGTTGACAGTGGCCGCTGGCTTTGTGATTCTTTCTGGCAATCACCTTGCCAACGAGATTTCTGCTCACAGCAACAACTGCTGGCATTTATGACGGAGAGTTTTGTTGGTTCGACAACATTGTGTTCAATCTCGCAACCGATGCCTCAGCTTTTTAAATCAGTTATTAGTAGCCAGTAACCCAGTTTCGAGTCTGAACTGCCATTGGTTCGACGCAATAACATTATGCACTCAAAGGTAGGCTGGAGAAGGTGGTGTGCTGTTTATGTGCCACGTTTCAACAAAAGTTAACTTTGTTGTTGCGGTGATGAGAGCTAGCTGCTTTGAGGCACCGCCGGGATTTCCTCAAATCATCCGATCTTCAGCTCAGTGACCAGTTTGAATGATGTCCGTATGTGTATGTTGGGGGTTTCTTCCGATACCACCAAAAGTGTGAATATGATTTTCAGCTCTATGCTCGCCATTCAATACCAGGCCTCCAGTGCTGCTCTTTGTCAGTCCAATCACGTCACCATGAAGATCAATTGAACCAATTCTTATTCTCAGACTTGTATTACCTTGCTCTACCATTTGGGATGTCGCATAATCTTTTTCGTATGGACCTTTTGCTTGTTCTGTTTCTATGTTCGCATACGTCTTCATTTTGCCAAATTATTAGTTAGCTTTTTACCTCCACCACCGGATGTGGATTGAAGTTGTTTTCACCCTGTTTGTTTGTCTGTCTGTGAGCAGGATATCTCAAAAAGTTATTGACAGATTCAAACGAAATTTTGTGGACATGTTGGGTGTGTGATGTGGACGAATTGATTCCATTTCGGTGAAGATCTGAATGTAGATCCTGCCTATCGGTGGGCTACAAATTGTAAACTGGTCAGCCTGGCAGAGGTATGCATTCTACCGAGTGCCATTCTAGTTGATTTGTGTGTTAGTCATACTGAAGGAAGTATTTATTTTGCACGCCTTTATCCACTGCCTTTGTGTATTTTCATCATTTTCACATCTTTTTACCCTGGATGGTTTGATTGACGTTGAGTCTTGCGATTGTTTTCATAAAGAAGTGATTTTAATGCAGGACTTTGTAGGAGTACATGATGGAGACGAATGGTGTGCTAATATTCTTATTCCCTTGATTGTAATCTCTATTTCTGGGTTTTAGAAGGTATAATGGAGTCCTCCCAGGACTCAAAGTATTGTTATGGTTGTAGGGGTAGAGGAATTTAATAGGGAATTTAGCATTGAATAGAGTAGTTTGGTCCGTGGATCTGTAGGACCCATCTCAATGTAATTAAGTCGGGAAACTGTGAGCTTGAGTGTTACATGTCACCACACGGGGAGTGGTGGTGCAGTATTAATTAGTTAGGGAGTAAGAATAAGTTCCCCCAGTATGTAATTGCCTCCCTGTGACTTTTCCCTATGTCTTTATAACCAAAAGCATGATGAGCAACAAACAAACGTGCCGAGCAGGAAGAATCCCTGCCTCCAAGGGTGACGGCGGGCAAAATCATGCCCCCGAGGCTGATGATTGATGGGCATGACGTCAGAAGCTAGCCGAGCAGGCAGAAGCCCAGCTTTTCTGGGTTTTTGTGCGAGCAGGCCACGCCCCGGAGGTGGAGGATTGTTAGGCGTGACATCGAAGAGGAAGGGTTGGTTGTGCATTTTGAGAGGCGAGAGAGAGAGAGAGAGCGCACATGAGAGGAGAGTTCGGAGTAGGAAACAGTGGTTTCGGCGACGTTAGTCAGTCAGAGGCGGGAGTTCAGGGTGAGCGCACGCACTAAGCAAGACGCTGGCCTTTGGCTCTTGGTTGAGTCGTGGGAAACGGACCCCGAGCCTCGTGTACGTCATAGCAGGTCGGTGAGGACGATCGACGCACAAAGTGGCTGCACTGGGGCTCTGAGCCTTGGTGTTGAGTGCCGCATACGAAGTGTCTGGCTTACGTCTGTCCTGCTCCAAGAGAAGTGACGGTGCCATTTTGTGGGCGTCTGCACGTGCTGGTGGAAACGCCTCGATTCCAAGTTCCACAAACACCACCTCTTGGCCAAGCTAAGTACAAGAATAGTTGAAAGAAAAGGTTTTCTTTTTATTTTGTTTTCCCTTTGTCTGTATTTGAGTCCGTGTGAAGAGGCACCTCAACTTTAGGATTGATTTACTTCATTATTATCACTAGCAGATACTGTCTACGACAGGTATGGGGGACAGGACGGATCACAATACTCGGTTACGGTAGTTTCTTTGGATGTTTTGCACCGCATTCAACAGCTCAGTTCATATAGGTGGCATGTCTGGGTGCCCATGGTAGCGTTTGAGACCGGTTGCTTTTGATTGTTGGCCTTGACACGTAGTACCGGATGAGTAACACGAACGATTTAACATATTCATCGTTTCTATATGACCTCCATCAACAGATTAACAACATGGCAGGATAAAAGTCATAAATGCTGAGTTGAACAAACGTCCTGAACTCATGGACTTAGTTAAGTAAAGCACGTTGTCTGGGACCCGGCCGTCGGTTTGCCGCCGAATGCTGCTGATTGTGACGTCATTGATTCCCTCTTTGAAAATTCTATCTATATTCGATTTTTTGAATCTGCTATCACCTGCGTAAATATATGGAACACATAATGTGAAGATTTCGGAAGTATGAACAGAATATGTTCGGAGAAAAGTGTGTTAGAAGTTCCAGGTTTATGCCCATTATATTATATATTATGATTACCTTTTGAATTCCCCCCGTGCTGTGCTTCCCCGTCCCTCCGCCATTGTGCCCTGCCCCTCCCACATGCGTTATAATCTCTGAGGATCAACGTGTCCGCCTCATTAATACGGAACCATTAGATCGTCCGGGAGCTGGCGGTGTTAACCACCTGTCACCACAATTTTGGGTTGGGGGATCAACCTGGGCCGGCCACCCACGCGACAGTATCCATAGCTTCTATTTCGGTGTAGGATCATGTTTTGAGGACCAAGTTGTGAAGTTTTGTTGTTCTCAAGTTTTGCTGTGAAGTTCACCTGTGATTACACATTAAAAGGGATTCCCCAGTGAAAGGTGCCTGCGTCCCCCTCCTTCCCGCACCAACCCCCCCCCCCCCCAAATGTGAAGTGTGGCAATATTCCCCATGTACTGTGTTTGCACCCCACGACTGGAAGCCGGATCACAGAAATTGGTTGTGATCGGTGAGAGATTGTGGATTGTATGTCTGCAGATACTGAGAAATTGAAGAAGCTGATCTGCAGATTCAACTAAATCAAAGCTTTTAAGGATGAAAACTGGGAAATACCGTAAAGCCATTTTGAGGTTGGAAAATAATTCTTACCCAGAGGGGATCTCCTTTGAGTGGTCCTGTCATCGCCATGAAGAGCGGCTGCTGGAGTAGTGCAAACACCGCACTCACCAATGACTGTAGGCCCGTTAGAGAACCAAAATGACCAGAGGGATAGCTTTCGGGAGGGAAACGGAATGGCAGAGCGAGGAGGGTGAGTTGAGGTGAGGACAATTTTGTTATTGTCTCAATCACTTCTATCGTCTCATGCTTTTCCTATCATCTTAACCGCTCTCAGCTTATCAGCAATGCTTTAAGTTTCCACAACAAGACAGATAAGAAAGAGTAAGTGATAGGAAGCTGGTAGAAATGACCCAGTGCTTACACCGCAGCATAAATGCCTCCGACTGCAGAATGGATGAACCCTCTCACGATGGTGTGCAGCACGAACGTCAGAATCTGCAAAAAAATGGCAAGAATGGCAAACTCAGGTTATCACGGGATCGGGACCTGGGTCGCTTGATGAATGGAGTACAGCACAGAGCTGCTTGGGATAATACCAAATGAAAGATGAAATGTTACCTGCAGGGGTAAGTTCGGAATGAGACAGGTAACTCCGAAGAATAGAAGGAGGAAGTTTGTGAGAAGGAATGCTTTCATGGCGTTTTGAACCTTTTGCACCTTTTTTTCCCTCTGAGGAGATGATCCAGGCACGCGAAACACACCCCTCGAAAAAGAAACAACACAAGGTATCCTGTTACCATTCAATATTATATTTACTAATGGTGAAACCATAACACATGATAAATATTTAATCCCAAAGAGTCTTGATATTGGACGAAGAAAGAGAGACTTGTTGCATACCATTCTGGGTATTATTAGCCATATTCCCTGAATACGTGACCCTTACTTCTCAGTGCTGTCCACGCATTCTTTGAGTCGAAAGTCCATGATGTAACCAATGACAGGAGCGGTGGTCAGGCAAAGCAACTGAAGCGCACCAAATATGGTGGAGTACGTTGCAACTGCAAATCGTGCGACAAATAACATCCCATTACACGGCAACAATCATCACGGGTGTGAAGGTTTTAGATGACTAAAAAAAAAATTGATAGTCCTTGGGGATCAGATGGGAGTGCATCGCATAGTGCTACTCCCATGATTATGTCTTAATAAAATATGCAAATAATCTGCATCATAACCATTACCATCAAATAAATGTGAGCAGACTCGAGGTATGAGCACTGACAGAGTAACATCTGAGCTTTGTGGCCTGGGTTTTAATCTCCACCCAGCTATAAACTGTCATCCTGGTGTTTCACAGGCAGGGTGGTTCATCAATGTGTGCTGTCCCTCAATGGAAGTTAAACTGGGTGTATTGTCTGCCAGTATTAGTTGGTGGACTTTAAAAATCCCACGGTATCCTTCATGAAGAGTTGACAAACGATCACTGGCACCATTGACAAATTGTAAACTTCCTGCTCTAACCTATTGGGGGGGGGGCACTGCTTCAGCAGCACCGCAGTGCCTCTGCAATAACTGATTCCTGATTCTAACCCGCATCCACATGCTGCATGCGAATGACGACAACAGAGAAGTGGGGTAATTATCATACTATAATATGGTACTGTTTGTGTGGTTGTGGTTGTGTGTTGGATGGTTGAAGAGGCAAAGCCCTAATCATTATATTTCCTTCACTTGTGTTGGCTTGAACCCGTAATGGCTACTCGGCAGAAACATCTGCATCCTGCGATGGTAAGAGAGGCGTTTTGAATAAATGAATGGGAATATTAGTATTATGGGTAATGAGGCAATTTTAAAGCTGAGAAATGGTATTATGGAAGTTGATAAGTTAGAAAGTTGAACAATTTTTAGAAACTGAGCATTTTTGCAATGGACAAGACTCATGGAAGACATTGTACATAAATCGCTTGGAGGACAAAGACATTCGGAGACACTGGTGCACTTGAATGTGAATTCCGACACTCGGTGACGATAGACAATTGAATACGGGACTTGAACCTGGGTTCTATGCATATTGCCGTGGGTCTCGTGGTTAAGCTAATCCCCCACGCCCAATTGTGGTGGACGGGCGGTTAACACCGACCAGTCCGGATTGCCGAGCGGTTTTCCTTAGGAGGCGGACACGTGATCCTCAGAGATTATGGTGCGCATGGGAGGGGCATTCGGCACTGGCGGAGCGACGGAGGCACAGATGGATGCACAGCACAAGGGGTTTATCCTCGAACCCCACGACAAATACACGGACACGGCAACTTAAAACAAACGGGGATTTAATGACAATAGAAATATTTACAAGGGGTAATTCAAAATGTAATAATAATAACGTGAAGTAAATTAAAGTCTAATGTCAAGGTGCCTCTAAACACAGACTTAAATACAGACAAGGGGGAAACAAAATGAAAGAAAAGCAAATCCTCCCTTTATTCTGGCATCAGCTTGGTCCAGAGATGATCGTTATGGAATTTTGGAATCTTGGCGCTTCATCCTGCATGGGTAGACACGCTCAAAATGTCGCCAAGCTGCTCTCTCGCAGCGGGAAATGTACGTGAGGTAATTCGTGAGCGGTATTCAATGCCAAGGCTCAGAGACCACTGTGCAGCTTCTTGCGTTGACCGTCCTCACCAACGCTGCGGCTTTGCAGAATGGCGCCGTCTCTTCGGTGATATACACAAGGCTTCGAGGTTGGTCTCTCACAACCCAACCAATGATCAGCGTCTTGCTCCACCGCACGAGCCAATTTGCCTCAGCACGAATACGAGAATCGTGCCGTCGTCTTCATGCGTCAAAGGAAAGACAGTCGTAATGCCCTGCTCTTACAGGCCATCTCCAAGCTACGTACTCTCTCGACCACGTGTGTCCTTTACACCGAGCTCCCCATCTCTGGGGAGGGCGTTTGCTCCCCATCTCTCTTCGATGTCACACCTATCAATCATGCAATCAGGGTGTGGCTTGTTGGCTCGAAACTCGGCAAGGCTGGGCCTCTGCCTGCTCGGCATGCCTGGCTTGCTTGTGGTTATGGTTGTTGTTGGTATAAAAACGCACTTCTTTCATGGCTGGCTTGTAAATACAAAAAAACGTAGGAGAAAGTCACAGGAGGCAAATTACATACTGGGGGAACTTGGTCTTAATCCCTATCTAATTAACACCACACCACCCCCCCCCCCCCCCGTGTGTGACATGTAACACTTAAGCTCACAGTCTCCCTACTTAATTTACATCGAGATGTCTCCTACACGTACACGGACCAAGCAACTCTATACAATCCTAACTTCACCATAAAATTCCTCCATCTACCCCCACACCCGTAACAATATAATACCAAACAGGATCAAACAAGCTGTTAGATTGTTACATAATTGGGTTGTGAGAGGCTTTGAGAGCTGAGGAGTTAGCTTAATAGCTGAGAAATAAGAAGTTGTAAAATGAATAACTGTTAGAGATGAGTTGATTGTTGGAGAGGTGAGATGCGAAGGGTTGGAAGGTGGAGAACTCATGAATGAGACAATTGGAGAACTAGCGAGTGTGCTGGGATGTTCAGTAAGCTGAGATAGGAAGTTAAGAGAATTGTGTTTGGAATATGAAAAAAAGGAACATTTCATACCTGTGTCCATCACTGTAACAGCCAGGAGAGGGATAATAAAGGTAGGACAAAGAGACACAAGATGACAAAAATTAGTAAATCATTTTCTGTGTGGCATTTCAGAATATAATCATAGTTCGTGATTACATTGTCACTGTTAGAATCTTTACTGTAACTTTGTTTTGGTAACATCACACTCACAATACTCCAAGACATGCCAAGGTTTTTTTAAATTTCTCAATATATGAGTATACTATGTATTATTTGTCATAAAACATGTAAGTGCGTTTTTAATTGATAACATACACTTTGTTATTACCTCCATCACCGAAGGTAGATCGAGGTTATGTTTTCACTCCTGTCTGTCCGTTTGCCTATTTGGCTGTTAGTCTGTGAGCAGGATATCTCAAAAAGTTGTGGATGGATTCAGACGAAACTTGGACAGTTTGGGTGTGTGTGTGTGTGTGTGTGTGTGACAAGAACAAACTGATTAGATTTTGTTGAAGATTTGGATCCGGATGCGAGAATTTTTTAAGTGATTCATCACCATTGACAGACGAGGCCAAAAACCATATATGGTATGCTATCCTAAAAAAGTTGTGGATGAGTTCGGACAAAACCAGGTGGATGAGTTGGTTTGGTGACAAGAACAAGCCGATCTAAATTTCGGTTAAGGTTCGGATTTGAATGCAGCCTATCAGTGCGATACAAAGGTAAACTGTTCAGCCTGACGGAGGTATGCGCTCTACCGAGTGCCGATCTAGTTACGTACTAGATTTCTTCAATCTTGCAATCTATTTGAATCTCTTCCTTTCTTGTATAGCCGTTTGACATCAATTTTTTTTATCTTCATCATATTCATTTTCAGTCCAATATTTCCCCACTCCAAATTGAGCTGTTCCGTCATGATTTTCAGTTCTTCGTTATTGTTTGAAATTAAAACGGTTATCTTCGAATTGCAAGTGGTTTAGTCTTTCTCCGTCAACATTGTTTTATTCCTCTATTTTCCCCAAGTTATCTGTTAGAACACTCCGAAGCATGTCGTGAACCCTTTTGGTGAGATCGTTTCTTCCTCCCCGACACCTCTTTCCATCTTGATCGTCCACTATTTTGGTTCAGTTTCAAAGTCGCCGTTCCACCATGGAATACCTTGCTTGTTAGGTTGATGTATCTGGAGTTTACATTTACGTGAGGTTCAACTCTTAAAATTGGTATTTGTTTCAACACTGTCGAAGACTTCTTCTTACTCGATGAATGCAAGAAACAAAGGAAGTTTCTATTCTCTCGATATTGTTCCAGAAGCTGATTTATTGTATGAAGGTGATCCATTGTTCAGTATCCACTTCTAAAACCTGTTTGTTTCCGTGGATTGTATTACATTGCATGCAAGTTGGAGAATATAGTTTTGTACTCATTATACTAATTATTGAGAGTCAGAATGCATCTGTTGAGTTAGCCATTTGTACATCTGCCATGAGAAAGGGTATTTGTTGAGGGAATTTTGATTTTTTTTCATGAATGTAGTAAGCATGCCATTTATTTATTACATACTGCAAAAGGCAGCGTCTTTGATCCACTTTGCGCCCCGAACATCTCGTATGCCCCGTACAGGTCCTTTCCACTTGTTGTGAGCTTCTCCCAAGCTCCTTCCTCTTCTTCTTCCCACTTTTCCAATTTTCCTTCTCTCTCCCTCTCCCTCACTCTCTTCTCTCCCATATCCTTCCACTTCTCCCTTCTTTGTTCATTTTAATTTTTCTAAATATACCCAGACGTACCACACTTGTGACTTTCTGCTTTTTGTCCAGTAATTATTAAATTGGAAGATTATAAATTGGAATTACAAAATAAATAAATAATTCTGCTGATGGGATGACAACAAGAGCTCGGACTTTATAGGAGTGGTTTCATATTGAATGTTCAATGAAAGATATTACTGAAGATTGTTTTTCTTGTTTTAAAGATTATAATAACTATACATTACGATATTTATAAGTGTTCCAAGAGATAGATGGCTTTAATCAGAATTGTCGGTAAGGATGGTTTAACAAGCCTATCTTATGTAAAAAAAAGGGTGCCGATTCCAAAATAAAGCAGTCTTGTTGACCCCACGTAAGATAAAATTGCCATTTTGGCCACTTTTTTGGGCCAAATTCTGTTTGTCCGCATTTGGATGTTCTGATGATGTACATCTACGTTTGAAAGGGTACTGAATCACCTAATATAGGTTGTATTTATAATCCTGTACAGTGACCAATCTTGGCCAATTCTGATCAATTTTTGGCAAACATTGGCCAAATTTGAAATTCCACGTTGCGGAAAGATCGCAGTCTTTTCATTCAGTGTGCTTTATCTGATGTGGGATATCTATATATTACTAAAACTCTCATCTTGTATGTATGTATGTATTATGTTCCCGAAATACAGCCAAAATGGGACACGATAGCGCAAAAATTTTCGGCCCACCTTACTCACCATTCTCCTGCGGAGTGCAGTATCAAGTTTTGTTCAAATCGGGCAACGAAAAAATTATTAAAAAATCAATTCCCGATTCAGTCAAGTACTCTTCAGGAGAATTTGATCAATGCAAACAACCTCAGCGGTATAGTTCACTGGAGCTATCTTTTTATGCCTCTGCACCAAGGGTGCCGGAGGCATTATGTTTCCGGGTTGTCCGTCCGTCCGTTCACCCGTCCGGATTTTCGTTTACGCGATAACTCAAGAAGCAAATTGTAGAATTTCATCAACATTGTAAATAAGGTTAAGTAAGACAGGGCAATTAAGTGGTTCGATTTTGGGCCAGATGTGATAAAGGTCAAGGGTCAAAGGTCAAGGTCAAACTCTGAAATTTTACTGTTTACACCCTAAGTCAAGAAATATTGGACAGAATTTCATCAAACTTGGTACAAAGGTAAAGTTTGACAGGGCAATTAACTGATTAGATTTTGGGCCAGATATGATAAAGGTCAAGGGTCAAATATGTCAATACTCAAGTGTTTGTGCGGAGAGCGGAGGCATACCCGTCGACTGCGCGCAGTCGAATTACTCTAGTTTTTTTTTTGAAATGATTTATTTTAAAATCTCAAACATTTAGTATAGACAAAGAACGATTTATTTTTAAGCATAAAATAAACATCACGTTTTGATCTAATACTTCCGTGTTCCTTAATAAATAAAATTGTGTTTAGAAGATTACGCACAATAATTTATTCGACTTTCTTTTCTCCGTTTTTTTTTTCACATTGACGCACAATATCAAGTTTCGTTCAAATCGGGCAACGAAAAATGATTAAAAAATCAATTCCCCATTCAGTGAAGTACTCTTCGGGAGAATTTGATCAATGCAAACAACCTCAGCGGTATAGTTCGGTGAGCTATCTTTTTTTTTTTTTTGAAATGATTTTTTTTTATCAACCGCTGTCACAAGGGAACCCAACGGGTTCACGGGTCGTTTCGTTTACTATAAAGTTGAAAATGTGGCCACATTCGGTGAACTGGCATTTTTTAGTAATATATGTGTTTTGATGCAGAGGATGATGGTGTCGAGATGCCTTTGCAGTGTCTGCTGCATGTGAGCGGTGATACGGAACATGATGGTGATGCAGTCTCTCCATTTACTAAACAGACATGGGAAATAGATGGAGACGCAGCCAAAGCCAGAAAACAATATCATAAGAGATCAAAGTACCTTGTTATATGCGAATCTATTAACTTTGAAGCTGAACCACTGCCTCATTATGGCTTTTACAGTGGCTGTTACAGTAAATATATGGCTTATCAGATCCAGTCAAAGGAAAAGAAAACTTCTTCTGATGAAGATATTGTTGAAACAAGATCTATGGTGGTGAAACCACAAGTGGTAAATACGTCAACTACTGGAGTGCTGAGACAAAGTGTATTTTCTGAGATAGTCCAGATCGCAAGCATTTCTACAGCGGTTCTGAAACACTATCTCCATCTGAAACTATACGAGCACAGCACTTCAGGTTGATCAAGAAAGTAAGAAACAAGGTACCGATCTCTTCATCGCAAAGGATGCTATGGACAATGAAATGAAGAATGTAGCTTTGTTCCTCAGAGAGAAGATCCAGAAGCTCCGTGAGAATAAACTCCCAAACCCTATTGCAGTACAAGTGATCCATGATGGTCAGTGTACAAATATACCTGCTGAACTATCAGAGTTCTATAGGATTCTGTACAATGGCTCAAAAGATGAAGCCGATCAAGTTCTTCATGGAGGAATGGAAAGATAACAATTATGCACCTATCATAAAACAAAAGACAGTTGTTGTTGCATATGGGAGCAGTGTCTTCAGTATACAGCAACTCTATCAGGAAATGTAGAACACAATGAGGCACCTGAGTACGTATGCTGACACGTGGAGGCCGATACCAGCCTGGTGTACCATCTTAGCATGCTGTCAAAAACAAAACCAGGACAGAATGTTATTGTCCGTGCAACAGACACCGATAGCATGGTCATCCTCCTGTATCATGCCAGACATCTCAAGGCCAATGTGTGGATGGACCTTGGACATTCGAGTGATAACAGGAGAAGGTATGTCCATGTCACTGCGCCAGCAAACCACCTTAGTCCAGTTCTTTGCAAGGCCTTGCTAGGTTACCATGCTCTGACAGTATGTGACAACACATCACCCTTCTTCAGGAAGGGAAAGGTGAACCCACTGAAGAAAGCTGAAAAGGGTGCTCTCCATCTTGAAGGCCTCAGCAGTCTTGAAGAGAACACCACCTTTGTTGATGGTGACAGCCTTGTAGAAAAATGTGTTCACTCTATGGTCGGGGAGCATCATCATCCGTGAATGAGGCCAGATTGAAAATCTTCCTGCAGAAATACAAACTGACCGATCCCGACAGTCCATTGGAGAAAATAAAGGGAATTGATGCAGGAATGCTTCCACCCTGTAAAGATGTTCTGGTGCAAAAATTGGCACGGTGCAACGACGTGGCATATCTCTGGAAGCATGCACATCGAAGAGATCCACAAGAGAACATGCAATCCACAGATCATGGCTGGAAAGAGGTTAATGGAGTTTCTACCACTCGGTTTACCGGTAATTAGACGCCAACTATGCTTCCTGAGGCCATGGAACTGGAAGATGTCGCAGATGGAGATGGAGATGAGGATGATGATGATGATGATGACAATGATAGTATTACTGATGCTGATTCAGAGCATGAAGATGACAGTGATGATGATGGAGATGACTAATTATTGAGTGTAGTTTTGATCGTGTGTGAGTAAACCCACTTATATTTTAATCTGTTTTAGTTCAAAATGTATGATTTCATTATTGCATATGACTTCACTCTGTTGTAGTTTATAAAGCCGAGCATTGTGTGCACATTTGAATGGGCGGCCATTTTTTTTTCCTGTATCATCCCTCTATTTGGAGCACTACTGTACTCCATGATGAGTTATTTTGTACTAGCAGAGGACCCACCCTACGGGCGATCTTGTTCCAAGCATGCAACACGCTCTTCTGACACATATACTTTTATTTGGGCGTTGTATAGTCAACTGACAGTTCTGTATATGCAAAAATAAACCCAGGTTGCGTGCATGAAGCAAAAACATACCTACTGCTTATAATTCAAAACATCTAACTGCACTGGAAACGTGGGGACAGGAATACTGAACTGTAAATGGTGAGGACTTGTAATACCCCCACCTGGAGGTGGCGCTACACGATACACATTCACACAGAGAATTTGCGTCGTCCCCCCGCACCCCCCCCCCCCCCCCTCACCCCCAAAGACCATTGGCAAAGATAAAACACCCCTATACACTTGGGGTTATGCTGATCCCCTGTAGCAAGCCTGGACGTAATTGTCCCAGAACTGTAGGTGGGGGTATCACAACAAACAAATCCAACAACACCGGTCCATGAATTATAGTAAGTATACTCTACGTGTAAGTAGAGTAGGTATACTCTACGTGTTGTATTTTGGTTAAAACTGAACATTGATAGCCATAAGATGCCATTTTGTATTTTCTGTCTGTATTTGGTGTTATAAATTTGATTTCCATGAATGTTTACGTGTTATTCATATCGAGCACAATTTTATTACTATTTCGATGGAAAATAACTGCTTTTGGCCAAAAACTGGCCAAAGGTTGACCACATTGACCGGATGATTATTTCTTTGCCGGACCATGGCCACAAAATAGTCGTGTAAAAGATTCAGAAGCTCGTTAGCTACAAAGTGATAAAACCAGACGGTCCGTTTAAAAAACTCTGAATTTGGCCAAAACGTGGCCAAAATAGCAATTTTATCTTACGTGGGGTCAATAAGACTACTTTTTTGGAATCGATTCCCTTTTTTACATGGAGTAGGCTTGTTAAACCATCCTTACCTAAAATTCCGATTGAAACCACGTACCTCTAAGACTGAAGGCATTATTGTAAGGAACATGTATGTATACCTTGCTGCCCATCTCCATCTGATAGAAACTCCAGCATGCTGTTCATGGCTCCCATGTAAAAGATGAGACGGAGTTGTGTGATGCACATGGTGACGAGGCTCCATAGCACAATGGGCGTCCAAACGCTTTTCATGAAGCTTGGACCTTCGGTATTTTCACACAAAGAAAACAACAATCAGATTCCATCCTATCCTGAACTGAACAAGCACCAACCGTGCTGTTTCATTGCAGATAATTCAGGTTATGTTTGCGAGGAAGAGGAAACTGGAAAATTAAAGAAAAAATTACAATGTACCATCTTGGGTAACCTTCCCTATGATGGTGATAGGTTGAATACTCCACAGAGAGTAGATGCTGCCAAAGCAGTTTCTTGGCACGGGTAATATTGAGTGGTTTGCCATTGCCTTCCCAGCAGTAGTTAAGGCAGGAATTTGGAATTTGTCCATGGTACTGATGATAGCTCACCTACTCTTCATGCAGGACACTGTGAGATCTTTAATGCCACCACTGACCAGGGCTGGAGGATGGGATGCCTGGTTTAGTGTCCATCTGAGGGATGGTGTGCACAATGTTGCATCATCCTGCCTGTGAAATACCGTGGTGACAGTTTATAGCTGAGTTGGGATTCAAACCCAGGCTAGACAGCTTTGAGGCAAGTGTGCATATCTCTCGGCCATCCTGTCAGCCCAACCTTCCCTACCTGCAGTGATGTAATTAAGCCTCCACCTATCCTACGGATTATAACTGTTGTAGAGTTTGTTTATACAATTAGAAAGCCTGGTGTTGACTTCGTGGTTTGGGTGGCTGACTTGGGATCTCAGGGTCCTGAGTTCAAGCCCTGTTTGCTGCTGAATTTAACACCAGGTTGGGTTGACTCAGCCTGTCATCCTTCTGAGGTCAGTTAAATGAGTACCAGTGTACTAGTATAGGGGCACAGTATCAGCAGCATGGTCATGCCACAGCAAAATGATAGCTACCCAGCAGCCAAGCTGCCATTTGCAAGAAGAAGATACAATTAGTGTCCCAAATTTTAATGGTACCCCAGAGTTTATTCGAACCCCGAGGAGTACTAAACCACCATTTAGGTTTTTGTTTTGTTTTTCTTCCTGCACTTCAAATTTCCAAACTGTATCTCGGAGCCAGCTGGGACTTTCAGAATTAAATTTTGCATCAGTAATGGGAATAACAAGTATGCGGAGTTGACTTTTTGACCTTGACCTATTTTTTACGTCACAACCCAATTATAGACCATTTTAATATTTTTCACCAAACCTCGACTAAGGTTTGGCCGATCGGAATAAAATTGCCCTCTCATCATACCCTCCAGGAAAAAGGTAAAGGTCAATGTCTGAAAAGAAAAACGTGTTCTTTGTCATCACTCAATTTTGCCAATGCGGAATCTCAAAGACCACTTTGCCTTTCAAGATGTTCTTGCATCATAATAGTGTACCTGCATTGAAGTTGTACACCTGATATTTTATTGGTGCCCGTAACCTACTTTTTTTTTGGATTGTGACCTAATTAACAAGAAATACTTTTTCGATCATAACTTGAATAACTTTCCTCCCATTTTCATGATGTTGAGTGTTTTGGATAGATTGGAGATGGGGACACATTTTCTTTATTTACACTCTGTCCCTAAATGTTGACTGTCAAGGTCATATGGTGGTCCGAAAAAAATACGGCCATCTTGGGATCGTGGGCCAAGGGTAAGTCGTGAGCGATCACAGCTATATAACTTGTCCTGCATCATTTATGTCATGCTTCATACATCTTCAATCCCAAATCAACTGACCAACTGGTTTATTATTTGTCTGAGCATCATCAGGACCAACGTAGATCCGAGAACCTTGCAAGGCCGGAGGTGTACAATGATTTCATGTCAAATCTAAAATGGAGGCAAGGTCCTTCCCAGATTTACAAATTCAGTGTCCATCATTTATCATTAATCAATCACCCCAGTTTGCCAGTATTTCAGCTCAATTATTGATACATATCAACTTCTTGGCATTCAGTCATCCGGAAGCATACAGTACATTGACCATAGAATATTGAGCATGCAGCTCCTTGCCATTTCCCAGTCAAAGGCCCATCCTCAACACCCAGATACCTACCCTCATCCTGATCTTGGTAATTTACAACGACATTGTGAGTCGATGGGAAAAAGGATTTCCCACTCTCCAGGTTGGAATCGCCAGCGCATGTATCTTTCACAGAATGAGACACACTCAGGCGCCGACCAACCGATGTAACATGGGAGTAGAACTGTCGACCTGATACCTGGACAAAACACACAAACATTGACAGGTATCTCTCGGTAAGTCTCTTTATATCAACTATTCTCCATGTTTCCATTTTTGGCTTTACCACACCAAAACATCCCTAACTTAATCTATAATTACCAATTAATTATTTGCAATCTGTGTTCGAAATATTTATTTTTATAGTCATTGTATTACTCCTGGCAGTCCAACAGGATAGTGCAGAGCTAACGCACTTAACCTACAGCTGTCTATTCTGGGATCAATTCCCAGCGCAACAACAAACTGTGGGATTGGTAATGCATAGGCAAGCCATTACTTCATAAAGTGCGCCGTCCCTCAGATGGATGGTAATCTGGGTGTCTTTGTCTGCTAGCATTAGCTTGTGGACGTTAAAGATCCCACGGTGTCTTTTGACGCAGAGTAGACAAGTTATCGCCAACATCCGGATCAAGTTACAAATGTGTCACCGACAAGAGGGCACAGCATCAGTGGCCCTTATTGGTCCATGTGCTTTGTATGTTTCGAGGTGACATGTGGAAACTTTACTTGGCATGGTATTTCCCAGGTGGTCTGGGTTTAGATGGAATTTTGGAAATTGGATCAACCACAAGCAGTCTTCTGCTGAAGCACAGAACCTCCAAAGGCTGTGTGCTTCTTCCACATATTAGTCACAGAAGAAATAGAAAGAACTAGAACGGCACTCAGTAGAGAGCATACCTCTGCCAGGATGAACTGTGTACGTTTTGTATGCCACTGATAGGCTGGATCTGCCTCCGGACCTGAACCAAAATCTAATTGGCTTGTTTTCATCACCTATGCAACTCATCCACCAAGTTTTGTCATAATCCGTCCATAACTTTTTGAAATATCTTGCTGTGTATCATTTTTGGCCCTATCTTTTTGGCCCCATTGATATACACTTCGGCCCTAATGGTGAAGAATCACTTTGAAAATTAAAATTTTTTCTTGTTTCTGGAAACAGATTCAAATCTTCACCAAAAATTGAATCAATTCCTCCTTCTCACACATCCAACCTGTCCACCAAGTTTCGTCCAAATCCGTCCAACGTTTTGAGATATCGCGCTATATATCAGTTTTGGCCCTATCTCTCAATGGTGAAGAATCACGAAAAAAAATTAAATAATCCTCGTATCCGGATCTGGATTTGGATTTTCATCAAAATCGAATCAATTCGTCCTTGGCATACACCCAACCTGTCCACCAAGCTTCGTCCGAATCAGTCCATAACCTTTTGTGAGATCCTGCTCACCGACACAGACAGACAGGCAAACAGGGGTGAAAACGTAACTTCCGTCCACCTTCGGTGGCAGAGTTCAGAACAGGCTGTTTTCTGAAGTGAGAGATTAAAATGTAACACCTACCTGGATAAAATGCTGCATTCTATGTGGATGATTGGCATATAATCGTTGAAAAAGGCATCTTTTTTTAATTTTTTTATTGTTTTTAATTAAAGTTCATTTAGTATCACAAGCATTTTGGGCCAATGTTTTTTTTCTTCTTTTGAACCACTTTCCTTGTAATCTTCAAATCAATCCAATAATGCAACACATGCTCAGTCATTGGACATTGCTGATATGTGCAGGTTCGTGCGGAGTGAATTTTATTTGGAAGAATTGTGCTGACTATAGCTCAGAGGTAGTCCGCTCACGTCTGAGCTGTCCAGTGTAGGTGTGATTCTTGGAAAGACTAAAACTGTCATCTTAGATGGTTTGCCATGCTTCAGAAGGAAGATTAAGCTGGCTGTCCCATCTGCTCACATTCCCTGGAGGACGGTAAAGAACCCAATGTGCCTTTCAAAAAGGAGTATGCCATTGTCTGCTCTTCAATATAATGAAATAGCTCGTGGACTGAATTAATGATTGAATTCCAATAAAATATTCCTTCTCTATATGATGGTTTGGCCAATTGCATGACATTCTCTCTTATTGATCTGCCTGACCCTTGAATCACTCATGTCCAACTCCATAATTATTTGCTACAAAATGCTTACCTTGTGATCAAATCCCAGCCAGCTGAGCTTGATCTTGATTCTGGAAATAGAAAAGTTGATTACCGGAGAAAATAACGAGGACATGAAGAATAACAAGAGCAATAATTGCTTTGCAATAATACATGTCCCCTACTGGTCCCAATGAAGAAGAAGAAACCCAAAAGAGCACCATGTTTGTGTCTATTCAGCAAAATACAAGGAAAAGCTATTTTCATTTACTGATATCTTTTGTAGACGAGAAACCAATTAAGACAACTCGGATAACAAACCGGAGATAAAAATTAGTTTCCTTTAACACACGCTCGAGCCAATACTGGAACCAAAATGAAGAAGAACTTCTCCAACCCACCGTATTTCGTTTGTTTCTAGGCTTTGCCTATTTCATATTAAAAACAAGAAAAAGAGCAATCAGAGATTTCAGACCCTCGCCAGGACTTGTTTTGTGTGGTGTTTGTGTACTGGTGTGTTCTGTAATTTAAAAAGAGACATAATTAGAACTGCCACTTTTTAACTGTTCACAATGATGACCAGTTCAGTCATTTCAGAGAAGATTTTTGAAGGTTTAAAAAATAAAATAAAAGGCTGCCGAATCACGTGACGTATGATGTCATCAAAAAAAATTTGTGGACAATTTTATCCCTAGATGACCTTCAAAATTTTTCATACTCATCGGATGGAGTAATTGACCTGCATATGCAATTATGATATCATAACGAAGGCACCTATGACGTCATGAAAATCACACTCCCCATGAGGATTACTTGCCATGTACCAAGTTTCAATTTTTTCTTACTGCGGTTTCAGAGATAGAGGTCCAAAGTTTTTCCCTTTTTCCAACATGGCT
>CM068957.1:27668099-27679148 GCA_035128595.1 Eptatretus atami
TTTGCATTCAGCCTGGCCATGCGACTCTGGTCAATGGTATCCAGTGTCCCTTGAGACAAAATTCTTTCTCGCCCTCCGGTGAGTTCCAAGACATCACCATCAACATCCAGGACGGTGGTCTTGAAGGCACTCCACAACTCTTCAAGATCCCCAAAAGCACCCAGCCCCCTCAAATCTCCACTCAGCCTGTTCGCAAACTCCTCAGCTACCCTCTCATCCCTGAGCTTGCCAACATCCAGCCTAGTGGGATGGATGTACTATTCTCCTGGATTGAAGCTGCAACTTAAGAGTTGCTATAACAAGCGGTGGTCAGTATTGAGGCACTTAGCACTCCGGTAAACCCTGCAGTTATGGATCATCCTCCAGCGACCATCAACGAGCGCATGGTCAACCTCTTTTGCCACATCGCCAGCGTTGGAATACCAAGTCCAGCGATGATGCTTGGGCGCTGAAACCATGAACCGGCCACCCTAAGTCCATGACTTTTGCAAAGTCAATGAACTTAGTGCTGTTCTGGTTCATAGTTCCTGACCCATGGGACCAACACATGTCTCATTACCATCCATATCTGTTCTAGTATGCATTGAAATCCCCAAGACTAGAGTCTATCTCGCCTGGGGACTGACAACCACAGACTCGAGCGTGGCATAAAATGCGTCCTTCACAGTGAGATCACTCGCCTCAGTCGGAGCATATTCAGATACCAGGGAAATGACACCCAAGGAGTGACGAATCCTTAGTCTCAAAATACGCTCGTTGACCGTGTTACCTCAATTATCATTGGAGTCAGCTCATTGAGCACAGCTACAGAACTCATTGAGCATGGTAACCATCAGAGCGACCAGACCAATAGTAGGTGTAACCATCCACCATGATCTTGCCACAATCCGGTCTCCGAACCTCAGAAAGTGCTGCAATACCGATGTCCAAACATCTGATGTGGGGAGCCCTGGAAACATCCATCACCCTTGCTAGATGCTGTCATCGACCAAATGCAGGAGCAGAGAAGACGTTGGGTTTCGTTGTAGAATTTAGATACAGGCATATTGTTAGGAAAGGATGCGGGATTCTGTGTGGCAGGTCAGAGGATGACCGTGCTTCGCATCGTCCATGTGTGTCAATCGAAATGAAGATATGAAAACGATGACGACCATTGGTTGACTGTATCTTGTTCTCGCATGACATCATGGTCATTACAATGAATACTAGAAGGGCACTTGGTAGAGCGCATACCTCTGCCACGCAATGCCTGATCCAAGAGAACATATCGGGCACATTATATTTTTGAGTTATCGTGCTATATATCTATTTTGGCTCTATCTCTCAATGGTGAGAATCACTTGAAAAATTCACCAAAATCTAATCAGTTTGTGCCTGTCACACACCGAACTTGTCCACAAAATTTCATCCGGATCCATCTACAACTTTTTGAGATATCCTGCACACAAAAAACAAACAGACAGAAAGGGTGATGAAACATAACCTCCTTCGCCTTCGGTGGCTTAGGATAATCCTCATTTCATCATCAAGATTTAAAGGATTTCCAACTATTTGGTTTTGAAATCGCCATGGTTGAATCCATTGCTTTGCGATGGGGTGAATGAGTTTTTGGAACAATTTTTTAGGTGAACGACGTTGGAAAATGTTGAGAAGTATGGTCGAGCATGTACAATCATAGCCATTGAATGCTTGTCAAGTGATGTGAAATAATATTGTTGCGGTTTATGGAAGAGACCCCATGCATGCAGAGACGCGTAGGATTCCCCCCCCCCAGACAGATATTTATGGTTTATGCGAGACAGATCCTTGCCCTTTTGTAAAGAGGGATTTTAGGATGGAGATGCATTGTGAGTTTAGCATGTTCAATCCTCCATCTATCATCCATCTTTTGATCCTTCTTTAACTCCAGCTACAACATTCATCTGTCCCTCACCATGTTAGCTTTCAAGCTGTAACTCCCGTTGAAACGCTTCCCCTAAAGCCTCCCCCCTCCTTTGCACGTCTGCACTGACCGAGCTTACCGAATCTGTGCTGGCTGCGCACGTCTGCACGCGGCACGAGCTTACACAATTCTGTGTAAGGTGAGGCAGGAGCGCACCCATGCTCCGCTTTGCACTCTCCCTACTTTCTCTCTTCTTCCTCTCCACTTTTTCCCCGGAATGATTGATGGCACGCCATGTCCTGGTTTAGCATAAATAAGACCACATAAGTGGGCTCCAGAAGCGTCAAGATCGCCTGCTTTCTCGTGTATCTTGTCATTGTGTCTTTTCATTGTAAATTCCTTACATGCTCGTGATTGCTGTCGTAAATATCTCCCGTTGCTGAATGAATAAATGTGCTTGTTGTTAAACTGTTAAACGTTTCCGACCTTGGTCACTCTCGTTCTTTCCTCCATAGTCCAACACCGTGTCTAAGTTTAGTTAGAGGGGAAGTTTGCCCCCACTGATTGGCTCTGGGATTAGCCACAGCCATCCACAATGTGCTTGGCTATACATAATAAATAGATGGGTGGCTGTTGAGGGCATGACCATAATTTGGGTTGCCACGCCAACAGTAAGGTAACGCGTAACAAGGAGCGAAAACCCTGCCAGGCTCGGCGGTTCTAATCGGCGGCAAGTTGTCTGGCAACCCGTTGAACTGCAAAGTTATCTGTGGCTGGCAGTTCAGGACTGAGGTCGGGAAAGGTCGGAGGAGCTCTCTCATGATAACCCCAAACCCCGATCCGTAACAATATATTTGCAATGCCATGCCTCTTGATAACATCTGAGAGGTGCTCTCTCCGTCAGAATTCAGAGGTATTTTGATAAATATTTAATTATTGAGGAAAATAAAAGCTTATCATGTAACACAATTGCTTTGATAATTTATGCCCAAAAACCTGCTTGTTTGCAATTGTCGATTGAGAGGTACCCATCAACACACACAACACACGCCTTCAATGTCTCAAACTATACCCACCTAATGGAGGTGGATACATTTGAGGCCTGTCAAGGGCTCTGTTTAAACTTTGAGTCCCGGATTTGGAGATGACCACCAAACAAAACACACACACACACACACACCAAATTATATATAAAATATGATATATGCTTGTGGCACGAGCCATTTGCAGCAACCACAGCTGATTCAGTTTGACAAGGACATTGGCAATCTCAGTATCAACACCGCCAACGAGGCAGACTGACTACGCGTGACACCGACACCGACACTAACCTCATTCTGAAAACATCAGCAAAACAAACAAAAGATTTCCTCTTCATAGACAAGCCTTTAATTCGTCCTCATTAACCATAAAAGGCAATGCCAGAACGCTGTCATCTTGCCCTTAATTGGCATCGTCTTTTTCTTTGCCTGTTATTACGATTGGGAAAATAAATAAATAAAGAAGGATAAGTCAAAAGGGCGATGTGTACACAGATCAGCAGTGCAGACCACCGCTCAAAATGGTCATTGTGAAATAGTTTCATGCATTTTTACAATCACCATGATGATACGATCAAATGCCACACAATAAGAGAGAAGTTGAAAACAGAACGTCGGGAGAGTCGATCCCGTGTTTAAATATCATAATCAACAAGCGGTTGAGAGGTTCGTGGAAATGCTTGTAATTGAAAGATCATGTGATGCAATGTGATATACCACTAGAGCTGAGCTGGCTTGCTTTGGTTTGCAAGTTTCAGTTGAACAACAGATAAACAACTGGAATACGACTAAAATGACCCGGAGGAGCAGACGGTCAGACAATAGCCATAAAGCTATTATCATAGCCGGGTGCCGATTACATGAACCATGTAGGCCTATGTTTTTTTTCTTGACTAGTTAAGTCACCTAATATCAATACTGTATACTCTGAACGTTTGAATGATTTTGTGCATATGCCAATGAAATAATGATCTCTCAATCTTTAACCACTACCCCTCCCACCACCACAGCTCCCGAATATGTTTGGAATCTACGCTCTACTTTCATCTCCCTTATGATAGGTCTTTACGCCTCGTCGGCTGTCACCTTTCCTGTCCTCAAGGTAGCCAGCAGGCACTATTTCACAATCTGTTTAAACCCTGCCCCATTAACCATGTTCATTCTTTTATACAAATCTCTCCCCCTTTCCCCTTAACCCTCCTGTTTGTTTTTTCTTGTATCTATGTCTCAATTGTCATATGTTTCTGGGTTGATTAGACTCGCTGTCGATCTGAGATGGCGCGTTCAAATCCTGATCCCTATGGGTTTCCATTGATGAACTATCCATTTTGGTCCTTGCCATGGAACACTACCTGCATTGGTGATTAGCTATACACGATAATGATGATGCAACCTGCACCTGATTTGCACAACCTTCTCCCTCTCCATTTTTATGAGCATGTTATTTGATCTTTGCCTCGTTGTAGCCATTCATTTGCATAATTAATTATCCTGATAACTCTCCCACCACCACTTTTCACTTCTCCCATAGCTCATATATGACGCGGGTGTGAGTTTTACCTCCATTACGTTGGGCTGGGCGGCCTTGCTGGCTTGGTGTTTATGAACTGCTTCCTCAACTGGCCACTGGAGCCTTTCCCGGTCCTGAAGACATGAATTTCACGTGAGCAAAGTTCCATCATAAGTTCTCCTTAATTGAAATATAAACTTCCTTGCGGTTTGCAGCAAACCTATAGGTTTTCATTGGACTGTCGTGTGGCCTCTTGGCTGTTCTGCCAATGGGGTAAAGATATTGGTCAAGGTTGTCATAATTGGTGATAAACGTGTGAAACAAAACCAGGTCTTGTCCGACATACTCGAACCCTGCTCGCCAAGACACGGGGGTCTCTCAGAACGGATCGAATGACGAGTACTAAAATTTGGAACGAAGACATGCTAGCTAGCCACTCCCTGCGGATCAAACATTAGGGTAATTCCAGCGTAACGGACGTAACATTGAGACAAAAATTGCATCACTTATGTTGAAATTTTGAAAAGGTTGGCCATATTACAGAGATTCTTTTATACATATCGTAATTAGTCTCTATGGCTTTCTGATATTGGTACAACCCACTGTGTAGTCTACTACTAAAGCAAAAATCAACATTTAAGAGGCGTAATGGACGTAACATCGAAATGGACACAACTAAAACTGGCCATAGCACAATTCTTAAATCCTGCGAAATAACGAATTTGTAGTATACCTTTCATTCACAGTAAGCAAACTAAGCATTAGTAGCATACTTTCTATATTCCAACGATACGATTTGCCTGTTGTTTGTGAGAAATTTTTGAAAAGTTTACTGTAACGGACGTAACTCAGCAATGTAACGGATGTAACCCATGCGATCACATATTGGATAGTCAATGCTAGGGCGCATTTTATGATATCTATACAATCTCTGATATACTCAGCGAACATTTGGTTGTCTAACAGCTTGTATAAGCCTCGTTGATGTTGATCTATAGGCACAGAGAGAGAAATGGACCAAATATGTTGAGAGTAGTTACAGCCTGATCCTATATCAGTAATATTCATCAGCAAATACTACTTCGGATTAAACATTCATCAAACAGCCATATTTTCGACAAAATGATAACAGACAGAATGACTTACCGTTGGAAGACGTTGAGGAAGTTCTTTCAAGATGGCCGCCAAATCACGTGACATCATCCACGGAGTAAATATGCATAGATTATGAAAATTCAGACCTAACTAAACACCGTCCAACAGAAATCCTTTTGAAAAATACATTTTCAAATTTTATGCTTCATGTCCATTATTACGTGGAATTACCCATTAACGATTTCTCATACATGCCGTTCTCTAATTGGAATGCACGAGGTCGTCCACTCCCCCAATTGATTCATGCTCGAATGACATTTGCACGCCCAAATTCACGCAAATATTTAAAGAGACATATATTTTATAAATCGAAATAAACCGACGGTACAAATACCTTGTCCGAGACAAATACGGTTCTAATAGGGCTAGCCTTATCATATATTACCACGGGAGGGGGGACGGGAGCAGAAGACAGACAAGACAAGGCAGGCAGAGAATGAAGGTGTGGGAAAAACAGAACTAGT
This sequence comes from Eptatretus atami, assembly GCA_035128595.1. NCBI lineage: Eukaryota > Metazoa > Chordata > Myxini > Myxiniformes > Myxinidae > Eptatretus > Eptatretus atami. The sequence continues at coordinate 27,674,151 of CM068957.1, forward strand.
GGATAGGGTGTTCCTTTGGGGAACTGAAGCTTGTTGGAGTTTGGCAGAGGGGGGCTGGCTACTCATGGAAGTGATTGTGTTTATTTCTCATGGAATTCTCTACCTATTAAAACTGCCTCTCAACAGAACAGCCAAAGGCCACTCAGTAGTCCAATGCAAAGCTTAGCTCTGCTCAAAACTGGGACAGCACAGCTGCCATCATGGGTGAGAGATATAGTTGGCAAGCAAGGCATTTACTCCCTTATTCAAGAGATCAGAAGTTGTTGCCATGCGCGCACTATTTAAACACCATTTTTGTTATTCCCTTTATGGTTTCACCGGAGGGACTATAGGTTTGCCTCCGTCTGTCCATCCGTCCCACCTGTGGTTTTTCCGACTTTTCCCATACCTTTAACGTATGCAACTGAAACTTGGTACATGCTTTATTCTGATAAGTTACAGGAAAAGTTCGAGTTCAGGGCGCTTCGTCAAATTTTCACACAGTTATGCCCTTTTTAAACTTAGGAAATATCACATATACATGGGTCAGTATTCCTCGTGTTGGCTAAATGGTTTGGGTGGTGGGCTTGGGATCTAGGGTCCTGGGTTCAAATCCTGCTCAGCTGTTGAATTAATACCAGGTGGGGTAACTTGGCCTGTCATCCTTCCGAGGTTGGCAAATGAGTGCCAGCTTGCTGATATTCTGTGTCGGAGTGGCGACCCATCCAGGATTGTGTCCAACAGCCAAGGAGACTGCTTAAGCAGCACCAATAGTCTAGATGCCAAACAGCCATTTCAGGGCAAAGCGTGCTTTTGCGTCATTATGAAGTTTTTTGGTTGATTCATCATCTCCGAGTTATCCTGAATCAGAATCAGCCGGGTGCCAGACTCGCACCCTTGAGGAATTTTTTAGAGGCGAAAACAAAAATGGCCACCACCGACTTTCGATAAATTCTGTTTTTTGCTATATCTTCACTTCTAATGCACTTACACACACACACATTTGTGTGTCTACAACCATGTTTCATGCGACAGACAAGGTAAACGTTGATGATTCTCTCAAGATTGGACGACAACAGATGGCGGAATTTGAATCTGGATGGCCAACAAGCTTCAACAAGACACAAACAAGAAAGTGACCCTGATGACTTCGACCAAAAAGAGCATCAAGCTGGATGGAAGGCCAGTATATGATACAATTGATCTACATATGTCATATGTCTCCAACAATAGAGGGATATTGATATCAAGGATGTCCTCTCTTACGAGCTGTCCCCTGTCCCAGCCTCCTTGTTTGAGGAGCGGTGCGATGCGGGCTCATCGAAAGCAATCCTGAAGACGAAACTCCAAGTTGAGCAATCAAGTCGAATCCAAGGTGTTCCAGATGCTGTCATCATCGATAGGATGCGCCATGTTATGGACTGTCATTGCCACAATGGTACAGTTGAGGTTACGTGATGAACTTCATGGAACCATCAAATGGATATCTGATTACATCTGGGTGCAGTCAGTTGTGACTTATTCCTGATTTCAACAGGTACATCAAAATCAGCACGAAACAAATGACGAGATCCAGTCACGCAGGTCATGATTCAAGTTGAAAACATCAACTCAACTTACACACAACACTTTCAGCGCAAAAGTGTCCTAAAGTAGCCTACAACAAATTGATTTGATCTGTCAGGATCTGTCCACATTGTGGACAACTAGACAAACGGGTGATCACCGGAAAAGATCCAACACCAGTACAATATGGAACAATTCCACTCTCCAAAGACAGGATCTTGAAAACACACCATGAAGAAGCAGATGTCATCATCATCCATCACTTAGTTAGAATTGTGTCAGGTGTCAGTGGTGACTCGCACATCAAAGTGGTCTGCGACGGTACAGATGTCTTTGTCCTGTTGATTCATTTCTACCTCGAGGAAAAGATGACTGTGGATGTTAGCAGTGGAGAGTCCATGTGCTGGGAGGGCGAACTTAGACATTCGCCAAACACACTGAAACACAAAAGCATCGCCAAATATCTGCCTGCTGTACATGCTCTGACCGGATGCGATACTGTGTCGTATTTGTTTGGCATTGAAGGCCACAGCGCTGAAGGTACTAATGGCGGATTGTTCACTCCACCTTACTTGGTCAGCTGGAAGCAATGAGGAAAAGATGATATCTGAGGCAACTACCTTCATTGCTGCCTGTTATGGTTCCAAAGTCGAAGTGATATGTCCAGACAACGGTATCAGTTGTGGAAGTCTAAGATGGCAACTCCAAGATTACCTCTGCTCCGAAATTGAATCGTTGCCCCCATCGCGCTGATGCCTTTGTTCAACATGTATATCGCCGTCATCATCAAGTCATTATATGTGAAATCGGCCACTCAGTCAGACCTCCGAACTTGGATCCCAATAAGTTTGGATGGCAAGAAGGTGAGGACGATGCGACGTGTGTTCAACCACACGTTCACCTGATGTGTCTGCTGCACCAGTCACCATTCTGCAGCTGGTCAAGTGTGAATGCTCCACCAGCCGGCCATGTTCCACCGGGAGGTGTGGTTGTGTGGCAGCACTTACGTCATGTTCGATGTTTGCAGTTGTAAGTGCGGATCAGACTGTTGTAACGAACAGACAAGGGCAATAGCTGCTAATCACGACGACGATGACGAAGACTGAACATAATGTAGAACATTGCATCCCTAACAAAGTTAATATTTGTTTGCCTAAAAATAAAAGGTAATTTCAAAATCATATACATGTTCAACATACTTTAAGACATAACCCAAATCATAGTCAACTATCCACATGTATCCAGATATATTTGTGTAAATCGTATTCCAATATAATCATCAATTCATGACCATTGCAAGTAAGTAACTTCAGCCGTCATTGACTATTATTGTACATAGTATTAATATTTGAGGTTTCATAAATTTCTATTTCTGACTCGAAGTGATCAGTGGAACTGCAAATCGCCATTTTTATTTTAAAATGTTGGCCATCTTGAAAATATGAGACAGTTTTATATATATATATACACCTTCAATTTATCATTATCGGATTCCTTGACCATGAAAACAGTAGTATAGTATAGACACAAAAATTGTGTTTGTAAGTGCATTGGAAGTGAATGATATCGCCCAAAACAGAAATTATCGAAAGTCAGTGGTGGCCAATATATTTTTGTTTTTGTATACCTTGTCGAGGCTCGTATAAGAGCTAACACACAACACACATCATGGGGACATGAGACAAGAGTGGAGGGAGTGGAAGGACAAAACAGTGGGGACAGAGACATTAGGAGATCTGTGGAAGAGAGGGATGGACGAGGAACATGGGAATAGAGAAATGGATATATACAGGGACTTTCAGGAAGGAAAGCAGGGAATTTGAAGGAGGTGGGCTTGGGTGGATTATCGGGGGTAGAAAGATCGAGGATTTGGATGGGGATGAAAAGAGGTGGTGGTGAAAACAGCTGTTTTGAAGGCCTGGAGGAAAGGATGGAATGAATAGTGAGGCAGTTTATTCCAAAGGCAGGAAAAATGAGGAATGGAAGAGTGAAGTGAGCAGTGATTCGTGAATTTTGGAAGTTTTACCAGAAGGGGTTGTGGGCGGACCTTGAGCCGCCTGCGGAAATGTGGTGGGGACAATCGCAGAGAGAGCTGGGGGGGGGGGGGGCGAGGCTGGAGAGGAGACAGTAGAAGACAGAAGAACCACCGACCAACCTGCGGTGAATGAGTGAGAGCCCCAAAGACTCAGCCTCATTGCGGGAGATGCCATTTGATCCGAGATGCCTTGGTTCCCAAGCGTGAAGCCGAGAAAGATGGGAGCAGGAGCACCAGCCCAGAGGAGAGCAGTACTCCATCAGGCTGCGGAAGAAAGCTTTGTAAGTGGTCAGGAGCTCAGGTGGGCCGAGGAAGGACTTTGCGCGACGGAGGTTCCCAGTCGGCGACTGCTTTGGAGGCGAGTTTGAAATGTGTCTTTCCCAGAAAGGTCATGGCAGATAGTGAGACCAGAGCTTGAAAGAAAAGACTTCTTCCAGAGGATTGTGTGAGAAAGTGGATGGGGGGTTTTCGAAGAGACATAGTGAGAGTTGTGAGATTTGTCCGGATTGAAAGACATGTTCCACGTGTTGGACCAGTTTGTGATTTATCCAGATCTGCAGTGAGCGAAGAAGCTGCTGCTTTGCGGTCTGAGGATGACCGATGGTACGGCAGAGGGTGAGTCATCAGCAAACAGATATGGAGGATTTCCAGAGAGTCGAGAGATACATTGATGAAAACCAGAAAAAGACAGGGCCAGAAACGCTACCTTGAGGAACTCCAGCCTGGACAGGAAGAGGGATGAAAGAACTCCATTTAGGGCCACACGGTACTGCGACAGAGGAGAGAGTCTGCGAGCCATGAGTGAGATGGCCTGGATACCATAGGAAGAGAGTTTGGTGAGCAGGGCAGGGTGCCAGACCATGTCAAAAGCACGTGATATGTCAGGGTACGGTCGGATTTTCGTCCGCATTGAGGACTTCCATCCATGTTTTGGGAGAGCAGAAGCAGCATACCCAGGGTAGAGTGATCTGGTCTGAAACCAAATTGATGATGAGAAATCAAGCCATTGGAGAAGAGGAAGGATTTGGTGTCTGAAGCGATGATGGATTCCATAACCTTGTTGATGATTGGAGAAGGCTGATTGGTCTGAAGTTGCAGGGATCTGTTTTTGCACCTTTTGTGCAGGCAGTGATGTTTTGCTGATTTCCAAGAATGGCAGATGACCTTGAGCAAGGAGGTGTAATAGACAGAGAGAGGGTGAGGAAGAGCAGAAGAGCAGGCTTTGATCTCTTTCTTGTAGAGCTGAGCTGTTCAGGGAGCTGAGGCGTAAAACTGTATGTGCACTAAGGGTGGACAAGGAGGCCTATGAGTGAGGAATCTGTGAGGGGGTAGAGCATCACCTGGGGTCAAGTCATTCTCATCCTGCTTACAGGGGAATTCGTGCATTGCGTTCGTCCAAGCCCGTCCCTCGGTGTACT
>CM068957.1:27679888-27714102 GCA_035128595.1 Eptatretus atami
GTGTACTGGCCCCCACACTTTTCAGCCCTTGTATGGACTGGATTCTAGGGAGGATGTCGGAGAGATCAAGTTGCGGTGCATCGTTTGGGAATATCAAGATCTCTGACCTTGATTTCACAGATGATGCAGTCATCTTTGTGGAGACTCTAGATATCATTTTGGGGGCCCTCGTGGTGCTGAATGAGGAGTTGGAGCCGCTGGGATTACGGGTTTCCTGAGTCAAAACTAAGATCCAGGCTTTCAACGACATCTTGCATGCTGCTATCCTGTTTGTACCTGCTTGTGATGAGGATGTTGAGGTTACGAAGAGATTCACTTACCTTGGCAGTGATATTCATGTCTCTGCTGGCTATGTGCCAGAGGTCAACAGATGTCTGGGTCGGGCCTGGGGAGCCATGGATTCACTGGATCATGGGGTGTGGTGCTGCCGGTACCTGTGCGGGAGGACAAAAGTCTGAGTCTTCAGGTCCTTGGTGCTTCCAGTCTTGCTCCATGGATGTGAGACTTGGACTCTGACCAGGGATCTGAGACAGAGACATAATTCCTTTGGTACCAGTTCTTTTCGTTGAATCCCTGGCTATCGCTGATCGGACTTTGTGTCCACCGAGCGGTTTCTGAGAGAGACTCAAATGAGATTTGTTACCTGCATAGTCCGTGAGTGTCAGCTGTGGCTGTATGGACATGTGGCTCCTTTTCCTGACGCTGTTCCTGCTCACCAGATTCTCTCAGCGAGGGAGTCTCGTGAGTGGAGGAGGCCAATGGGCCGACCACATGCCTCGTGGTTGCAGCAGGTTGATCGACATCTCAAGGAGATGGGGATTGTCCAGGCATCTGCCTGGGGGATGGCCAGACAGAGGCCCCTGGAGTACCGGTGAAAAGTGGATGCAGCAACGCGCTGCTCTGGCACATGCTCCCATACTTGACCTGACCTGACCCGCAGCAGAGGACTGAGGTCCATGAGAACATTCCACTTCTTCGTTTTGATCTCGACCAACGCTAAGTATCCCTTATCTGAAAAGTGTGTGGTGGCCATGTGAACAAGGATGGATATGGCTCTTCTTGGCAGGGCCTGGTATTCAGGAAATTAAATCACAGATACCCAGAAGTCCCCGTATTAGTCAAATGCAGTGAAGGAAGATGTATGCACAAATTCCGAAGTGCCCCAGTTAAGCCCTTTTCATGTGCTCGGACACAAAGATTCACGATCCACATCATTTCCTTCGGAGATTCGGCCTCATTTTCTTCAGAGTCCACGCTTAGGTTTTCCTCCAGCAGCACGACATGAAGGCGAATGAGGTCCTTCATCTTCTCTTCCAAAGTAGGAGCACTTTCCTCCCACTCAATCTGCTTCCTGAAGTTGTCAAGGGGGATGAAGTTGGCAAAGTTATTCTCCTCGACATGGCCTTTCCACAAATCAATTTTCTGTTTGAAGCTTTTGATCTTCCCTGTAACTATTCCCTCGATCAACAGGTTCAACTTGTTCAAGTGTTCGAATGTGAAGGACATGTAATTCAGTCTGGCAAGCCAATAGTCATCCTGAAACTCTGAAGCCTTCTCCCTGTCTTCTTCAAAGAACACAGACAATTAGCCTTTCAGAGCCAGAATGCAGGAAAGCACTTTGCCTCTCGACAACCGTCGGACTTCTGTATGGAACAGCAGTTTTGTGTACGTAGCATCCATATCTTTGCACAGCTGTGAACAAACGGGATTTCTTGGCACGTGCATGGATTTCATTCATTATTTTCACAGTATCTTCGAGGACTTATTACCTCCACCACCGAAGGTGAAGCTTTCGGTGAAGGTTATGTTTTCACCGCTTTCTGTCTGTCTGTTTGTTTGTTTGTGTACAGGATATCTCAAAAAGTTGTGGACGGATCCGGATGAAATTTGGTGGGCAGGTTGGGTGTGTGACAAGGACGAACTGAATAGATTTTGGTGAAGATCCGGATTCGGATCCGACTACGATAATTTTTTAAGTGATTCTTCACCATTGAGAGATGGGGCTAAACCAATATATAGCACGATATCTCAAAAAGTTGTGGACGGATTTTGACGAAACTTTGTGGACATTTTGGGTGTGTGACAAGGAAGAATTGATTCCATTTGGTGAAGATCCGAATCCGGATTCAGATCTGATAATTTTTAAAGTGATTCTTCACCATCGAGAGATAGGGCTAAACCGATATATAGCACAATATCTCAAAAAGTTGTGGACGGATTCGAACAAAACTTGGTGGACAGATTGAGTGTGTGACAAGGACGAATTAATCCGATTTTGGAGAAGATCCGAATTCGGATCTGGATACGAGAATTATTTAATTTTTAAAGTGATTCTTCACCATTGAGCGATAGGGCCAAAAACGATATAGTACTGAACAGCATGATATTTCAAACATGTATTGGGCCCGATATGTTCTCGTGGATCAGGCATTGCGTGGCGGAGGTATGCGCTCCACCGAGTGCTCTTCTAGTTTGAGATTGTTCTTCGCAACGTTTTTCCCACAACGCACAGGTACAGATAGCCGTTTCGCAGCCAGCGCCTCTAAATAAATCAAACAGTGAATCGGTAGACAAACTTTTGATGTGTGTGACCACTGTGTTTTTGGTAACCCCCAACCATGGCAGCAGCTCCATCACTAGTTACAGCCACACATTTGGTCCAATCCATGCTTGCCTCCTCATTGCCCACATCAGTTGTCTTGCCAAATTGAAGTCCAAAGCAAGGAGCTTCCCTCCGACTGATGAACAATTGATCTTTTAAGTTGTCCGTGATTGACGTACGTCTCCTCTTCATTGTACAATTGGATAGAGGAATTATCTTCACCTTGTCCACTGCCATCTTTCCTCCATGGAGATACTCAGCAGCAACTTTCAGACATGGTAGGATCACATTCTCTGCTTTGACAAATGGCTGCTTCTTCTACAATAGGATGTGAGCTATCTTGAGAAATGCCAATACCAGCGGTTTGTCATTTCGGTCCTGGTAAAGCACCGCTCCCTCTAGCGACTTCTGCTGGTTCCAGTGTGCGGATAGATTCTACTACTAGTTGTAAACACATTCATCAACCAGTCATCTACCGCAGTTGAGTCACTCACCCTCCCATTCACCCGACCTTTCTCATTCACCCCAAACGTGATCTCATTCACCACTGGGTGAACCATTCACCCAGGTTGAGAAACACAGTGCTAGACTACCACTTCTTTAATGGTCCCAATTATTCCTACCTTCTTGTGGGGTCGGCAGGTGAACGTTTTTAACACCAGTCTCACGAACTGGTTGGTCAGACCTCAAGTTTGACCGAAGATGATTTGGGCAGGAATTTGTAATTTGTTCAACCCGACTAGAGTAGTGTGGTGTGCTACCTGAGCCCGTAGCCCAGAGTAGTGTGGTGTGCTACCTCCGCACCACCCTGTCAGGTTAATTGCATATGGCAATGTGATTTCCAAAACAACAATTTCTTCCCAAAATAAATGTTTCCAGCAAACAAAACACTTCTCAAGTCATAAATTCCTTGTTCCATTTTGGGATGTGGTAAAATATTATGAATGTTGATTCAGTTAGACTATCAAAAGGGAAAGACTATTCTTCGAAAGCACTCCATCGCATACAGCCTGCTCTGCGTCATATGAACGCATTCAGTCTCCCGGTCCAACCCAGAATTTAACCGCCCTTTGGGCCCACAGCCAAGCCATCACGAGGCAATTTAGATGAACATAGCGCAGGTCTGAGAGCAGCCTTTTCTGCTTTCGCACTCTCTCTCTCTCTCTCTCTCTTCCGCACTCCTGTTCTCTATGGGTTTGTCTGTTTTAAAAGGTTGAAACTTTGGTGATGAAGGCAAATCACATGATGACCCGGATGGTCATTAAATCAGTCAGTCAGTGACTTGGTCAATGCACCGGTTTCAATGTAATTTATAGGAAATGTTTATTTCATATGGACCCTGTGGCTGCTGGTTGCATCATTTCTGGGAGCACGGCTGTGCCGCTGATGCCACTAGTGCCCCCTGTTTCCAGTAAGCTGATACTCGTTTTACCGACCTCGGAAGGATGACAGGCTGAGTCAACCCCACCTGGTGTTATTTAACAGCACGACGGGGGCTCGAACTTAAGACCCTAAGAACAGCAGGCTTGGTTTACGTGTAGGATGTAGGTGTGGAGATGTAATGTGCCGTGAGAGTTAATTGGCTTTTAGATTTTTTTTTTTCTCAACATTGTTTTTGAGAAATTTAAACAAAATGTTTGTACTTCAGTGAGGTGTAAACCGAATAGATTATTCAGATATTTTTCTCTTGAAAACACCCCTCCCGTTTACCCCCCCCCCCCCTTACGCGCCTTTCACCCTGCTCCATCCCTTTTTTCTTTCTCTCACCACCCTTTCTGTTCTCCCACTCGCCACATTCTTGCTTGTTTATCTCGTTCTTACACCACACTCTGCATGCACCCTCCACCACCGAGGCTACGATGAGCAACACATATGGGATAACACCTAGATGTCTCCTTCCATTCCCTCCCCGATTGGGGCTGCATTTCGAGCTGGACGTGGCTTCGCATGGTTACAGTTGGCACGGATGTTCATGTTGGATTTCATTTAATAAAATCCATTCAACATAGAAATTCTATAAGTCTGTGCGACATTCCAAAGTGCAAGAGGGCAGGTGTTTGTGCTGTTCTCTCGATAGGAAAACAGTGGAGTGTTGGGAAAACACCAGAGGAAGGAAAAAATGGAGTGTGTAGGGTATTTAATCGACTTGAACACAGCAGGAGCTCGAATGCACTCAGTGGAGCGAATACCTCTACCGGATGAACATTGCACATTTTGTATCCCACTGTAGGCCGGATTTGGATCTAGATCTTCATCAAAATCTAATCAACTTGTTCTCGTCACCTACCCAATTCATCCACCTAGTGTTGTCGCAACTCGTCCGCAACTTTTTGAAATATCGCGCGATACATCCTTTTTGGGCCAATCTTTCAATGGTGAATCGCTTCAAAAATTAAAAAATCATTGGTTCCAGAAAGGAAACGGGAATAAAGAAATGGAGGTGAAAAGAATGAGTTTGGTGGGCAAAGAGTTCAGTTGGGATTGGGATGTTCTGATGGTGATGGGGGGGAGGGGGGTGGATGTAAAATGGAGGATTTATTGAAAGAAAGGAAATGAGGGTTACTCAGGAGACTACACAACTTGTAATTGAGAGACCACTTAATTTTTTTGACTTCAATACGATGGCCCAAAATGGGCAGATAGACATAGAAACAGACGTAAAGAGGATGACGAGGGTGGATCTTAAATATAAAAGGACAAAAGGGTAGAGAAAATAAAGATTGGGAACATGTGACGGTAAATAATAGAGTCGAAGTATCTATAGGAATGGGTGAGTCACAACAAAGGTCGAGCAGAATGAGAAAAACAAGATAATATGACACATCAGGGACTGCAGTTCGCATTGAGAAACAAAGGAATGATAAATGGACATAATGATGTGTGAACATAACCACAGATATGGACACACAAATAAAGGCAAGGCAGCTAGAGACGGCTCATGGCTACAAGCAAGCAGCACCTGGTAACAGCCTGTGATTAGCCAATCATATTGCAGCGCTGTTTACTGGCAGCAGGGAAAAAAATCAGCCAACCAGGAGTAAGCCTTGTTTTTCATAGCATGTCTTGTCTGGAGTTGTCGGGTCACAAATAGATGGAGAGAGGAAGAAAGGGGGAGAGGGATCGAGGGAGGGCTGAGGAAAAGAGAGGGAGTTCACAAAGAAAGGAGCACAGATGGGGAGAGAGAGAAGTTGGGATTACCGTGAGGGAAGTAAAAGTCATGCACATCCCTCCAAACCCATTCAGAGCAAGCACTGGGAAGATACACCATGAGAGATCTAGGGTTGAGTGGAGGGAGGTAAAAAGAAAACAAGAAGCACAGAGAAAGGAATCCATATGTAAACGATATCAGCAAGAGAGAAGCAGCAAGGCCTACTTCGTAAGGCTGAAAGGCCTTGTTCACCACTGGTGGTGTAAAGAGTCATAAACATTGTGTTGTGTTATTTTGATTTGTATTCATGTAACGCTCATTCGGATCTTTGTTACTCTATTGTTTCGCATTGCTTAGCATCAATGCTGTCATTGTGATGGTAATCACGTGCTTTCAGCAGCCACCTGCTCTTTTTTGACAACTTTTTGTGACTCAAGGAACACAACTCCATGCACACATGTGGGGGGGGGGGGGGGAAAACCTACAGATGTGTGTATTGATCATACAGGAAAGTTTTGCTTCATTTCGCTCTTTGTTCCGTACCGTTCGGGTTGCTTGCTCCGTAGGCAATAAGCAGGCAGGAGGCACCGAAGCTGGTGCTGTGAAAGGGGCGAGAGAAAGAGTGGTGGTGAGTTTAGGAAGGAGTCAGGATTCGGGGGTTGAGGGATGAGAGAAGAGGGGGAAAATGTAATTATTTTCTCATTTCACATGCTTTCCTCAATACATGGACGAGGATGGTCCAATGGTGGGTGTTTCGTGCTCATCGTTAGTTCGCACAATGAAAGAAGATCCTCACACGCAACCATATAAACCAACTGCCATTTGTGAATTGTCAGATGCATATCATGAAAGAAAAAAACAAAACGGTATATACAGATTGTATAAACAGCTAAAACCGTGTCCTGGGACTTATGACTCAGCCTGTAGATGAAGGTTCGAGTGAAAATTACGCTTTTATGGAACTTAGTACGGTTTGGACTGGAACCAAGATCTCGCTCAATGACGCAACGCCCCAAAAGGGCAATGTTGACGAAAGAAAGGGTAATATGTATGCACACTCGCCTCTAAGCTATCGAGCCTGGGTTGGAATCCCGACCCAGCTATAAACTGTCATCCTGGTGTTTCATAGGCAGGGCGATTCATCAACGCGCGTGTCATCCCTCCGATAGACATTCAACAGGGCGTCCCACCTGCCACCTTTAGTTTGTGGACGTTAAAGATCTCACGCCATCCTTTGCAAAGAGTCGTAAAGTTATCGCCAGCACCATGAACAAATTACAAATTCCTGCCCTAAGTACTTTGTCGATTTGAGGCCTGGCCAGCCAGTTCGTGAAAGACTTGGCACAAGCTTCCCTGGCCAACCCCACAAGAACATTGGAATAATTGTGGCCTTTAAAGAAGATGAAGAATACTGTCACAATAACAATTTTAAAGTAACTTACCAAATGTGACTTCAGAGATCGCTTCCTTTTGTAGACAGTGTCCATGTTGGGGCGAATACTTGTTATTCTGAAGTTGTTTTCGAGTTCAGTGATAATAGGTACATAAAATAGTGAACACAATATCACCACGCGGGCCGGATCGAAACTTGCCGTGGGCCGGAGGTTCTCCATGTTTCGTGTAAAGGTACGACATTCGCTATAACCACCTTTTACCAAAACCATCCTCGATAAACCACTTCCAGGGAATATTTATTTTCTCTTCCTTTATGACATGCATGAAACAGTCGTGTTTTTTTTTCAGGGCAAGTGTCCGGTGAATTTTGCTATCTTTACCAAATGCTAAAACACATGATATTTGTTAATTATATTCACTTCTGTTCACTTTCTACTGAGTATTATGTCATGTTAAATAATATATATATATACATATATAATATATATTCGGTTATCATCAGGGTAAAGTAGGAAGTGCAAGTGCTTGGAACAAATACGCAATATTGTGCCCTTGCGATCCCTAAATGATTAGACTTTGTGCAAAAATGGTATTTTCTTTTTTACCTCCACTTTAGCATCGGCCATGCTTCATGGAACATACACGGAATAGCTCTAAACTGTAATGACACCGAACTTGTTCAAACAAACCTTTCACTCTTACATCTTTCATTTTTATCTCATAATAACTTTCAGGGTCCAAAGACCAAACTTGGCCGCTTCCTATTTTCAGCCATCATGGAGATTTAGGAACTCATTGATTACCCTTCACATTTTGTCATCCCATCCCCATAAGCAGTTACTGAGTGCCACACTACAATAAGGCAATTGTATGTCCGTACGTACGTATGTCTAATCATAGTGAAATTTAAAACGGCTGGGCCAATCAACGCAAAATTCTGCGTACGTGCTCAGGATACCCCAGGGTCAGGTCATGGGTACAAAATAACTCCCCCGTCACTCTCCATCCCCCCCCCCCCCCCCCCCCCCCCACTGGAGAATGGGGAGATGACTTGCGATTTTCGCCTGTACCCAAAGAATAGTGCGAGTGGTTTAACGATTGACCCAGCCAGAGTGAGCGGGTATTGACACCTTTTTTTCACTCCTGTAGGGAACTGGTGTTACTAGGACTAAAAGGAGATGCATCCGTCCGTCCGTCACACAAAGGAGAAGCTGAACCTCATGCAATGAGCAGAGTATCGACAACAAATTTAACTCCCAGTGGGAGCGGGTACAACATGAGTAGTTTTACAAACAATAATTGTGGTCATCATTCCCATTCATTCATGCTTCTCGCACCACTCCAATTACATTCCCTTCTTACATCCTTCTTGCTCATTGCCACATCACCAGGGCAGTGGTGATGGAGACCCATACTCATGACTCGGCTCCAGGGTGCTTATGACGAGTCTTTCGTGTTTTCATGCCAAAGAGGGTACGGGCAAGTTTCATTTCTTTCGTGGGCAAGTTGCCTGCACTCTGCCGCATGCACTCTGCCGCAGGGTACGGAAATTTCCGCTGAGCAGTCATGGGATTTGAAACCGTACGACTGAGGGCAATGCAACAAGGCATCTTACCCATTACACCACTGAAGCCACTCACCAGTGCAGGTAGATTTGATAAACCGAGACAAAAAACCTCTGACAACAACTATTATACAACCAAGCTTAGTTTCTGATCACCGTTTGCTCACCTTCCAATGAGACGAAGATTTCTTGGGCCGTACTTGTCCATAATGACCCCAAGGGGCAGCGTGATGGCACTTAAAAGGAAAGACCCGACGGTAAATGCCAGGTTGAGCATCTCCCCTTGACTCTTACAAACGGGCCAGCCACGCATCGTGCCCTCAGACATGTCGAAACCCTCACCCTTCTTGCTATCATTTGAAGAAAAATGGCTGCTGTTGTCACTTGAGTTTGAAGTGCCTGGGGTTTGGCAAGAAGAGAAAGAAGTGTTGCCCCTGAAACTGAAGTTGCTTTTGCTGCTGGAGCAGAATTTTCGAGCAATTCCAGGGAAATAATTTTCGGATATATAATTACATCGTGAGCCAAACTCATCATGTTATACAGTATCACCCAGAGTTCTGCATCAAAATCCTTTTGTTAATAAACTGAGTCTTGTCTCAAACGTTCAGTTTTCGTTTGAAGCACGGCTACCTGTTCATGTTGGAATAGAATAGACGCATATCAAAGAAAACATGCTGAGAAAGAAATACAATCAGGGACCTTTGACTTCCTCATCGAACCCTGTTGTCGACAATAACTTGGCAACCAACACTCATGGTTAAAGATCGAAAAAATAGTTATCTCAACTGATAAAGCAAAGTGACAATTTGTAAAAATTTATCTCCAACGCTAAAAGTTAGATAAAGGACTGCGATTTGAAAACTACAACGGCACTCGGTACCTCCGCCAGGCTCAACAGTTCATGTTTTGTATCCTCCTGATAGGCTGGATCTGCATCTGGACCTGAATCAAAATCTAATCGTCTCGTTCTCGTCACCTAGCTAACTCAGCCAGCAAGTTTTGTCCGAATCCGTCCACAACTTTTTGAGATATCGTGCTATATGTCGTTTTTGGACCTATCTCTCAATGCTGATGAATCACTTTAAAAATTATAGTAGTCGGATCCGGATCCGGATCTTCACCAAAATTCGAATCAATTCATCCTTGAAAGGCAAGCATTTCAACTCTGACGAGATCAAAGGAGTAGTTCATGTTAACTTCGTTGGAATTAGTACCACGTTTATTGCAGACACATCATGGTGTTACGACCTTACACATCTCTACCTACCACGACGAGGTAGATCGCCACAGATGAAACACGACCATAACCCTGTCTCGGAATGTCGGAAAAGCCAACCCTTTACGGAGACTGGACAGACAAATGCAAAGGCGATCTTCCATGAATATCCCACTCAAACACAAAAAGGACTTTTAGTGGCTTCCACCTCATCTCATCGTAAGGATGGCAATGGTTGCCAAAGATCATTTCAGTTTGTAATTGCGGTAAAGGGGGTCTTGCGGCCCTTGGAGTTATTTGAGTGCTCGACCTGTGGCTCTCTGATTCGATTAGGTTGCCCACCTCTGTTTTAGGGTGCAGTATTGCCAAAGAACAAAGAGGAAATCTTTTTGGAGTATATTACTGTGACACCACGTAGGTGATTTACCATTCCTCAATGAACCATAATTGGTTTCATTTGAATTGCTTCCCCCTACACTGATGAAGATAAATGTAATTTTCATACCATGAAAGGCTAGAGCATGATGTCAGAGATGTCTCCATTGTCAATAAGAAAGAAAAAAATTGATATTTCATGCTGGAAGCTAGCTGGATGTTTACAGCCTTAGTGTACATTGTCATATCACTGTGGAACATAATGAAACACCACGAGGGTACCAGCTC
The DNA here is from genome assembly GCA_035128595.1 of Eptatretus atami. NCBI lineage: Eukaryota > Metazoa > Chordata > Myxini > Myxiniformes > Myxinidae > Eptatretus > Eptatretus atami. Next base: position 27,690,477 of record CM068957.1, read on the forward strand.
AACACACACAAAGTTATTTCAGCATCTTAACCACAGAAATATTGCTTTCATGGAACTTTGAAACCATATTATCTCTACATATAAACACCATTGTGTGTGTGTCTCTGTCTCTCTGTCTGTCTCTCTCTGTCTCTCTTCTGTCTCTCTCTGTCTCTCTCATGCATGACCATGTCTTTAAATCAAAAACTCCAAACTTGGGGTACAGATACAACTTTGTGTGTCTTTGTACCCTAACAAAAAATGCCACAGAAGACCCAAAAGACTCTTCCTGTACAATTACAAATAAATATAGATGTTTAGGCTATGTGGCTGCTGCCTCACGCAGGGGTGTGGGGGGCAGAGGGGGGTATAAATTCTCGATGTAAATATGCATCGTGTCTCTCCACCTGGTGGCGGTGGGTATTACAATTTCCAAATTTCCTTTGGCTACAAAGGGTTCCTTATTCACGTTTCTCTTCCCACGCAATTGACAATAAATATAGATGTTTTGAAGTTTTGAAGGAAAAACGAAAAACACGTTCACTCCGTACATGAAGCCGTGTGACTACATGTCTATTAATTACGTACTCTTTGAACGTCAGTTGCACACTGACTTCACACTGACTTCACACACGTACGTCTATTAATTACATACTATTGGAATATACTTTTTGACCCTTCAGATTGCTGAGACCCCTTCGACCGTTGAATACCTTTTAAGACTGCCAAGACCCCAAAAGACCCAGAGGACCCAAAAGACACTGAGAACCCATTATACCCCAAGGATCCTGAGGACTCAAAAGATCCATAAGACCTAAAAGGACCCACAAGACCCATTAAGACCCTTAAGACATCTTTTACAAAAGACCGTTTTAACACTTTTGACGCCTTTAGATCCCTTCACCCTTTACACATTGTATACCCTTTTGACCCCAAGAACCTTGAGACCTTTACCCCATTCAGACCCCTTATTCCCTCCTTCCACCAAGCATTGTTTTCTGTGGCTGATTTTCAGTGGAGTTTGATGTTTATAAGATGAGTTTGAATCAAAATAATTAAAACACAACCATCCCTCCCAAAATTTTGCTCATGCATCCATCTTAGCCACCCCTTGCGTTCTCCCCTGCATCCCTTGTTTGTCTGTCTCTATCAACCTTCTTCATCCACCCTGCATTTTTCTTTTCTCCTGCTGTTCCCTTTGTTATGTTGTGTCCTGATCTGTTCTGTGTCCGAGCTCTTCCATGAGCCAAGATCACAAATTAAAAAAAAAATCACAATGAACATCCTGAGACACAAATATCACAGAGCAGCATAAACTGCACAAGACAACCAGAGTTGGATTAACAGCATGATTTTAGAAAACAGCCATCAGTACCGTGCGTGGTGCAAAGGTAGGAGTAAAATCCCTCGGATTTCAGCATGAGGAGCAGGGAGCCCCAGCCCAGGAGCACGGCGGAGAAGAGCAGATTCTCAACTACGGCCATCGAGGCCATGTACCATCGTCGGCCATGGGCACGAGCCAGGCTCGGAGCCATCCTTGTGCCTTCTTGGGGTGGCTACTGTTCTTGGATTTCTGGTTGTTGTCAGCTGCGAGTTGTCGTGCACAGAACACAGGAATTTGGATTCAGAGAATGAAATTGCCTGATAATGTTGTTGATAGTCAGACTGTCGGTGTTAGTCTCAACGTGATGACCCGGCACCCTAATTGACATTAGTGGTTGGGATAGAAGGCGAATGGCATTAACGAATAAGGAAACTTCGACAGAAGGAAATAAAGAATAGAGCAGGTAAATAAAACAAAAAAGAAGAAGAGATGAGCAGGATAGCTGATGAAGTTTGTGCAAAAATAATGATCAAGAGATTTGTTGATGCCTCGTAAGGCAAACAACTGAAAGGGCAGTTAAAGCTAAATGGACTGTAGTTGCATTCTCTTTTATTTAAATATCTTTCTCATTTTTGTATGAACCTCCAGTATATTTTGGTGACGGAGCGAGGAAACGCTAGCTGGAGTCGGAGCTGTTGCTAGAGTATGAGCAGCGACCGGTATTGGCGTGAGAGTCTGAGTCGGTGCTGGAGAGCAGGGGCTGCAGTGGGAGTTGTTGTTTTTCCTCTCAAGTTACCTTCACAAGTTGGCCGGATCAGCCTGTTGGGCTAGGGTTTGGAAATCCAATCTGTTTTTCACCAAGAGAAAGACAAAAAGAGAGATGCACATGGATGAACCTCCCATGATCATAATCATTATCAGAAAAAGAAAAAGAGTCATAATCAGTGACAATGATTTGATCGTCGTAATAATGAAAGCATCCGCGTGCCACACGGCCGGGAGATTGAAGGCAAAAAGTGACACTCACCGGTCCTGCTCACCGGATTACTTGCGCCACTGGACGTGATGGTGATCGGGGCAGGAGGAGATCCACCGGCACTTCGATGGGGTAAGACTTTCTTTTTTAAACTGATGTCGAAGTGTTGTTTGGCTGTTTATCAGTCTTGGGCAAAGTCTGCCTGCAAGGGAACCATAAAGCTCATTGGGGCATCAATTTATTGGTCTAAGGGTCACACAGAGATTTGATGAGGAATCATGGACTCACTTTTCAGCAATGTTACAATGATAAAACACTTTTGATTTTCAAACAGATTTCAAGTTATAAAAAAAAAAATACAAAATACTTAACCCATTGACTTCATCATGGGTCTGAACACGAGATTTTAATGAAAAACTTGTACAAATTGCTTTCATTTTTAACTCGTAGTAAATAAATAAAGGCGATTCATGCAAATACCAAACAATTATGTAATAAACGACACGGCCAATACCAATAAATATGATACATGTCCATGTTTACATGTTCAGCTGCGAATGGGATGATGATGATGATGGACCAATTGTTATTATGAGTGTAAAGAAACTGCAAACTAAACCAATGGTCACATCAACCCAAACACGTATGCAAACCGACGTTTAACGTCTGTAAGTAAACGAGGCAAAATAAAAATAAAAAAATATTTCTTTATACATTACAATTGATTAAAAAAAATCGAATCTGGATGGAAAACAAGAGACGAGGCAGGAAAATCGCAGGATCGAAGCAACTCAATGGTGACGTCATAATAGCGTAATCAAAAAGAACTTAATGCGACAAAACAATACAGATTTGCACGCATCGCGCTGGACATGGACGAGTAGGAAATATATATAATTCTAATAAGATCGACCCATACCGTATTGTCTTTCCGTTTTTGATTGGCAATTCCTCCTTATCTATCCCTATATGTCTCCATCTCTCTCTCTCTCTCTCTCTCTCTCTCTCTCTCTCTCTCTCTCTCTCTCTCTCTCTCTCTCTCTCTCTCTCTCTCTCTCTCTCTTTCTCTCTTTGTGCGAAGCGATGTATGTGTGCGTAAAGATATCTGCAGAAAGTGGGCGGAGTAACCGAGAGCAGAGAAAAACAGGCGGAGTAACTGGGGGGGTGGCAAAGTATGGCGGAGTAACTGGGGGGGGGCGGAGCAAAGTAGGGCGGAGTATCCGAGGGATCCAGCCAATCATTGGCCCGCTGCACGGAGGGAATCAGGAGAGTGGAGGGATGGATGGAGGGTAGGATGATGTGATGCCCCTATGCGTGTTTGCTTGCCTCTTGTTGTTCTACAAACTGTTATCTGAATCTTTAAACTTTTCAATCAATGTTTAAATCTCACTTGGACTCCTGCGCATGAATAATGACTTCACCGTCACGTTGTGTTGCGCCCTTTGATGGTGGCACGGATTTCCTGTTGTCAAACGCGTAGGGACGTGTTCAACACGTGGAAGTTCTCCAGGTTCTCATGTTGAGTAAATTGAAGAACCTTCATTTGTGCATTTGGTGACTTTGTACACCGCAGTGAACGTACATCAGGTTTGAAAGTGCAAGATATTATTCAGGTCAATACACCATTGTTAACATCATTCCCAACCCTTTTCCTTTATTCCAGGGAGTCTTCATTAAACGTATACAATGTACATCTGTGGTGTAATTGTTCGAGCGTCCGCTCTGAGTCTGGGGTGGTCAGTGGTTCGAACCCCCAACAGAGTCATACCAAAGACTACAAATAATGGTTTATGTTGTTTCCTTGCTCGGCACTCAGTATTCAGAGGATGGAGCACAAACAACCATAGGTTGGTAATAACAGCGCAGGCTAATAGCCGAGGCATGTATGCATGTGACACATAGCATCTATATCTATGTAAGTACATGTGCACTGAATGCATGTAAAGTATGTCCTTATATAATGTATATATGTATGCATGGTATCTGTATCTATATCTATCTTCTTCTTCTTTAAAAGACTCAACTATTTTCATGCTGTGACCGGGGGAAAGCTTGACCCAAGTCTTTCACGAATGGGATGGCCAGACCTGATGTTCAACTAAGGTAAGGGCAACAATTGGTAATTTGTTCAGCATGCTGGTGATAGCTTGCCTACTCTTTGCAAATAACACTATTGGATCTTTAACGTCCACCGACTAATGCCGGCAGACGGGACGCCCAGTTTAACGTCCATCCGAGGGACGGCACACACATCGGTGAAACACCGGGATGAGTTTATAGCTCGGTCAGGATTCAAACTCAGCCTGGACAGCTTTGAAGCAAGTGTGCATACCTCGAGTCTCGAGGCCATCCTGCCAGTATCTACATATGCATGTGTTCTTATGTAATGTATAGTTTCTATAATCTATGGCCAATTTGTGAATACCGTGTCACAGCTATGAATCCAAATGACCTTTTTTTGCCACCATACAGCGAGCAACAGTGGTCATCAGAGCAATCATCAGGGTAACCCGAGCAAAGGAGGCCATCGGAGCAGTTGAAACGTGTGTTGTGTGTGCAAGATAGGGATTGTTTCCTAAAATGTCCCACAAAGCTTCTAAAAGAAGCCGAAAATACTTGGAAACATACCCGTGAGAAATTGGTGTGCCTTCACACAACTAAAGATTTGGATAACTTATTGAACGCATCCAAAAAGCTGATAGCTCGCAGCTCCCCATACTGCAAACTCCCGAGGCCACGTGGATTGCCGCAAGGTTCGGAGACAGGCGCGTTCTAATCAAAATTTCGATCATCGCTGCCAGTGAGTGGACTTAGAACCTTGCGGGATTGCATCGTATGAATATGGCAGGCTTGGTGATTTATTTAATGGAGTCTGCAATTGGAAAGACGACGCCATCATTCCCAACATTCAGGCAGACTTCCCAGAGGGGGACACCATATCTGGTTTGGTTGCTTCTTTACACTGATGGGAAGGTCATACCTGGGGCTTGTCAATGCACAAGGTAAGTTTAAAATTATGATATTTACTATTAATCATGTTTGAGAGGAATGGGGTAGGAGTTGGAACTGTATGGGCTGTGAGTGCTGTTATCTAATTATTCTAGTATAGAAAGCTATTTTTGACCACTGACCGACTCGCTCACTGATATTAAAGAACGGTACTTTCCCGGTGATTTAGAAAGCTGAAATTTTGCTTGCCGGTGGACATCGAAGCCGGTACACCAGGGAAATTCACAGAACCGTCGGAAAACATCCATAAATGAAAATAGAAATAAATGATAATATATGAAAAAAATGCAGGTGAGTGACCCGAGGCAATGGGGAAGCAGTTCGTATGCTTACACGATGTGGAAGCACACTCTGCCAGGAAATATATATACATATATTAGTCATTCCCCCATTTATTGCGGGTTACGTTCCAAACCCCCCCGCGAGAAGTGAAAATCCGCGATGAATGGACGCCTCCAAAAAATCGACTCGTCTGGTCTGGTCGGCTTGGCAATGATCGGGTTCGAGGTGCCGGAGATCGACTCGTCTGGTCTGGTCGGCTTTGCAATGATCGGGTTCAAGGTGCCGGAGATCGACTTGTCTGGTCTGGTCGGTTTGTGTGCTCGTCCAACCGCGGCAAACCTTTTTCCTTCCCGAAGCATATATCGAGCACTTCGGTTCCGGTTCCCGAAGCATATTGGTTCCTTGCCAGAAGCCTTAGAAGGTGCAGGGCGTTTGGGCGGCATCGTAGGGCTTGGAGAAAAAACGTATAAATATTCGAAGTTCACAAGCGAAACTTTGTCTCGTGCGTTGTGTGACTGATTGAGCGCCACGCGTTATAATTTATTGCTTTAATAATTTATATTTTATATATCATTACCGCGATGTACCGGGGGATCCGCAGAAAAAATTAGTTAGGTTCCAAGGGAAAACCCGCGATGAACCGGGGGCGCATAGGTGAACCGCGATATAGCGGGGGATTACTATATATATATATATATATATATATATATATATATATAGTAATTGATGAAGGTAGCTTCCTATTAATTGGACAAACACATCAATCCTAGCTTGATGAGATGACCCCTTTCCTCAACACAAAGCACGTTTTAACAAGTTAAGGAACGACTCAGCCGAGACGTCCATTGCTGGGTGATATGGTGCTGATGTAAAATGTGTGATACCAATTTGAACCATGAAGTTATTGAAGACACCAGAAATAAACTGAGGACTGTTATCTGAAACTAAAACTTCAGGTGCACCTTCGTTGGTAAAAATTGACTGCAGTTGCTCAACTGTGTTTTCCGTGGTTGTCGATTGCCTCATCAGGCCACTCGGCAAATACATCGATTATAACCAAGAACATATCCGTAAATGAGCCAGCAAAGTCAAAACTTTGACATGGCTTATCTGGAGCAGGTCGTAAGAGCAATACCCGACGTGAATTGTCGGCATCTGACTGGCATGTAGAGAACGCCCCGTAGCATGGTCAATATCCTTGTCAATACCGGGGCACCACGAGACTACGTGCCAGACCTTTGGTTTTAATGATCCAGGTAGGCGACTGGCATGTAGCTTGTCAAGACAATGATGTGTGAACTTCAGAGGAATAACCGTCTTCATACCCCAGATAACACAACCTTGAGCGAAAGACAACTCTGACGACTTATACACACACGGTTGATACTCAGGCGTTGAAGGTGGGTCAATCTAACTACCAGTGGAAATTGCTCGTTCTACATGGGCGAGCAGAGGATCGTGGACTGTTTCAACAGCCACGTGCTTAGCCGTGACGGGCCCACACTGGATCTGACCCAGTGTAAACACATCCACCTGATCCGACAATGAGGTGGATCCTCCTTGCAAAGTAAGAGAGACCGTCACGGTTGGCATGTTTCTCTGTGCCGCAGTCCTGACTGGTGATGGATGGTCTGTACATCTTTGAGGGATTGCTCGACAGCCGATGCAGTTTCAACTGCCCCAACGGACTCGATGTCCTCGAACTTGATGGGAGGTATCGCAGAAACCACCTTTTGATCTTGTAGACCAACAATAAATCTCTACTTGAGCCTGCTTGGATGCTCATCTGACATTAATTTGCAGGGACAGAAAGACGGTTCAGTTTTGCCACGAAATCAGCTCCATGTTCTCCCCAAGTTCCTCATAAAAGTACCAAATCCGTACATCGCAAGCTGCAGCGATTTTTCGTTCTTAGAATATTCCTTCATCTTCCGCACTGTAGACCGGAACGTCGAGACGCCGTCTTTCGGCTCGTTGTGAGCAACCAGATCCCACAAAAGCCGATAATTGTCCCCCATCAAGGAAGAAAAAAGAAACGGCCTTCTTTGTGATTGCGTTGTCCGTGCTATTTGCGATCAAATGGAACTTCAATTGTTCAGTGAAAAGTTCAAAATCGTCGCCATCGAACGAGGGAACTTTACAGCGAATGTTGACGCGATTGTTGGCCATTCTCGTCGCCAACCGTGCTGTTTCACCGACAATACAAGGAACAAGAGATGATGAAAGAGACGCACGTGTCCCCAGAATCCGCCATCTTTATTCAACAGAAGTTCCAACTTATACATGTCGCTTGACAGGTGATGCCCAAGCATAGGTCAGACGCTTGATACCACTTAACGGCAGACAGCACATCCCTGCACTTTCAATTATATAATTCACTTTCATTAAACAAAACGGGAGAGAGAGTGAGAGAGACACAGAGAGAGACACACCGAGAGACACAAAGAGACAGAGAGGGACCAGACTCTGTGCAGAGCGTTGGTGCTGCCTAAGCAGTCTCCTTGGCTATTGGGCACAATCCTGGATGGGTCGCCACTCCGACACAGGATACCAGCATGCTGGCACTCATTTTGCCGACCTCGGAAGGATGACAGGTTGAGCAACCTTAACCAATAACACTATGTGGGTAGGAAGCTAAGATGGCGGTAAGTTCTTTGTGTTTAAAGTTTTAGTGAAGGAAAATGTGAAACTTGCCAAAACCCACACACTTTTGAAACAAACCTCGTGTTGACTTAGTGGTTGGGTAGGCTGTGTTGCTTAGTGCTTGGTGGTTTGGGTTAGCCTGGTGTTGGCTTAGTGGTTAGGGTGTGGCTTGGGATCCTAGGGTCCTGAGTTCAAGCCCCGTTGGCTGCTGAATTAAAAAATACACCAGGAGGTTGACTCAGCCTGTCATCCTTCCGAGGTCGGAAAATGAGCACCAGCGTACTGTAGGGGGACACTGCATCAGCGGCATAGCTGCGTCCCAACCAATGATGCAACCAGTAGCCACAGGCTGTACTCGATAGAGAGAGAGTGGTTAGGGTGGTGGCTTGGGATCTTAGGGTCCTGTGTTTGAGCACTGTTGGTCACTGAATTAACACTAGGTGGGGTTGACTCAGCCTGTCATCCTTCTGAGGTTGATGAAATGATTACCAGTGTACTGCTATCGGGGCACAGCATCAGCAACATAGCTGCGTTCCAACAAAATGATAGCTACCCAGCAGCCAAGAAGAAAAAGAAGAAGCAGAGAAGAAGAAGACTTGTGAAACAGTTTGATCAGTGGAGTCGTTTTTCATCTCTTTTCCATCAGGGACTTGTCTGACATTCCACAATGTGGTCAAGGATGATTGTGCACACATCTTACCTGGTTGATTTGTTACGATTGGAAGCTTACTGCACACAACAGCCAGAGTCCTTATTAGCTCAGTTATATCGGTAAGTGTGTGTTTCTAGTTAGAATCCATCCCGTATAAACGGGAATTTTGTACGTGCGCTGTGGGTTATTTTATAGATAGGATTTTTACATTTTACATCGACAACCCTTTGCTCGCGGCATTGTCAGCGCTCTTCGTGTGCTCGGCGGCATGTGGGCGTGTCTGGAATTCCATGCCCCAGATGTGTGTTTCGGTGTGGATTTCGCACCGTATATGGTCACAAAGCGTTTCGCTTCGGCTGCGCGCCAAATAAGGGTAATGCGGCGTTATTCCGCCCATGGGGACGAGCAAGACCGGAGTCGGCGGTCCTTGGCAAGAAGGCGGAGCCGCGACACGCCATACCACCAAATGGGAGCAGGCCACGGGAGCGGACGGCCCCAAAAAAAAAACGAACAAAGGCGATTGCTTGTGTCCGTCTGCTCGATGTGCGCGTCTCTGTCCGGGTCTGCGGCGACTGCATCGCGCGGATCCGAGGTGTCTCGTCTGACGCATTGCTGCAGGCGGTCGACCATCTCGACTCGGGAGATCATCTCGTGTCGCCTGCCTGCGAGCCGGAGGAGCGTGCAACGCCCCGACGCTACCCTCCGTACCTGGTGCTTGGAGCGGCCTCGTGTTGCGGGTTCGAGTCCCATCACCCCAAGATCGTCGAGAACCACACGAGGTGGACAGGTCCATTTCTTTCGTGGCATTTGTGTGTGCGTGTGTGTGTCCTTGGGCCCCGTCTATAAGTAACAACTGTGTAAGTGCTTTATTTTTGGCTCCACCGAAACACCCGGAATTTAGGTCGAACTTTCAGAATAATCCGAAAGTAGCTGGGTGTCTCCTTACAGGACCGATGAATCGCCAAATAATTCGCCGCGTGGAGTGGGTTAATGCCGAACTCATTACCTAAGTATCCACGGCGGCAAAGCTACCAGGAAATTCACACCCTCGGCAGGGCCTCAAGCGTGAACGAGCCGTTACCGTGCGTAACCCGAGCGGATGGTTACCGAGGCCCGTCGGGTCCAAATGTACAACTACGGGCAACGGCCTTCCTTATTCCCGTTCGCAGCGCGGCAAACCAATTGGTAGAAAGGACAAGGACGAGCTGGGACATTTCAACAAGAGGGGGACATTTATACAATAGTGGGAGGAAGGGACACACAAAGAGCAGAGTTATCACGACATAAGAAATAAGCAATGTTACAATGAGAAATAAGCACTTACCAGTTGTTACATTATAGACGGGGCCAAGGAACACACACGCCACACAAATGCCACGAAAGAAATGACACTGTGCCACCTCGTGTGGTTCTCGACGATCTTGGGGTGATGGGGACTCGAACCGGCACACGAGGCGCTCCAGCACCAGGTACGGGGGTTAGCGTCGGGCGTTGGCATCGCTCCTCCGGTCTTCGCAGGCAGGACGACACGAGATGATCTCCCGAGTCGAGATGGTCGACCGGCTGCAGCAATGCGTCAGACGAGACACCCTCGGATCCGCGCGATGCAGTCGCGAGACCGGAACAGAGACGCGCAACAATCGAGCAGACGGTGACACAAGCAATCGCCTTTGTTCGTTTTTTTTTTGGGGCCGTCCGCTCACCGTGGCCTGCTCCCATTTGGTGGATGGCGTGTCGGGCTCCGCCTTCCTTGCCAAGGACCGCCGGACTTCGTCTTGCGTCGCATGCCCTCGGGCGGACATAACGCACGCATTACCCTTAGTTTGCGCGCAGCCGAAGCGAAACGCTTTTGTGGACCATTATACGGTGCGAAATCCACACCGAAAACACAACATCTGGGGCATTGGAATTCCAGACACGCCCACAATGCCGCCGAGCAGCACAAGAGCGCTGACATGCCGCGAGCAAATGGTTGTCGATGTATAAATGTAAAATCCTATGCTATAATAACCACAGCGCACGTACAAAATTCCGTTAAAGTAATACGAGGAAATGGATTCTAACTAGAAACACACACTACCGGATATAAACTGTGAGCTTAAGGACTCTTGGCTGTGTGTGCAGTAAGCTTTCAAGATTCATAACAATATCAACGCAGGTAAGATGTTGCACAAATCATCCTTGGACCACATTGTGGATGTCAGACAAAGTCCCTGATGGAAAAAGAGATGAAAAACGACCTCACTGAATCAAACTGTTTTCACAAGTCTTCTTCTTCTCTGGTCTTCTTCTTTTTCTCTTGCTGCTGGTAGCTAATCATTTTGTTGAACGCAGCTATGTTGCTGATGCTGTGCCCCAGATAGGCAGTACCACTGGTAATCATTTCATCAACCTCAAGAAGGATGACAGGCTGAGTCAACCCACCTAGTGTTAATCAGTGACCAAACAGTGGCTCAACACAGGACCCCTAAAGATCCCAAGCCACCACCCCTAACCAACTCTCTCTCTATCGAGTACAGCCTGTGGCTATGTTGCATCATGGTTGGGACGCAGCTATGCCGTGAATGCAAGTGTCCCCTTACCAGTACGCTGGTGCTCATTTTGCCGACCTCGAAGTGATGAAGGCTGAGTCAAACCTCCTGGTTATTTTTTAATTCAGCAGCCAACGGGGCTTGAACTCAGGACCCTAGATCCCAAGCCCCACCCTACCACTCGCACTCCTATTCGAGGCAGCTGTGCGCCTACTGGTTGCATCATGGTTGGGACGCAGGCTAGCCGCTGAATGCACAGTGTCCCCTTACCAGTACGGACTGGTGCTTTCATTTTGCCGACTCTCGGAAGGATGACAGGCTGGGATGTCAAACCTCCTGGGTAGATTTTTTATTCGAGCAGCCAACGGGGCTTGACGTTCAGGACCCAGGATCCCAAGCCACCACCCTAACCAACTAAGCCAACACCAGCGTTACCCTAACCACCAAGCACTAAGCCAACACCACTAAGCCTAACCACTAAGTCAACACGGAGGTTGTTTCAAAAGTGTGTGGGTTTTGGCAAGTTTCACATTTTCCTTCACTAAAACTTTAAAACAAAGAACTACCGCCATCTTGAGCTTCCTACCCCATAGTGTTATTGGTTAAGGTTGCTCAACTTCATCTTCCGAGGTCAGGCAAAATGTAGTGCCAGCATGCTGGTATCCTGTGTCGGAGTGCGACCATCCAGGATTGTGCCCAATAGCCAAGGGAGACTGCTTAGGCAGCACCAACGCTTCTGCACAAGTTCCTGGTCCCTCTCTGTCTCTTATGTGTCTCTCGTGTGTCTCTCTCTGTGTCTCTCTCACCATCTCTCCGTTTTGTTTTCAATGAAAGTGAATTAATAATTGAAGTGCAGGGATGTGCGTCTGCCTTATTTTGTTTTTTTATTTAAGTGGTATCAAGCGCTGACCTATCTTGGGCATCACCTGTCAAGCGACAGATGTATAAGTTGGAACTTTGTTTTGAATAAAAAGATGGCGGATTCTGGGGACCGGTGCGTCTCTTCTATCATCTCTTGTTCCATTGTATTGTCGGTGAAAGCCACGGTTGGCAACTGAGAAATGGCCAACAAATCGCGTCACATTCGCGTTAAAGTTCCCTCGTTTCGATTGGCGACGATTTTGAAGCTTTTCAACTGAACAATTGAAGTTCCATTTGATCGCAAATAGCATACGGACATAACGCAATCACAAAGAAGGCCGTTTCTTTTTTTCTTCCCTTGATGGGGGACAATTATCGGCTTTGTGGGGATCTGGGTTGCTCAACAACGCAGGCCCGAAAGACCGGCGTTCTGCGACGTTCCGGTCTACAGTGCGGAAGAATGAAGGAATATTCTAAAGAGACGAGAAAATCGCTGCAGCTTGCGATACGAGATTTGGTTACTTTTATGAGAACTTGGGAGAACAGGAGCTGATTTCGTGGCAAAACTGAACGTCTTCTTTCCGCACAAATTGTCAGAGGCATCCAAGGCAGGCTCAAGTAGAATTATTGTTGTCACAAGATTCAAAAGGTGGTTTTCTCGATACCCCCATCAAAGTTTGAGGGACATCGAGGTCCGTTGGGGGCAGTGAAAGCTGATCGGCTGATCGAGCAATCCACTCAAGAGTTTACAGACCATCACAATCAGGACTGCGGCACAGAGAAACTGCCAACGGACGGTCTCTCTTACTTTGCAAGGAAGGATCCACTCATTGTCGGAATTCAGGTTGGATGTGTTTACACTGAGTCAGATTCCAGGTGGGCCCGTCACGGCTAAGCAGTGGCTGTTGAAAAAGTCCACGATCCTCTGCTCGCCGTAGAACAGCAATCTCCACTGGTAGTTAGATTTGACCCACATTCAACGCCTGAGTATCATACCCGTGTGTGTTATAATCGTCAGAGTTTGTCTTTCGCTCAAGGTTGTGTTATCTGGGGTATGAAGACGGTTATTCCTCTGAAGTTTCACACCATCAATGTGTCTGACAAGCTACATGCCAGTCGCCTACCTGGATCATTAAAACCAAAGTGTCTGGACGTTATCTCGTTGTGTCCCCGTGTATTGACAAGGATATGACCATGCTACGTGGGCGTTCTTACATTGCAGTCAAGATGCGACAATTCACGTCGGTATTGCTCTTACGACTGCTCCAGTATAAGCCATGTCAAGTTTTGACTTTGGTGGCTCATTTACGGATTATGTTCTTGGTTATAATCGACTTATTTGCCGAGTGCCGATGAGGCAATCGACAACACGGAAACACAGTTGAGCAACTGCAGTCAATTTACCAACGAAGGTGCACCTGAAGTTTTAGTTTCAGATAACAGTCTCAGGTTTATTTCTGGTGTCTTCAATAACTTTCATGGCTTTCAAATCTGGTATCACACATTTTACATCAGCACCATATCACCCAGCAATGGAACGTTGTCTCGGCTGAGTCGTTCCTTACTTGTTAAAACGTGCTTTGTGTTGAGGAAAGGGGTCATCTCATCAAGCTAGGATTGATGTGTTTTTGCTTCCATTATAGGAATGATCCTTCCATCAATTACTATATATATATATATAATATATATAATATATATATTATATATATTATATATGAATATATATAGTAATCCCCCGCTATACTCGCAGGTTCACCTATCGCACCCCCGGTTTCATCGCGGGTTTTCCCTTGGAAGCCTATCTAATTTTTTCATGCGGTCCCCCGGTACGATCGCGGGTAAAATATTAATAATATATATTATTAAAGCATAAGATTATAACGCGTGGCGCCATCAGTCAACCACAACGCACGAGACAAAGTTGCTTGTGAACTTCGAATTTTATACGTTTTTTCTCCAAGCCCTAGATGCGCCACAATACGCCCTGCACCTTCTAAGGCTTCTGGCAAGGAACTCAATATGCTTCGGGACCGGAACCGAAGTGCTCGATATATGCTTACGGAAGGAAAAGGTTTGCCGCGGTTTGGACTGAGCACAGCCTAACCGACCAGACCAGACAAGTCGATCCTCCGGCACCTCGAACCCGATCATTGCCAAGCCGACCAGACCAGACGAGTCGATCTCCGGCACCTCGAACCCGATCATTGCCAAGCCGACCAGACCAGACGAGTCGTTTTTTTGGGAGGCGTCCATCAATCGCGGATTTTCACTTCTTCGGCGGGGGGGTTATGGAACGTAACCCCCGCAATAAATGGGGGATGACCTATATATTGTATATATATTTCCTGGCAGAGTGTGCTTCCACATCGTGTAAGCATACGACTGCTTCCGCCATTGCCTCGGGTCACTCACCTGCATTTTTTTCATCATATATTATCATTTATTTCTATTTTCATTTATGGAGTTTTCCGACGGTTCTAGTGAATTTTCCCTGGTTGTAGCCGCTCGATGTCCACCGGCAAGCAAAATTTCAGCTTTCTAAATCACGGGAACAGTACCTCTTATTAATATCAGTGAGCGAGTCGGTCAGTGGTCAAAATAGCTCTTTCTATACTGAATAATTAGATAAACAGCACTCAAAGCCGCAATACAAAGTTCCAACTCCTCCCCATTCCTTCAAACATGATTAATAGTAAATATCATAATTTTCAACTTACCTTGTGCATTGACAAGCCCCAGGTATACCTTCCATCAGTGTAAAGAAGTCAAACCAAACCAGATAGGGTGGTCCCCTCTGTGGAAGTCTGCACTGAATGTTAGGGAAGATTGGCGTTCGACTCTTTCCAATGGCAGAACTCCATTAAATAAATCACCAAAGCCTGCCATATTCTTATACGATGCAAGCTCCGCAAGGTTCTAAGTCCACTCACTGGCAGCGATGATCGAAATTTTGATTAGAAACGCGCCTGTCTCCGAACTTCGGGCCTTGCGGCAATCACGTGGCCTCGGAGTTTGGCAGTAGGCGGGACGTGCCCGAAGGCTATCAGCTTTTGGATGCGTTAATAAGTTATCCAAATCTTAGTTGTGTGAAGGCACACCAATTTTCCTCACGGGTATCGTTTTCCAAGTATTTTCGGCTTCTTTTAGAAGCTTTTGTTGGACATTTAGGAACAATCCTATCTTGCACACACAACACACGTTTCAACTGCTCCGAGGGCCTCCTTTGAATCGGAGTTACCTGATGACCACGTTTCCACTGTATGGTGGCAAAAAAGGTTCATTTGATTCTAGTGCTGGACACGGTATTCACAAATTGGCCATAGATTATAGAAAACTAGTACATTACATAAGGGAACACATGCATGTGTAGATACTGGCAGGATGGCCTCGAGACTCGAGGTATGCACACTTGGCTTCAAAGCTGTCAGCTGAGTTTGAATCCTGACCGAAGCTATGAAACTCATCCGGTGTTTTACACCCGATGTGTGTGCCGTCCCTCGAATGGACGTAAACTGGCGTCCCCGTCTGCCGGCATTAGTCCGGTGAGAACGTTTAAAGAGTCCAATAGTGTATTTGGCAAAAAGAGTAGGCAAGCTATCAGCCAGCCAACGCTGAACAAATACCAATTGTCTGCCCTTACCTTAGATTGAACATCAGGTCTGGCCTCCCATTCGTGAAAGACTTGGGTCAAGCTTTCCCCTGTCACAGCAATGAAAATAGTTTGATCTTTAAAGAAGAAGAAGATAGATATAGAACATATATACAATTATATAAGTGACATAAACTTTACATGCATTCAGTGCACAGTGTACTTACATGAGATATCAGATGCTATGGTGTCACATGCATACATGCCTCGCGCTATTAGCCTGCGCGTTATTACACAACCTATGGTTTTTGTTGCCCTCCTCTGAATACTGAGTGCCGAGCAAGGAACAACATAAACCCATTATTTGTAAGTCTTTGGTATGACTCTGTTGGGGTTTCGAACCACTGACCACCCAGACTAGAGCGGAGACCGCTCATTCGAAACAATTACACACCGAGTCTGGTACTTTACATACATCACAGATTGTACATTGTATACGTTTAATGAAGACTCCTGGAATAAAGGAGAAAGGTTGGAAATGATGTTTAACAATGGTTGTATTTGACCTGAATAATTAATCTTGCACCTTTCAAACCTGATGTACGTCACTGCGTGTCAAAGTCACCAAATGCACAAATGAAGGTTACTTCCAATTTACTCAAACATGAGAACCTGGAGAACTTCCACGTGTTGAACACGTCCCTACGCGTTTGACAACAGGAAATCCGTGCACCATCAAAGGCGCAACACAACTGACGGAAGTCATATTCATTTGCGCAGGAGTCCAAGTAGATTTTAAACATTGATTGAAAAGTTTAAAGATTCGGATTAACAGTTTGTAGGAACAACAAGAGCAAGCAACACGCATAGGGGCATCACATGCATCCCTACCCTCCATCCATCCCTCACTCTCTGATTCCCTCCGTGCAGCGGGCAAATGATTGGCTGGATCCTCAGATTTACTCCGCCCTACTTTGCTCGCCCCCCCCCCAGTTTAGCTCCCCATCTTTGCCCCCCCCCCAGTCTACCTCCGCCTGTTTTCTCTGCTCTCGGTTACTCGCCCACTTTCTGCAGAATATCTTACGCACACATTACTCGCTTCGCACAAGAGAGAAAAGAGAGGAGAGAGAGAGAGAGGAGAGAGATGAGAAGAGAGAGAGAGAGAGAGAGGTGGAGGACTATATAGGGATAGATAAGGAGGAATTGCCAATCAAGAAACGGAAAGCAATACTGGTATGGGTCGATTTATTAGAATTATATATATTTCCTACTCGTCCATGTCCAGCGCGATGCGTCAAATCTGTATTTTTTTCGCATTAAGTTCTTTTGAATTACGCTATTATGACGTCCCATTGAGTTGCTTCATCCTGCCCGATTTCCTGCCTCGTCTCTTGTTTCACATCCAGATTCGATTTTTTTTAATCATATTGTAATGCTATAAAGAAATATTTTTTTTTATTTTTATATTTTGCCTCGTTTACTTAACAGACGTTAAACGCGGTTGCATACGTGTTTGGGTTTGATTGTGACCATTGGTTTAGTTTTGCATTTCTTTACACTATCTAATACAATTGGGTCCTATCATTCATCATCATCACATTACGCAGTGAACATGTCAAACATCGACATGTTAATCATATTATTGGTGTTGGCCGTGTCGTTTAGTTACATAATTGTTTGGATTTGCATGAATCCGCCTTTATTTATTTACTAGAGTTAAAAAATGAAAGCAATTTGTACAAGTTTTTCATTAAAATCTCGTTTCAGACCATGATGAAGTCAATGGGTTAAGTATTATTGTATTTTTTTTTTATAATGAAATCTGTTTTGAAAATCAAAAGTGTTTTTATCATTGTAAACATTGCTGGACAAGTTGAGTCATGATTCCTCTCAAAAAATTTCTCTTGTGTGGGACCTTTAGGGAAACCAATAAATTGATGCCCCAATAGAGCTTTATGGTTTCCCTTGCAGGCAGACCTTTGCCCAAGACTTGAATAAAGCCAACACACTTCGACATCAGTTAAAAAAGAAAGTCTACCCCATCGAAGTGCCGGTGGATCTCCTCGCCCCGATCACCAATCCACGTCCAGTGGCGCAAAGTAATCCGGTGAGCAGGACGGTGGTTCACTTTTTTGCCTTCATATCTTCCGGCCGGTGTGGCACGCGATGCTTCATTATTACGGACGATCAAATCATTTGTTGTCACGATTATGACTCTTTTTCTTTTTCTGAATAATGATTATGATCATGGGGAGGGTTCATTCCATGGCATCTCTCTTTTTGTCTTCTTTCTTTGGTGAAAAAACAGATTGGATTTCCAACCCTAGTCCCAACAGCCTGATGACCGAGCCAACTTGTGAAGGTAACTTTGAGAGGAAAACACACAACTCCCACTGGCAGCCCGTGCTCTCCAGACCGACTCAGACTCTCCGCCAAATACCGGCGGCTGCTTCATACTCTAGACAACAGCTTCCGACTCCAGCTCAGCGTTTCCTCGCTCCGTCACCAAAATATACTGGAGGTTCATACAAAAAATGAGAAAGAATATTTAAATAAAAGAGAATTGCAATACAGTCCGATTAGCTTAACTGCCCTTTCATGTTGTTTGCCTTACGAAGGCATCAACAAATTCTTGATCATTATTTTTTGCACAAACTTCATCAGCTATCCTGCCCATCTCTTCTTTCTTTTTTGTTTTATTTTACCTTCTCTATATCTTTTATTTCCTTTCTTGTCGAAGTTTCCTTATTCAAGTTATGCATTCGCCTTTCTAATCCCAACCACTTAATAGTCATTAGGTGCCGGCGTCATCACGTTTGAGACTAACACGACAGTCTGAACTATCAACACGAATTATCAGCGCAATATTCATTCTCTGAATGCCAAATTCCTGTGGTTCTGTGCACGACAATCGCAGCTGACAACAACCAGAAATCCAGAAACAGTAGCCACCCCAAGGAAGGCAACAAGGATGGCTCCGGCCTGGGCTCGTGCCCATGGCGACGATGGTACATGGCCTCGATGGCCCCGTAGTTGAGAATCTGCTCTCTCCGCGTGCTCCTTGGGCTGGGGCTCCCTGCTCCTATGCTGAAATCCGAGGGATTTTACTTCTCCTACCTTTGTATCCACTGCACGGCTGGGTACTTATGGCTGTTTCATAATCGAGCTGTTAATCCAACTCTGTCTGTCTTGTGGCAGTTTATGCTGCTCTTGTATTTGTGTCTCAGGATGTTCATTGTGATTTTTTTTTATTATTTGTGATCTTGGCTCATGGAAGAGCTCGGACACAGACAGATCAGACACAAATAACAAAGGGAACAGCAGGAGAAAAATAAAATTGCAGGTGGATGAAGAAGGTTGATAGAGACAGACAAACAAGGGATGCAGGGGAGAAACGCAAGGGGTGCTTAAGATGGATGCATGAGCAAAATTTTGGGAGGGATGGTTTGTGTTTGACATTAATTTTGATTCAAACTCATCTTATAAACATCAAAACTCCCTGAAATCAGCCACAGAAAACAATGCTTGGTGGAAGGAGGGAATAAGGGGTCTGATGGGGTAAAGGTCTCAAGGTTCTTGGCGGTCAAAGGGTATACAATGTGTAAAGGAGTGAAGGGATCTAAAAGGCGTCAAAAGTGTTAAACGGTCTTTTTGGTAAAAGATGTCTTAAGAGGTCTTAATCGGGTCTTGTGGGTCCTTTTAGGTCTTATGGAATTTTTTAAGTCCTCAGGATCCTTGGGTATAATGGTTTCAAGTGTCTTTTGGGCTCTGGGTCTTTGGGGTCTTGGAGTCCTTAAAAGGTATTCAACGATCGAAGGGTCTAGCAATCTGAAGGGTCAAAAAGTTAATATTCCAATAGTATGTAATTAATAGACGTACGTGTGTGAAGTGTCCAGTGTTGAAGTCAGTGTGCAACTGACGTTCAAGAGTACGTAATTAATAGACAGTAGTCACACGTGCTTCATTGTACGGAGTGAACGTGTTTTTTCGTTTTTCCTTCAAAACTTCAAAACATCTATATTTATTTGTCACATTGCGGTGGGAAGAGAAACGTGAATAAGGAACCCTTTGTAGCCAAAGGAAATTTGGAAAATTTAGTATACCCACCGCACCAGTGGAGAGACACGATGCATATTTACATCGGAATTTATATCCCCCTCTCGCCCCCACACCCTGCGTGAGGCACGCAGCACATAGCCTTATAACATCTATATTTATTTGTAATTGTACAGGAAGCAGTCCGTTTGGGTCTTCTGTGGCATTTTTTGTTAGGGTACAAAGACACACAAAGTTGTTATCTGTACCCCAAGTTTGGGTTTATTGATTTAAAGACATGGTCATGCATGAGAGGACAGAGAGAGACAGAGAGAGACAGAGAGAGACAGACAGAACAGACAAGCAGAGAGCAGAGACCAACACACATTGGTGTTTTATATGTAAGATAATCATTGGTTTCAAAGTTCCAATGAAAGCACTAATATTTCTGGTGGTTAAGATGCTGAGATAACTTGTGTGTGTTGAGCTGGTACCCTCATTGGTGTTTTCATTATGTTCCACAGTTGATATGACATGTACACTAAGGCTGTAAACATCCAGCTAGCTTCCAGCATTGAAATTATCAATTTTTCTTTTTTATTTGACAACTGGAGACATCTCTGACATCATGCTCTAAGCCTTCCATGGTAAGAAAATTACATTGTATCTCATAGTGTAGGGAAGCATTCAATGAAACCAATTATGGTTCATTGAGGAATGGAAATCACCTACGTGGTGTACAGTAATATACTTCCAAAAAGATTTCCTCTTTTTCTTTATGGCACTACTGCACCTAAAACAGAGGTGGGCAACCTAAATCGAATCAGGGGCCACAGGCTTCGAGCACTCAATTAACCTCCAAGGGCGCAAGACCCCTTTACCCGCAATTACAAACTGAAATGATCTTTGGCAACCCATTGCACATCCTTACGATGAGATTGAGGTGGAAGCCACTAAAAAGTCCTTTTTGTGTTTGAGTGGATATTCATTGAAACGATCGCCTTATGCACATTTGTCTGTCCAGTCTCCGTAAAGGGTTGTGCTTTTTCCTGCATTCCGAGACAGGGTATGGTCGTGTTTCATCTGTGGGCGATCTACCTCGTCGTGGTAGGTAGAGATTGTAAGGTCGTAACACCATGAGCTTGTGTTGAATAACGTGGTACTAATTCCAACGAAGTTAACATGACTACTCCCTTTGATTCTCGTCAGAGTTGAAATCTTGCCTTTCAAGGATGAATTGATTTCGAATTTTGGTGAAGTCCGGATCCGATCCGAACTACTATATTTTTAAAAGTGATTCGCATCAGCATGAGAGATAGGTTCAAAACGACATATAGCACGAATCGGCAAAAGTTGTGAGGATTCGGACAAAACTGCTGGCTGAGTTAGCTAGGTGACGAGGAAGAGACGATTAGATTTGATTCAGGTCCAGATCAGATCCAGCCTATCGGAGGATACAAACATGAACTGTTGAGCCTGGCGAGGTACCGATGCCGTTTGTTAGTTTTAAATCGCAGCCTTTATCTAACTTTTAGCGTTGGGATAAATTTTTACAAATTGTCCTTTGCTTTATCAGTTGAGTAACTATTTTTTTTCGACTCTTAACCATGAGTGTTGGTTGCCAAGTTATTGCGACAACAGGGTTCGAATGAGGAAGTCAAAGGTCCCTGATTGATTTCTTTCTCAGCATGTTTTCTTTGAATATGCCGTCTTATTCTATTCCACGATGAAGGTAGCCGATGCTTCAAACGAAAACTGAACGTTTGAGACCAGACCAGTTTATAACAAAAGGATTTTTGATGCAGAACTCTGGGTGATACTGTATAACATAATGAGTTTGGCTCTACGATGTAAATTATATATCCGAAAATTATTTCCCTGAATTGGCTCGAAAATTCTGCTCCAGCAGCAAAAGCAACTTTCAGTTTCAGGGCAACACTTCTTTCTCTTCTTGCCAAACCCCAGGCCTTCAAACTCAATGTGACAACAGCAGCCATTTTTCTTCAATGATAGCAAGAAGGTGAGGTTTCGACAATTCTGAGGGCACCGATGCGTGGCTGGCCCGTTTTTAAGAGTCAAGGGGATGACTGCTCAGACCTGCAATTTACCGTCGGGTCTTTTCCTTTTAAGTCGCCATCACGCTGCCCCTTGGTGTCATTATGACAAGTACGGCCCAGAAATCTTCGTCTCATTGGAAGGTGAGCAAACGGTGATCAGAAACTAGCTTGCGTGTATAATAGTTGTTGTCAGAGTTTTTTTGTTCTCGGTTTAATCAATCTACCTGCACGTGGTGACGTGGGCTTCAGTGGTGAATGGGTAAGATCGCTCTGTTTGCATTTGCCTCAGCCGTACGGTTTCCAAATCCCATGACTGCTCAGCGGCAAATTTCGTACCCTGCGGCAGAGTGCATGCGGCAGAGTGCAAGGCAACTTGCCCCGAAAGGAAATGAAACTTGCCCGTCACTCTTTGGCATGAAAACACGACAGACTCGGTCTAGAGCACGCGTACCGATCATGAGTATGGGTCTCCATCACCAAATGCCCTGTTTGGGGGATCTGGCCAATGAGCAAGAGGATGTAAGAAGGGAATGTAATTGGAGTGGTGCGAAGAAGCATGAATGAATGGGAATGGATGACCACAAATATTGTTTGTAAAACTACTCATGTGTATCCCGCTCCCACTGGAGTTTAAATTTGTTGTCGATACTCTGCTCATTGCATGAGGTTCACTTCTCCTGTTGTGTGATGGACGGACGGAATCATTCCTTTTTAGTCAGTAACACGTTTCCCTACAGGAGGTGAAAAAAAGGTGTCAAATACCCGCTCACTCTGCTGGGTCAATCGTTTAAACCACTCGCATATTCTTGGGTAAGGCAAATCGCAAGTCATCGTCCTTCCATTCTCCGTGGGGGGGGGGGGGATGAGAGTGCGGGGAGTTATTTTGTAACCCATGACTCTGACCCTAGGGGTATCCTGAGCACTACGCAGAATTTTGCGTTGATTGGCCAGCCGTTTAAGATTTCACTATGATTAGACATACGTATGTACGGACATTACATTGCCTCTATTGTTAGTGTGGCACTCAGTAACTGCTTATGGGGAGGTGACAAATAAGTGAAGGGTAATCAATGAGTTCCTAATCTCCAATGATGGCTGAAAATAGGAAGAGCAAGTTTGGTCTTTGGACCTGAAAGTTATTATGAGATAAAAATGAAAGATGTAAGAGTGAAAGGTTTGTTTGAACAAGTTCGGTTGTCCATTACAGTTTAGAGCTATTCGTGTAATGTTCCATGAAGGATGGCCGATGCTTAAAGTGGAGGGAAAAAGAAAATACATTTTTGCACAAAAGTCTAATCATTATAGGAGATCGGCAGGGCACATTTTGCTATTGTTACCAAGCCTTTGCACTTCCTACTTTACCCTGATGATACCGAATATATATTTATATATGTATATTGTATATATATATTATTTACATGACATAATACTCAGTAGAAAGTGAACAGAAGTGAATATAAATTAAAAATTCATGTGTTTTCGCATTTGGTTAAAGATAGCAAGAATTCACCGGATACTTGCCCTGAAAAAAAAAAACACGAGTTTCATGCGTGTCATAAAGGAAGAGAATAAGTTATTCCCTGGAAGTGGTTTATCGAGGGTAGTTTTGGTAAAACGTGGTTATAGCGAATGTTCGTACCTTTACACGAAACATGAGAACCTCCGGCCCACGACATGTATCTCTCTCT
>CM068957.1:27717806-27740036 GCA_035128595.1 Eptatretus atami
TAGATGGAGGTCCTTAATGCCAGACATTAAATCCATTAAATCATGGACTTTTTGCATGCTGAATTTAGAAATGTATCTCATTTCGCTCAATCAGGTCAAGTTTTTATGCTATCTCAATTTTAAGGAAAAAAATAATCAAAATTTTTGTTTTTTTTAGCATTTTTAAATTCAAAATCAGACTTACATTGACAGAAAATGTACAAACTATATATAAAATAACGCACAAGTACCGTTAATGTGAAATTCAACATTAAAAATACGAAGGAAAACAGCGACTGCTGGAGCGACTGAAGTTGGGTGTTGCCAGAAACAACGATTTATCTATATTTTTCTGAAATTTAAATGAAAGTAATTGAGAAGGCACTTTCTTCCACATTAAGTGTACTTGTGTGTCATTATATGTATAGTTTGTACATTTCTATCAATGTAAGTCTGATTTAATAAAAAAAATGCTAATAAAAAAACCAAATTTTGATTATTTTTTTCCTTAAAAATGAGAAGCATAAAAACTTGATAGTACAGTCAAAATGTCAGATGACCTCCCACAAATTGCAACAAAAGCAAACTCAACAGATTTTGATTCCTGGATATGTCCTCAGTGACAGAAAAAAGTCCTAAGGGATCCTCCGGGGGAAAGTCCTGAAATCATGGAAATCCAATATGGCCGCCACCCGGCTTCAGGGAAAATGAGAAAATTGTAAAGATTGATATTTTAATATGTAAATATATGTTTTTCTGCATTCTAATTGTTTCTAGTTATGGTCAGTATATTGATATACAAGAATAATTATAAAAAAGTGAAATGTATTGAGGGTAAAATAAAAAATTATAGCTTTTTTGTCCAAAAATGTCAATTTTTTGGCCCGAAAAAAACAATATTTACCTGATACTGATTTTGGCTCCTGACCAAAAAAAAAAAGAAATGTTGAAGACACAAGATGAAATCAAGTCTATGGCAATACAATATAATTATGTAAATCATTGAAACATGACAAAATTCACAATCCACTCGGGGCAATCACATCTGCTGACGAAGGTTTCGAAATGAAAATGAAAATTCGCATTAAACTCAGAAACTACATCCATTATAAACTTTCATACATGTTGAGAAAAATCAAGCGTATTAAAGTAGAACTCGACAATGTCGTCATCATCCTCATCATGTCACATGGAGTGTTTGTGCAGCCAGAGCCCCTGCAGTTTCCACAAGCTGGAGTGCACTCAATGTTTGCTTCTTGCATGTGCATCTCAGGTGCTACATTCAGCCTGGGCAGTTGCACCTAATGACACGTAACATCTTTTCAGGAGCTGGAGCTATTGATGTCTGAAGTGGCACAAAACCCTCGTCACACTTCTGCCAACCCCAGTCTGTCGAAGAAGTTCATCTGCACACCCTTCCATTCTTGACTTGCAGATACACGCGCAGACTGTGATACTTTGCTGCTTCTGATGTTGGTGGTAATTGTCTGTGTTGCACGTGGGAGGAGCTCCAAGCCACCTTGTCGCAGTACCGCTGATACCGGAGGGTGTCCAGGGTGTCAGTTGACTTTCCGTTGTAGATTTCACCAATGTTTTTTCTCCTGCATCTGCCACATCACATACGGAAGCTGGATATGTATCAAAAACCTTGGCCTGCCACGGAATGCGTTGTTTGCTTTGAACTTTTTGAGGGAAGCTCCTTTCCAATCCCATGAGACGAGATGTCGTGTCGCACCCAAGAACTGCATGTAGAAACAGTATGTGCTTGCATATGTCTGTACCAATCATTTTCTTTGTAGCCTTGATGTTCCAGTGCGAGGCTTCTTCGTGTTCTTCTTTGCTTGGACAAAAGAAGAGGTCATGGGTTCTAAGCTTGCATGGTAGCATAGGAGGACGAGGAGGTCTGTGTCTCGCCAACTAACACAGTGTTGGTGACAGTAGCAGACTGCACGGCCTTCAGTACATCAGGAGATCAGCATCCCCTGAGGCATGGTGTGTCTCACAGTTCTTCTTCTGAAGCTCTTCACTCAACATAAAAATGAATCGCTGTTTATTCTGCTATTGGCAGAAACTGTTCCTTCTTCATTGTGAGACGCATGTCAGCTGTAAATGTCACAGTAGTGCCAGCATTCCTTTAGACCGTCTCTGGTGTCATGTCCTTCGTGTTGGTACTCTCATAACCATCAAACACGACTATGGCATCTCCGTACTTCTTCGTTACATAATCAGTGTACTGGTGGCATACGTCTCTGTATGTAGATCCACGAGACCATGGAATGCGTTGAACAAGTGCCCCGCCATCCAAAACTTACTAGTCCATTTGCCGTTATTATGTGTTCCATTGTCAACCTTGTTGATGTGGAAAGTGTATGGTTTTATGATTGTTTTTGACTAACATGGGTTCATTAATAAAATTCAGGTTGGTTGCCGGGGTGGCTACCTTGGAACTCCTTAATTTGCATAAATTCAAGATGGCCGCACAGGTCAGACGATGGGCTAAGTTTTTAATCGGTCAACATATAATCCTGTGTAATACCTCTTTTCCATATGATTTTGACATGAGGAATTCAATTTTGGGGTTATTTTTTACGTTCAGGATAAATAGAGGTTCACATGAAATGTCCATGACTATTTTCTGCTGAAAATTATGCAACACCAATGCAAAAGTGAAGTCATGAATGTTCACAACAGTATGTTGATAATCAGAAAGCATACACATGTCATGTCATCATATTGGACATCTTAGGAACAGAGGACATAGAGCCCAGTAGACAACTTACGTATTGTTCATTCCCATATTTGTACTCGTCCCCTTCCGTATCCTCGTCTCTTTCCAGTTCTGCTTCGACACTCCTTCTTCCACTTCACTTCACTGTCCTCCACAGTCTTGTGTGGGTTGAAGCACTTGTCACTGCAACCACAAGTGCAGTATAGCGTGCAGGAGATCTTTGCATGGTGACAACTGCAACTTGCAGTACTGCAGGCCTTCCCCTCTGCTTTGCATCCACACCGCACACATCCATGAGGTCCAAAGGGGCTGGTGGAGTAGCAGAAGTTGCTGGCACTGGGATTCCATCTCTGATGTCCCATCCATATTTGTAATGTCAAGTTCAGGTGGGGCCTGCTGATCACTGATTTTGCAGTACTGTCTGTAGATGTGCACACAAATATTTAGGAAAAGATTGATCTCAGTTGGAGTATGCCATGAGCTTGGGGGCTTGCCAGACTTCCTTGTGTACATATAGTACCTCATCTCACTCATCGTGGTACCTCTGGCTGACCATACAGGCACAGAAGAATGTCCGCCCTGCTTCCATGAGCTGCTCATGGCTTGCGTTCAGCTCGCCAAGTGCGGAGTACAAACCAGGGAAGTTGCCAGCTCTGTGTCTTCAGGGTGACACTTTGCCCTTGCGTATGGGTATGACGTGGTATCTGAGCCAGTGATGTAGTGCATTCCCAAAAGCTGCAGACACTTGGGGCAAAGAGCTGGTCACAGTGGTGTTGATATCCAAATTGCTCCATCTGCACTGTGGCCTGGATTTTGCGCTGGTAAACCCAGTAAACCATCAATACAAAAACATCAGTGTCATCAGAGAGGATACGTATCACTCTTGCATTATATTCAGCAGCCATGAGCAGGTGTGAGATCATTGTAATGTCTGCCTTCATGGTTGAACGCACCATGGCTACCTCTCCACAGTAACTCCTTCACCAAAGTTATAGGTACTCAAAACTTGGACAGCTGCAACTTGTTCTGCTTGTTTTTCAGGATGGCGTCTCGACTAGGCAGGGTGTGTTTATTGTGAGGTCATAGTTGATGGAACCAATGCCAGCACGCCTACTCGTTCATGTCCTTTGCAGAAACATCATAATATTTGCAAAGACCAAGATCTTCTGACCAGCAATGGTGACAGCCTTGTCTTGATGGACTCAACTAACTGACACAGTTCCCGAAAGCCAGACAATATGATAGAGAAGTTGGCTCGCTCAACATTGGTAACATCTGGTGCAGAGGCTGTTGTGCTGAACACAGAGTTTGTGTGCCAGTTTGTTGGCTTTGTTGCCTTTCCTTAGCACCCTATTCATCAATCAGTGAGGGGGGTACTGCGCAGAGCTCAAACTGGAAGATATTGTCCTAGCTCCATTTGTCTTTGCTGTCCAATAGTCAGCAGCCTGAGGAAGATCGTTTCTAGATCAAAGATCGTCTTGTCCCCAATTTTCACTCCTTTCTGTAAGTGCTCCATTGTCTTGATGGGGCATGAGATTGTTGCATGGAATCCACCTGGAACTCTGCAACCATTTTCTGACTATAACCACGGAATCCTCAACATTCACTTCAGCTTCTCGGGAGCAATTCGACCATTGGCAATGTTGTACAGATGTGGTGAGTGATTCTCAAGAGGATGAGACACATTCGACAATTCAAGTAAATCCGGCGCCTATCATCTGCATCAAGGTCTCTCCTCTTCTTCCCCTCCTCCTTGTGACGTGGTCGATTCTTGTGTCCTTTCTCTCACTTGGTCTTCATTTCCTTGTTTGAGGAGTCAGGGTAGATGTGCTCCATTGTATCTGAGATGTATGCAGTGACAGGAAAGAATCGATCCACTCTGCTACCATCTCTGGAGAAAGAGTCATACCCTTGAGGCCACCCTTGCCAATTCTAAGCAGTTTGTTCACCGAACTGATCGAGCTCACACCATTCCAAATGCCTTCCTGGTGACGACCACACAAAAGCACCTGATATGAGCTCTGACTGTGGCATCTGTGGCAGCAGAAGCGCATCTCCAGAAGGTGATGGTGATGTAACGGGCATAGTGATGGTGACAGCAACAAAGAAGTAGGGAAGCATGCGTTCAAGTGTTAGCTGTTGCAGCAGTAAGTCTGCCTCCCTCTCACTACGCAGAAGGTTGATGAACAAGCAGAGTAGGCTTGATGAAGTTATCAACCCAGATGCTTCCCAGTTGGGTGCTGTCTGCATGTCTCAAGGTAGCTGCACAACTCCTGGATGTCTTGGGGCCGGTGGTGAGGAAGGAAAATGAGAAGGGCAGTCGAAACCATCCGGAAGGCTTCTCATTGATCGAACCCAGACTTGCCACTCATGATTCCTGCCAGGCCCCCGAATGCAGAACTGATGGAGTCTCAACACCAGACCCAGTATGAGTTTGCCAATGCAACCACAGAAGGACTGCACAGTGTGCATTTCCCAGGCCTCAGAATCACATTTTTAAAGCGATCAACGTCATGCCACTTGATTGGCAAGCCACATGTAGAGCTGGAGATCCACAGAGATTGGACATAAGTCATTCCCTATCAGTCAATGACTTCTGAAGATACTCCAGTGAAGTCACTACAGTGTCTGGATGAGAAGCTTTGGCATCAATAAGGGGTCCGAACATGTAGGTACTTGCTGGCTTTTTTCTGCATGACTGTGAATGCTTCTTGGTTGTTGAACCCACCCCATTCCATGGCGTTCACCTGTGTGCTGACTGTGTTTAGCCACTTCATGTCCTTTTCCTGTGCAGCAGCTAAAACTAGCTTGCCGGGCACACACTTCTTGGTAGGAGAATCCAGGAGGTTGCATCCACAGCCGGGGGTTCACTTTGGATGGCCCAGTGTAGTGCTGCAGAGGAAGGCTCCTGATGAGCTGCTGCTTGTCCTAGACTGGGCAGCTTTCTTAGACAGCCGTGGGATAATAAGTCGCTCTTTCCCTGGGTGAGCATGCCCATACTCAAGAATGCCTGCAGGATGGGGTGC
Organism: Eptatretus atami; assembly: GCA_035128595.1. Lineage (NCBI taxonomy): Eukaryota > Metazoa > Chordata > Myxini > Myxiniformes > Myxinidae > Eptatretus > Eptatretus atami. The sequence goes on from CM068957.1 coordinate 27,723,540, forward strand.
TGAAATTTTGTGAGAGGACATGAGTCGTGCACCGACCATTAGGCGTGAACACTTGGCAGATCAAGATTTATATTTCAAACCAGGCAAAAATCACGCCAACAGTTCTACTCAAACCCATGAATTTGTGGAGAACTGAGCATTGTCACCGAGAAAATGAGCAGCAGATTTCCTGAATCTCAGACCTCATCATATGACGTGTGAACCCATGTTCATGAAGAGCTTTAGAAGATCAGAACTGCCATCGGCGGTGCAGTGTTTGACAGGCCAGTTCTAATGTTGTCTGATTTCTGGTACCTGTAACATGACTTTGAATTGACTGGCTCAGGCTTAGAGATTTCTTGGTCATTTCACCACCAGACACTAGTCTGAATCAACCTCAGTAAAGTTGGGTTGTTGCTTGATTGTGTTGGCTTGTGTAAATTCTGAGAGTCATAATTGGCACTGTTGTACTTGACTGAGCATGCCTCCCTTCTTGATCTGCCTTACCACAGAATCAATACTCCTCTCATCTGCATCATCCACTTTAACCATTTCAGATGTAGAATGGACTCACGGAAACAACAATGGTAGCACATCCATCTACCCGAACTAACATAACGTCCTTACTCATGCAGTCTGTTAGTTTGCTAAACATTCACGTCGAGTGAGTTTGCACACCAAGATCACAGTACAGGGAATGCAGTTCAACGCATTCCACATCTTTGACCTGTCACAATTCATGCGCTCTATGACGTTCTTTATGGGCACTTTCTTCTGCAACACCAGTTGGCAATCAGCATATTTAGGACTGTCATGAAACTGTTATACAGCGTACATGGTATTTGCACTCAGCCGCAGGGAGATCAACCAAATATCCAATATGTAACTTGACCGTTCTGGCTACTTCATCATTACGATGCTCAGCAGCATTAATGATGCATCTTCATAGTTGGGATGGGATTACCTTCCTTGTCAAAACCGTTCTTTAGTCATGCACTGACGAACACGATCCCATCTTTCTGGATGTTTGTCATCAACAGGTAAACATTCTTTGCCACAAAAATGCAGTCACGTTTGTAAACAAACGCACCACTGCCTGTTGCCCTGTGTGCGAGATCTTGTTGTCACTGTAACACAATCATCTTCAGCTTTTTTTCTCGTGATTTACGAAGTCTCTCAATTTTTTGTTTTGATGTGTAAGTACAGTAGCATCCTTTGTGACATTCTATGCGAACAGCATCACCACCACCATCAACAATGTCCTGTAGTTTTGCACGTAGCTCTTCATCTCCATGGCTTTGCACAGGAGATCAATGTCTTGACCTTGATCAGCGAATTTCTTCAATTCCCCTCACCATGACACACGGGAAGAATGCATCTTGAATCAGCCATATCTGTAAAAAACAAACAATGAATTAGTAACTCGCATTAATGTCGTATGTGAGCGTCCAGTTGTCAGAATAGTGACCTTGTTGTCATTCAAAATGTATCTCACACGGCAAACAATTGCCAGGAACTCGAACATTGACCTCAAATTTACTTCTAATCACAAAAAATAAGGTTAAAATCGATTCCTCGTGCCAAATTATATGGAAAAGATCTTATGTGTAATTTTAAGTTCATTACCTAAAAAGTTATATTTTCAGCCCGGTCGATGACGGCCATCTTGTATTTGCGCACAAAATAACAGATTTCCCCATGTTGCCATCCGGCAACCAAGCTAATTTTTGTCTATGGATGCTGTGAAACAAGAAACCACCATAAACCCTACACTTTTGAGGACAAACAAGGTTCTCTCTGGCAAATGGAGTATACTGTTCCCATCATTGGGGATATCGGCTGGCACATCAAGATCCAAGAATATCCCAGATGGCATCAGCAAAGACTGGCTTATGTGCTTCTCGGAGCTGAAGAGAGGAATCAAAGAGGGCTGGTGGATAACTGCACAGTTCATATTTGAAGGCCGACTCAGTTCTTCTGCTGTCTGTGCAACAGTGATCAGTCTCTGGAAGAGGAGTTTTGTCAACCTGGACTTGCTCTCCATCAATCTTGACAGATGACTTCATGCCGAGGGTGACAACTTGGTCTTTCCTCTTAAATGTGTACTCGGCAGGTGTTTTCCCATCCATAGATTTCAATATTTTGGCTCCTACAGCATGTGCTGTATCGACGTTGACCGGTGGGTGTGCATGAACTCCAGTGGCAATGTTCCTCAGACGTGGATCATACTGAACGATTCCGTTCCTGTAAATACTGAAGAGCTGATAGTTGTCCTTCAGTCACGAGATTGTCTTGCCTTGGTCATGTCCTTCTTCTGCTCTCCAGTGTGTAGTTCACACCTGTGAGTCCTGCATGGCCTGGTTTATTTTCTGCACAGGCAGGCATTGATAGTAGCCATACCAGCCGTTGTTGCTCTGTCATCCTCGCCCTCGTGTGAGCCCCCGGTGGTCTAAAACTTCTCATCAGAACTTGTTCGATGATCAGGTCAGATGAAAGACCTGCCCACAGGCGATCACTTCGTCGAACCACATGGAACCCCTCATCAAAACGTTGTTGGACATTGGGATGTTGAGTTTTGAGGTTGGACATCTGCTGCAGATACACCCTCGCAGATTTGGCATACAGGTTGTGGCCCGAGGCTGACAGGTAAGGCAGCATTTCCTGGATGGCCTGTAGATGTAGTGCCCAGTTCCCAGTGCGCTCTGCCGGATGTATTTGCGTAGAATGTCCAGCATGTCCATATACTGAACCCAGAGCGCTGAAGTTCTAGAAGATATCTTTGCAGACTCGGCATGCTTCTGAAGGTGGTCTTTGATTCGTTTCAAGACGTCAGACTTGCATACTTCTTCCACAGACTGGGGTGGCAGAATGTGACAGGGTTTTGTGCCACTTCAGACACCAATAGCTCAGCTCCTGAAAAGATGTTACGTGTCATTAGGTGCAACTGCCAGGCTGAATGTAGCACCATCAGATGCACATGCAAGAAGCACAACATTCAGTGCATTCCAGCTTGTGGAAACTGCAGGGGCTCTGGCTGCACAAACACTCCATGTGACAATGATGAGGATGATGACGACATTGTCGAGTTCTAACTTTGATACGCTTGATTTTTCTCAAACTGTATACTAAGTTTATGATGGATGTAGTTTCTGAGTTTAATGTGAATTTCATTTTCATTTCGAAACCTTCGTCAGTCAGATGTGATTGCCCCGAGTGGAATTGTGAATTTTGTCATGTTTCAATGATTTACATAATTATATTGTATTGCCATAGACTTTGATTTCATCTTGTGTCTTCAACGTTTCTTATTTTTTTTTGTCCAGGAGCCAAAATCAGTATCAGGTAAATATTTTTTTTTTCGGGACAAAAATTGACATTTTTGGACAAAAAGCTATAATTTTTTTTTTACCCTCAATACATTTCACTTTTTTTATAATTATTCTTGTATATCAATATACTGACCATAACTAGAAACAATTAGAATGCAGAAAAACATATATTTACATATTAAAATATCAATCTTTACAATTTTCTCATTTTCCCGAAGCCGGGTGGCGGCCATATTGGATTTCCATGATTTCAGGACTTTCCCCCCGGAGGATCCCTTAGGACTTTTTTTCTGTCACTGAGGACATATCCAGGAATCAAAATCTGTTGTTTGCTTTTGTTGCAATTTGTGGGAGGTTGACAAATATTTCTGCTAAAATGCCTGTACCATACGATGACCTGATTGAGCGAAATTAGATACATTTCTGAATTCAGCATGCAAAAAACATATAGAACCGTTGAGAAAATCCTAGACCTCTGAAAAAAATATTTCAAATGCAACCCAGTGTAATAGATAATTATTGTCAGGCACTCTTGTGGTAACTCCACGATCCACCACGAGCATAAGTCATGTCCATTAAAGCAAGAAATGCTTGGCAATGTCACCTCATACATGCTTACACCACCTTTACAGTTCGTTGTATGTTGTGTTTATCTTTGGTACGTTCTGTTCTGTCCTGTGCACTATAAAGAGGGGTTTAAAGGGAGGGAAAAAGTCACTCCAGGTATGGCAAATTATTAAATAATCACATGAGAAAAGAATCACTCTTGCTGAGATGGGTATTTTTTAGACATACCACTTGATATAAATAAAATCTTTATGTTTTTTAAAATTTAAAACTCATTGACGGTGGGCCGACCAAATGCCTCGTGGTTGCAGCAGGTTGATTGGCATCTCAAGGAGATGGGGATCAGGGATGGCCAGGCATCTGCCTGGGGATGGCTACACGGAGGCCCTTGGAGTTGGCGGACCGGTGGAAGGTGGACGCAACGATGTGCTGCTCCGGCACATGCTCCCATACCTGACCTGACCTGATATTACATGATCATGAAAACTTTTGATGATCCACCACGGAGTGTACGGAGTCAGGGAGGAGATGTTCAGTCAAGGATATAGATCTCTTTCACCCAAGCTTAAAAAACAGCCAACAGAGATTTTGTTTGTTTCCTAAAAGGCCGATCAGCAGATGTTGTGACATCAACATGATGTGGAAACACCAAACACTGTAATTAGAGTAAACCGTCGTCTATTCTTAAGTCGTCACATCTCATCTGAATTTGTTCAAATTTCCAATCATGGCTCCATAACCGCATCATCGTTTCTGCAGTGACCATATCTGAACTAGATTAATCTCTTCTGGTAATCACGGCAAAATAACCCCGAGATGTAATCATTGTATTATTTGTACAACCATACTGTCCAAGTCATACACCGACTAGACGTGTGTCAGTGATAAGGTAATCATTATTTGATGTAGATATTAATCGAGTAAACCTTTATATTATACAGTAATTTGATGAGTTGTAGCATCAAGATTGCATTTTGCTATCAGTGCTGTGCACAATGTTCATGACCCCAGGTTCAAATTCCACCTACTTGGTTAATTTGATCGGGCTGGAAGGATGGCCTCACCTCCAAGTGTCTAGCCTGGGTTTGAATCCGACCCGGCTATAAGCTGTCATCCCGGTGTTTCACAAGCAGGGTGATTAATCAATGTGTGTGCATTCTCTCTGATGGGCCTTAACTGGACGTCCCGTCAACTCGCATTAGTCGGTGGATGGATGGTTATTGCCGGAATCCTGAATAAATTCCATATTCCTGCTCTAAACTGCAGGGAGCATTGCATCAGTTGCATTACTGTGCCCCCTTGGCCAATGATGCTACCTGTCCCAGGTGAAGAAAGAAGGTTGATTTGACGATTTGGTGTGTCCAATTGTTTTTCTTGACAGAGTTATGCTCATTGAAGATCAAAACCGCAATCGAGGAGGGCATTTTGATTGATGCATAAGGACAGAGAACAGGTGGACATTAGACGTGTACAGACGTGACATTTATTGCACAATTTAGTTCATGTGACTTGGACATTGCAGACAGACATACAAATAATGTTATTAGCCAAATGTGAATTCCCAGACATGAGAGTTTATTTTGTTTCTCTTCAGGAACACAGGCTGACCAGTCTTGGCTTGTGATGGAGCGGTTTTATAAGTGCTGACGAGGGAATGGGGGTCGATGGAAGAGAGGGAGGGTCAAGGGTTATACGTAGGAGAGCAAGTGACATTATCGTGAAGTAGTGAAAAAATTTTTTGATTGATAAGTAGATCAGAGGGCAGCATGGTCACATTTGTGACACGTGACAGCATGGTGACAAATCATCACCGTTATCCTTCATAGGTTGGAGTTGCATGACATCCTTCAAGAGATAAGTTGGCTGTCCCATTACCTAGCATTTACCAGAAGATCACAGGTTGTGTTTTTTTTTTTTTTAAGAGTAGACCATTAGGTTACAGCCCATGACAAAACTCCAAATTCCTGCTTAAGCTACTTGTACACCCAGAAAGCAAATGTACACCATCAGTTTGCGATGCCACTCCTTCATGTGATATTGTAATCATTGATCCAGATTGTAATCATGTAAGTTCTTGATCCAGCCGCAAAGGCTTTTGATTCTTTGAGAGTCATGTGCCATTGAAAGATGTGCAAGTGTCATTGGCAGATCCAGGCGTGGTTAACCGGGCGTCTGCGAACCCCTTGGATATCACGTTCCGGTTTTTAATCCGAGCTACTTCAATGTAGCAAATACTGTACTTCAAATGACAGACGTTATCAGCTGCTGAACGGGAGGGTCTACTGATGGGGCACCCCGTCTGCGATGTCATCCGAGGCTGGGATGGTTCGACGACAAATCAGCTCCTTTAGGGAAGGGGGCACTCACCCCAAAAGATTCCTTCCTCTCCCCCTTCTCCCACACAGCACCATAGGTTAGCCAAAGGTGCCAGCCTGAACTGGGTGAACCCCCCCCCCCCAAAAAAAAATCCTGGATCCTTCGTTGGGTTATTAAGGATCAAAATGCTATATTGCACATATGAATGGCCTTGTTGGACCATGAAGAGTGTTTATTTTGTTGAGGATTACACCATGTCATGGACACTCAAACAGCCAAGTAAACATTTGATGGGATCACCTCCAGTAGATGTTTGTACTCTGTAATATAAACAGGTGACTGCATAGTCCCAAACCAACTCCTCATGGCTGTGGTAAATACGTGTTAAATGGGCAGCAGAATGTTCACACACATATTCAACCTAGGTGATATTGTTTTTGTGGCGCCGGTCTCGGTGGCGAGCATACCGCTAGAGGAGCATTGAGTTGGCTCACCAAACACCCGGAATTTAGGTCGAACCTTTCAGATAAATCCGAAAGTACGGGTCCTTTACAGGACCATGAATCGCCAAATCGGCCGCGTGGAGTAGGGTTAATTGCCAACTTCAATATACCTAAGTATCACAGCGGCAAAGCTACCAGGAAATTCACACCCTCGGCAGGCCTCAGCGGAACGAGCCGTTACCCGTACGTGCGTAACCCGAGCGGATGGTTACCGAGGCCCGTCGGTCCCAAATGTACAACTACGGGCAACGGCCTTCCTAATTCCCGTTCGCAGCGGGCAAACCAATGGTAGAAAGGACAAGGACGAGCTGGGACATTCAACAAGAGGGGAATTTATAACAATAGGGGGAAGGGAACACACAAAGAAGCAGAGTTATCACGACTATAAGAAATGCAATGTACAATGACAAATAAAGCACTTACACAGTTGTTACTTATAGACGGGCCCAAGGACACACCACGACACACACAAATGCCACGGAAAGAAATGGACTGTTCCACCTCGTGTGGTTCTCGACGATCTTGGGGTGATGACTCGAACCGCACACGAGGCCGCTCCAAGCACCAGGTACGGAGGGTAGCGTCGGGCGTTGGCACGCTCCTCCGGCTCGCAGGCAGGCGACACGAGATGAATCCCCGAAGTCGAGATGTCGACCGCCTGCAGCAATGCGTCAGACGAGACACTCGGATTCCGCGCGATGCAGTGCCGCAGACCCGGACAGAGACGCGCCACTCGAGCAGACGGGACACAAGCAATCGCCTTTGTCGTTTTTTTTTTGGGGCCGTCCGCTCCCGTGGCCTGCTCCCATTGGGTGGATGGCCGTGTCGCGGCTCCGCCTTCTTGCAAGGACGCCCGGACTCTGGTCTGCTCGTCGCCCATTGGGCGGAAAACGACGCATACCCTTATTTGGCGCGCAGCCGAAGCGAAACGCTTTGTGACCATATACGGTGCGAAATCCACACCGAAACACACATCTGGGGCATGGAATTCCAGACACGCCCACATGCCGCCGAGCACACGAAAGAGCGGCTGACAATGCCGCGAGCAAAAGTGTTGTCGATGTAAATGTAAAAATCCTATCTTAAAAATAACCCACAGCGCACGTACAAAATCTCCGTTATATACGGGATGGATTCTAACTAGAAACACACACTTACCGATATAACTGAGCTATAAGGACTTGGCTGTCTGTGTGCAGTAAGCTTCCAGATTCTAACAATATCAACCAGGTAAGATGTGTGCACAATCATCCTTGACCACATTGTGGGAATGTCAAAAGTCCCTGATGAAAAGAGATGAAAAAACGACTCCACTGATCAAACTGTTTTCACAAGTCTTCTTCTTCTCTGCTTCTTCTTTTTCCTCTTGGCTGCTGGGTAGCTATCATTTTGTTGGAACGCAGCTATGTTGCTGATGCTGTGCCCCGATAGCAGTACACTGGTAATCATTTCATCACCTCAGAAGGATGACAGGCTTGAGTCAACCCCAACCTAGTGTTAATTCAGTGTACCAAACAGTGCTCAAACACAGGACCCTAAGATCCCAAGCCACCACCCTAACCACTTCTCTCTCTATCGAGTACAGCCTGTGGCTACTGTTGCATCATTGGTTGGGACGCAGCTATGCCGCTGATGCAGTGTCCCCTTACCAGTACGCTGGTGCTCATTTTGCCGACCTCGAAGGATGACAGGCTGAGTCACCTCCTGGTGTATTTTTTTATTCAGCAGCCAACGGGGCTTGAACTCAGGACCCTAGGATCCCAAGCCACCACCCTAAACCACTAGCCAACACCATGGCTTACCCAAACCACCAAGCACTAAGCCAAACACCAGGCTATACCCTAACCACTAAAGTCAACACGAGCGTTTGTTTTCAAAAGTGTGTGGGTTTTGGCAAGTTTCACATTTTCCTTCACTAAAACTTTAAACACAAAGAACTTACCGCCATCTTAGCTTCCTACCCACATAGTTGGTATTGGTTAAGGTTGCTCAACCTGTCATCCTCGAGGTCGGGCAAAATGAGTGCCAGCATGCTGGTATCCTGTGTCGGAGTGGCGACCCATCCAGGATTGTCCCAATAGCCAAGGAGACTGCTTAGGCCAGCACCAACGCTCTGCACAGAGTCTGGTCCCTCTCTGCTCTTTAGTGTTGTTGAGAGAGCAGAAGCAGCATGTCTAGGGTAGAATGACCTGGTCTGAAACCAAGGACCGTTGAGAAAACCTAGACCTCTGAAATGACGCAGACCAGTGTTATCAACACAAATTTATACAAGTCAAATGAACCACTATCTATTTATAGTGGAAGGTATGGATGTATCATCAACTCTTCCGAGAGGATTTGACCAAAGACGCTGAAACTTTCAGGGTCCCCTCTTCCACCCCATTTACAATCCCCCATCAATAATCACCCCCACCACCACCCCACACCACCATAACCTCCACAATACCCACCACCATCCCACAACCCCACTCCACAATCCCCCATTAACCTAACAATACTCCCACCCCCACCACTACCCTCCCCTCCACCATCGTCTCACAATACCCACAACCACCGCACACCCCACCCCCTAGCACCACTCCCCCCTCCACTGGGGCAGGACATCGACACGCCATGACACGGCACGGTAGAGCATGGACACGGACACAAATGGAATCCTGGGAAAGTATGAAATGGGACGATCCTGTAACATACAAGATACCTGGTCAGCCTGTAACGGTGGGACAAAGCATTCGTTGCCCGTTTCGTCTGCAGTGTCCGAGTGTGCCTGGGCGGTGTCCGTGCTGTGTCGTGCCATGCCTGTGCCGTGTTTCTGCTGGAGCAGTACAACTGATTTATAAATTGATACAAAATCCCTTATAAACCATCAATTTAATGGAAAAACAAAACGTACCAATCTGTAGTGATCACGTGAACAAAACGTACCGTTTTCATCTTCACCAACACCTCGATTGTTGCTATCTTCAAATGAATCGCTCGCACAAGGCACTAAACGATTTGGCTCCATAATTCCTCTGAAAGCGTTTCCATCACTAATTTTGTCTCCAATAGTTTCTTCAAAACCCCACTGATCAGTTTCAACATTCTGAGAACATTCAGAGTTGCTAATGACGTTGGAATCAGTATCTGAATCCGAGCTCCAAATGGACTGTTTCTAGATGTAAGCCACCTTTTGGATCAAGGTGGGTGGGTTCAAGGTGTGACGTCACTGGTGAAAATCATAAATCGACACCTTAGTGCTTTTCTGGCACTTTGGAATTGGCAAAAAAATTCAAAATTATTTTCCCTTCAAATTGACAGTGATTGATGATTCTCAATGGTGTTCAAAAAACAACAAAATTTGCGTTTGAGTTCCCCTTAAACAATTCTCTTGAGGAGGTTGTCATTCAAACTCCTCGATGTTACTATTAGCGATGATTTTTCTTGGGCAAATCACATTTCAAAGTTGGCCTGCAAAGCCAGCCACTGACTGGTCATCCTCCATCGTACAAAGTCCTTCCTTGGCATACCTGAACTCCTATCCACCGGCGAGGCCTTCATCCATACCTTGATGGAGTACTGCTCTCTCTCCTCTGCCTCACACCTTGCTCAGCTTGATACCGTGGAAACCAAGGCCTTCAATATTATTGGAATCTCTTACAATGGAGCTGATTGTCTATGGGCCTATCACTTCACCATCGCAGACAGGTTTGTGGTCTCTCTATCTTCCACCACCTCCTTTCTGGTCTTGCACCCTCTGCTCATGCTTTGTCCTGTCCAGTCCACCATCAACCCCCTTCTGATGAAGGTACTTACCTCCAGGATCAACACTCACCTCCATTTATTTGCTCCTCTTTGTTCCCACCTGTGGAACCAATTTCCACATTCTCTTCAATCTCATGCTTCAATCAACGCTGCCTTGAGGAACTCCAGCCTGGCCAGGAAGAGGGGATGAGAGAACTCCATTTAGGGCCACGCATTGACTGCAACAGCAGAGGAAGTCTGTGAGCCATGAGTGGAGATGGCCTTGGATACCATAGGAAGAGAGTTTGGTGAGCAGGGCAGGGTGCCAGACCATGTCAAAAGCACACAAAATGTCAAGGGATATGGCTCTGATTTAATGTCCGGCATTAAGGACCTCCATCCATTGTTGAGAGAGCAGAAGCAGCATGTCTAGGGTAGAATGACCTGGTCTGAAACCAAATTGATGATCGGAAATCAAGACTTCTTCTTCTTCTTCTTTCGGCTGCTCCCGTTGGGGGTCGCCACAGCGGATCAACCGTCTCCATTTCGCTCTATTCTCCACACTTCATTGACCACTCCAACCCCGCATGTCCGCCTCACCGCATCCATGAACCTCTTCTTGGCTTCCTCTTCTCCTCCTGCCTGGCGGCTCATCTTAAGCATCCTTCTCCCGATATACTCCGCTCCTCCTGTGCACATGTCCAAACCATCTCAATCTCGCCTCTCTCACTTTGTCTCCAAACCGTCCTACTTGCGCATCCTCTATATATCTCATTCCTTATCCTGTCCATCCTCGTCACTTCCAACGAGAATCGCAGCATCTTTAACTCTGCCACCTCCAGCTCCGCTTCCTGTCTTTTTGTTAGCGCCAACGCCTCCAAACCATACAACATAGCTGGTCTCACTACCGTCTTATATACTTTCCCCTTAACTCTTGCAGCTACCCTTCTGTCACAAATCACTCCTGCAACTCTTCTCACCCACTCCATCCTGCCTGCACTCTCTTTTTCACTTCTCTCCACACTCTCCGTTACTTTGGACAGTTGATCCCAAGTATTTAAACCCATCCACCTTCCCCACTTCAACTCCTTGCAACGCACCAACCACCACCTCCCTCTCATTTACGCACATGTTACTCCATCTTACTCCTACTGACTACATTCCCCTTCTCTCCAGTGCGTACCTCCACCTCTCGAGGCTCGCTCAGCCTGCTCCCTACTCTCCATACAGATCATGATGTCATCCGCAAACATCATAGTCCATGGAGACTCCAGTCTGATTCGTCCATCAACCTGTCCATCACCATTGCAAACAGAAAGGGCTCAGAGTCGATCCTTGGTGCAATCCCACTTTTACCTTAATCCGGTCCGTCATTCCTACGCACACCTCACCGCTGTCACACTGTCCTTCATACATATCTTGCACGATCCTCACATACTTCTCCACCACTCCCGACTTCCTCATACAATGCCACAACTCCTCTCTTGTCACCGTATCATAAGCTTTCTCTAAATCCACAAACACACAATGTAACTCCTTCTGGCCTTCCCTATACTTCTCCATCAACATTCTCAAAGCAAACATCGCATCAGTGGTTCTCTTTCCTGGCATTACCCATATTGCTGCTCACAGATCGTCACCTCTCCTCTCAACCTAGCTTCCACTACCTTTCCCACACCTTCATGGTGTGGCTTAACAACTTTATCCCTCTGTAATTTCCACAGCTCTGCACATCACCTTGTTCTTGAAAATCGAACCAGTATACTTAATCTCCATCCTCCGGATCCTCTCACTTTCCAAGATTTTATTAAACAATCTGGTTAATACCCCACTGCCATCTCTCCTAAGCACTTCCATGCCTCCACTGGTATACCATCTGGGCCAACCGCCTTTCCACTCTTCATCCTCTTCATAGCAGTCCTCACTTCATCCTTACTGATCCACCCCACTTCCTGATTCACTATCTCCACCTCTTCCAACCTTCTCTCTCTCTCTCATTTTCTTCATTCATCAGCTCCTCAAAGTCTCCATCCACCTTCTCAACACACTCTCCTCGTCACTCAGCACATTCCCATTTACGTCCTTTATCACCCTAACCTGCAGCACATCCTTCCCAGCTCGGTCCTCTGTCTTGCCAATCGGTATAAATCCTTTTCCCTTCTTTTGTATCCAACTTCTCATACAGCTCGTCATATGCCTTTTTCTTAGCCTTTGCCACTCTCTCTTTGCCTTTCGCCGCCACTCCTTGTACTCCTGCCTACTTTCTTCATTTCTCTGACTATCCCACTTCTTTTTCGCCCAACCTGTACTTCCTCGTTCACCACCAAGTCTGCTTATCTTCCTTCCTCTGTCCAGATGTCACACCAAGCACCTTCCTAGCTATCTCCCTCACCACTTCTGCTGTAGTTTCCCAATCATCCCACCCATCTTTACCACCATCCAACACCTGTCTCGCCTCTCCCTAAATTCCACGCAACAGTGTTCCTCCTTCAGCTTCCAACATCTGGTCCTTGGTTCAGCCCTCACTCTCTTCCTCAACCTCACCTCCAAATCATCCTTCCGACCACCAATCGATGCTGTCGTAGCTACACTCTCCCTGCCACACGTTACAGTCTCTAATCTCTTTCAGGTTGCATCTCCTGCTTAAGATGTAATCCACCTGTGTTGCACTTTCCTCCACTCTTGTACGTCACCCTGTGTTTCTCCTTTTCTTGAATACGTATTTACCACTGCCATTTCCATTCTTTTTGCAAACTCTACCACCATTTGCCCTTCCACATTTCTCTTGTTGAGACTACCACCCATCACCTCCTCATCCTCTTTATTCCCTTCCCAAACATGCCAATTGAAATCTGCTCAATCACCACTCTTTCATCCTTGGATACACTCTCACCACTTCATCTAACTCACTCCAGAATCTTTATATTCCATCTCACATCCCATATGCGGTGCATATGCACTGATGACATTCATCATCACCCTTCAATTTCCAACTTCACACTCATCACTCGGTCAGACACTCTCCTCACCTCCAATACCCTCTTGACATAATCTTCTCTCAGGATTACCCGACACCATTCTCCTCCCATCCACACCATGGTAGAACAGTTTGAAACCACCTCCAATACTCCTAGCCTTATCCCATCCACTTGGTCTCTTGTACACACAGTATGTCCACCTTTCTTCTCTCCATCATATCAGCAACTCTCGCCTTTGCCAGTCATCGTCCAACATTCAGAGTTCCAACTCTCACCTCCACACTTCTACCCTTCCCCTCTCCCACTGCCTCCGGATCGACTCCCGTCTCCTTTCCTCCTTCGCCCAGCAGTAGCACAATTTCCACTCGTACCGTGCTGACCACGGTACCGGTGGTGGTCATTGGTAACCCGGGCCTCGACTGATCGGTATGGAATAATGATTTGGCATAGGTTTTTACGCCGGATGGCCCTTCCTGACGCAACCCTGGTCGCTCTTACGACACACAGGGATATGGTACACCTATTCTAACACGGGGCATACACCGGGCCAGTACACTGTACTCATTTCGCCGACCTCGGAAGGATGACAGGCTGAGTCAACCCCTGGTTTTATATACGACTTGCTATATAATATATATATATATATATGATATTATTATATATACACACACATATATATATATATATATGTATATATATTACACAACATATGTATATATATAATACATACACATACATTACATTATATGATTAATACATAACATACATTATATGTTATATACTATATATGCATATATATATATTATATTGTTACGGCTCTGGAATTCGCAAACACCATAAAGTCCGTAGGTGAGATATTATTCTTAATACATGTGTAGTTAGCCCAAACCCATTGTATAGAGGGAATTAATGTGATTCATTCGGGCTGCGATCCTTTGAGTTAGGCGTTTTCTGTTCACTCTGTTTTGAGCCACCCACCCAACAACAACAACAACGCAGCAGCAACCTCACCTTCACCACTCGCTACCGCAAACCTCACATCGCCGCCATTCCAGGCAGCTCCATGGCCATCGGACACCGCCGAAAACCCCACCACCTTCTTACGCCCATTCCCGCGCCACCGTGGACGCGAGCGTCGAGCTTCTGTTCAGCGAGACACCGAGACGCGAGTGAGATGGCGGGGTTTCTGAGGAGAATTCGGATCAGGAATGATGCACGCCACATCTGATCCACCCAATCAGGAACGCGGGGCGGCTTGGCCCCGCCTCCAGACGCGCCTGACGAAATCGGCATTATGCAAATTTGAGGATCATGAATGATACACGCCCCCTTTCTCCCCGTCAATCGGCGAGCGTGGCTCCGCCCCTGAGGTCGTTTGGATCCGATAATTTGCATATGGTGGGTTCCGAAGCCGATAAAAGGCGAGTCAGTGAGGAGCTAAGTCAGTATCGAGAGAGTATCGTGGAGGAGTGTCGGTGGAGCAGTTCGTGGGGCAGTTCAGTATCGAGCAGATCGTGGGGCGAGCCAGTAGAGCAGTATCGTGGAGCAGATCGGTGGAGCAGTATCGTTGGGGCGAAGTCAGTATCGAGCAAGTGTCGGTGGAGCAGGAATCGGCGAGGCGAGAATGGTGGCAGCGGCTGCGGAGGCGAACGGCTGAGTGGACCTGGGGTCGCGTCGCGGGGATCCAAGCAAGCAGCATATCCTCCCCAGAGCATCAAACAATTCCCCCTTTCCCCCGCGCTGAAGAGTGCGACAAGGGCCCCGTTCCACCCACACCGCAGGTGCCCACCGGAACGCCGTGCAGCGACATTCTGCGGCTCGCCACGAGGGCGCGGTAGGACCTTCGGTCTCGTGGGCCTGGCCGCTCATCCAGGTCCCACGGCTTAGGCCCACGGGCCCAGTCTGATCCCTTGCCTTTGAGGGGGTCTTTCTTTGCCTCGGTGTGAATGCGTGTTGTGGCGCCGTGTCTTGTAAGGTAGTAACTGTATAAGTGGTCGGTGTCGTGTTAGTCGGTTTTAACTCCTTTTATATGTGCATTTCTTGTGTTCTGTGTGATATATGTGCAATCGCTTATTGTGATGTAAATACATGCTGTTTGCTTTACGTGTGCTATAGGTGTGATCCGTGTGCCACGGAATAAATGTGCATTGTTGTGAACTTTTTCCGTTTCGCTTGTCTTTTCTTTAATTTGAACCTCCATCCTGCTTCACGTAAAGGGTTCAGTGGGTGCAAAACGCCGGTAAATAATCTGAACCGTCGAGGTCGACGATAACACCGCTCGTTATCCCGATAGTACGGAACGGCTCCGCAAGCGGCTCGTGTCGGAGTCGACCTGCGGCGAGGTACGACCCGTTTACCATCCGGCGTGGGGTACATTTAGGTAGGTCGAATTTGGCGAACACCCTCTCACGCGGGCGGGCGATTGGCACGATGTTGGTGACGAGTCGAAAGGCCCACCCGTGACTGGATCCCGCGTTAGCCGGAGGGTCAGGACTGGATTGTCCGTCGGTGGCAGAGCGTCGCGGTTCGAGCCGTGGCCGATCGCACGCCGACGGGCGCGAATTCGCAACAATATATTAATTCAGTGGCCCAACGGGTCTTGAACTCAGGACCTTTTGGGTCCCAAGCCACTGTCCTAACCACTGCGCCAACACCAGGCGATCGGAAATAAAGACATTGGAGAAAAAGACATAATGTCTGAAGCGATGATGGCTTCCAAAACCTTGCTGATGATTGGGAGAAGGCTGAATGGTTTGTAGTTGCAGGGATCTGTTTTTGCACCTTTTTTATGCAGGGCAGTAATGTTTGGTGATTTCCAAGCAGATGGCAGATGACCGTGAACAAATGAGAGGGTGAATAAAACAGGGAGAGAGTGAGCAAGAGCAAAGGAGCAGGTTTTTAGAGCAGGTAGGCTGATGCCGTCTGGACTGGTTGCAGAATCTGAGTTTAGGTTTGACAGCAAACTCTCCACTTTGTCAAGAGAAAAGGACAGAGTCAAGGGACAGTTGGGTGCGACTGGGTAAGGTGGGTACAGAAAGTGATGGGTTTTGGACACAAGATTTCTATGCAAACACCGAGTTTAGGTATTCAGCCTTTTCACGT
>CM068957.1:27747711-27761273 GCA_035128595.1 Eptatretus atami
ATTTTTCAGTTTTTGGTAACTTAAACTTCTTTTTTTTAACCTCCGGCAGTTTACCACTTAGCTTTGTACCATTTCAGGTTATTCACTGCACTTGAACTGCTTAGATTTTCGTAAAAACTGGAAAAATGGGGGTGTTCTAAAACTTTTGACCGGTAGTGTACATCGAGCTAGTACCGCATACATCAAGCTAGTACCACGCAAATCAATCTAGCACCACGCACGTCAAGCTCATACCACGCACGTCAAACTAGGACCACGCATGTCAAGCTTGTACCATGTACGTCAAACTTGTACCAAGTCAGGTGCTAAGCTTGCACGTGGCGTGTCCTAGCTTGATGCTGCGCGGTCCTAGTTTGGGCCGTGGTCACGGAGTTGAGTGCGTGCGTTACAAGTTTGTCGGTTACATGTACAACTTGACATGCGTGTCCTAGTCTTGACGTGCGGGTATGAGCTGACTTGGTGGTTGCTAGATTGATTTGCTCGGGGTACTGCTTATTACTGCGGTACTACGTCGTGTACACTACGGTTCAAACGTTTTTAGAACACCCATTTTTCCAGTTTTTACGAAATCTAAGCAGTTCAAGTGCCTGTTATAACCTGAAATAGTACAAGCTTACAGTGGTAAACTGACCGAGGTTAAAAAAAGAGTATTAGAGTTACGCAAAACTGAAAATATGTCATGTAATTCAGAGTTGTCTAAAAAAAGGCCCTTTTCAGGAACAAGTAATGGTTACAACTGCAGCTGTCTCTGCGAGCAATGGAAGTTCGAAATTAGCCTGAGTGATGCAAACATTCCCACAGGGTGTCCCAACTTTTGTTTGATAGTTACAGAACCTTGTCTTATAAAATGCCGATGTCTGCGAACAGACTGTGTTGCTGCACCCTCTGAAAGATTACTTGGAAATATATGCACTGCAGGAAGTATTATAATTGCATGTGATATCATATGGTTGAGAAAAGAACAATTAACGAAGGAAGATAGCTGACAATTATACCTAAAAGTTAAGTAGGTCTTTCCTTTAGAAATTGCAAAGTAAACTCAGGTGTCAGAGTTACAGTTTCCTACACCGATCAAAGCATGGAAACTTGGAGGAAACTCTTACAGGAAATAGTCTGCAGACTCAAAGCCACAACACATCAGAAGACAAGTTTTGCAGAGCGCAAAGCTTGCGTGAATAGTGTCACAGGACAGCAAATTCAAGCACGCTTAAACAATATAGTCTCAGTTTCGATAGGAAGAGAGACTTTCGTTAGACTGAGTATTGACAGGTCGCAGTGCAATAGTAAAAAGCCATTTGCTAGATGGCAAATTAAGAGAATGGCTTGCCCTGCGGAACCCATGAACGCACTGCCAGTGGACTACACTGAACACTGGAAGAATGTCTAATGGACCGATGAGTTCAAACATTTGAAATCAACGGTACACGCGAGGTCTTCTGTATGCGGCGTGTCAGCTAAGCGAAAGGATCGGTTCTCCTGTATGTGACACCAACTGTCAACTGAGGGAGAAGGCTGATGATATGGGGCTCTTTGCTGGATTATTCCAAGGCACGTATTGCTCGCGCGACATTGCAGAAGTGACTGGCACCCGAACCAAAAGGGAACCAACAGGCTTTTGCTCGGAGTGCCATGCATCCCTCTGATCCATACCTAGTTTGTCAGGGGTCATCCTACAGCAACGATAACGACCCAATAAACACCTCCAGCTATGTCAGAACTCCTTGGAAGAAAATACAAGGCGGCTCAGGCTTCAATCATGGAATGAGCCATGCACAATCCCGATCTTATAACCCATCCGATCTGGTTTTAGGATAACTATGACGAAAGGTGAAAGCAAAGCAACTACAGTGGCAACACATCTGTAGGAGGCCGATGAACCCGTCTGCACAGTTGGTGAAGAACTTTTCGACAATAGTTGAATTTTCATGCTTCGGAAAGATTGCCACGCAGTATTTCGGCTGTTGTAATCTGCAAAAGTGGGCTACTTTGATAAGTCAAAAATTTAATTAAAATTGTTGTTCACAAACGCATTCGCCATGATTTTCTTTTTTATCATTCAATCTGTCTTATTATGTTCCTTATGCTTAATATTCAGAGTACATTGAAACACTTAAACTGCTTAATTTCGAGTAAAAACGAAAAATGGGGGTGTTCTAAACTTTTGGCAGTGCGTTGTACATTGTGAAACCTTGCTGTCGATCCAGCATATCTTCTAAACGGCATACCCCACTGATGAGTAGTTGCCATGAACAGGTGTTTTGTGTGTCAAAACTGACTTTGCCGAAGTTCTTTGTTCGGATGCCCAACAAAAATGGCTTTTAATGAATTCATGTTCGAACAGACGTTTGGAATTGTAGAGAAGTATACGATGTTGCCATTCACGGAGCCTGGTCTTCAAACAGATCATTGAAAGATGTTGCCTACGTGATGGCAGAACATAGAGGACCAGTGAGTGATCCGAACAGGTTGTATTTTGAGCAAACTTCTGCGGCATGTCGTGAACCACAATAGCTTCCATCAGGAGCCTAATTCGATCTCGACTACTCGCCTCTTCATTCTCGCTCTTCTTCGTGCTGAACTCCATTCATTATTTTCCTCTTTCATAGTTTCCCTATTCCATCATACTGTCCCCTTTACTCTCTTTTCAATGTTTTTCCTTTTCCGGTCGTGTTTTTAAAATTTTTTTACATTTACTATGAAATTTTACCACGTTTTGATACAATAATGCAATTTATTTGATTTCCTATCATTAACTGCAAAAGTTACTTTTCACCTAGCTTGAAGGGATTATTTGTAGACAATTTATTGCATTAGTCATAATTCCAGCTCTTACTTGATTCCACCAACCACTAATGAAGGTCGCAGGCCAAGCCGAGCTACCCAGATGATACTCTGAGTCACGTTCTCGTACGGACCCTGTATTGCGGGAAGTTCTTTCATAGCCTGTCATCGCGGCCATCAAGAAAACAGGGCGATATGATGCGCAGGTGCGGCACCTTGAGAGCGGGAAAGCTTCTCTGGACAGGAGTTTGAACGAAGAACTTTAGCGGACCCGTTTCTACAACCAATCTACTTGCCACCACCACCAACCGACCAACAGACACATCACCACCACCCAAATACAGGTTACTCAATGAGTATTCATCCATTGCATGGTTACTCCAAATGTCAAAGTACTTGCACTGCGCGTCCTCTTCTCCATGGTTAGTTCTCCTAAAATACATGGAACTTTAGATTGACTATTAAGGCAGTGTCTGTGACATAGGCCTTGTGTCAGGGCCGGATTGGACTAAGCTTGTGAGTCCATTGCAGAACAACTGTCTTGCCACAGCCACCCTGATTATCCGGTTGCACCTCAAAATATTGTATTACTTGGTGGGTTAAACATTGGTTCGAAGGTGTGATTTTTCGGTTGGTGTTTATGGGAATTTGTGTGTCAAGTATGAGTTTTAATGTGATGTTCTCATGACCATCTCTCATATGAATGCAAAGTCTGATAGCTACTGATGGTGCTCAAACGCTCCATATCAAATCCTTCTCTTCGTGTTAAGGTCTACGACTCTCATCATGGGCTCTGAGCGCATTCGGCTAGAGAGTGTGTCTGTTGGCCTCAGTTACAATCCAAATTGATTAAACTCCGTATATATTAACTATTACATCGTGTGGTGGATCCAATTGATTTTTTCCTCGGTTTTAACTCTGAGGCAGTTCCCTTCATGGCTCTCAAACCACAACACCCACACTCGTAACTTTTGCTGATATGTTATGGCTCACAACGTCTGAATGAATGCAGCGAATTGAGTATGATGCTGCTTCAATCAGTTTTACTTTGAACGACCTCTCTTCTGGTTCTGGTTTGCCAGCAACGGTCGTAGGTTCTCTCTCACAGGTCTCTGTCCTACTTATCAAAGTTCAAATTCTCCAGTTATTATCTTTGCCTGTTTAACTGTTTTTTCTCACCTACTATGTTGGCTTGGCATCTGCTCGTAGGGTTCTGGGCTTTGGGTTAAAAAAATGTGCTAGTTTGGCGAGTTTCGGTGACCTTGTCTTAACGTTCCTAAGGCGTCCATCCTTCCTCTAGCGTACGACTTCTGTTTTTATTTGGTATGCTTCTCCTATTAACCTTCGAAATTCCATATTTCTCCCTTCACTTCCCACAAAGTCCCCCAACCATCCATCTAAAACACGGTTTCCTGTCTTAAATTTAAAATGAAAGAACACATTACCCAACCGGATCTATGACCTAACTTTTTTTTTTTCTTTTTGTTTTCTTTTTGTTTTTGTTTTCCGGGCCTCATTGTTTACTTTTTTTTCTTTTGGTTTTTTTTCTTAATTCAATGATTTCTCTTTTCTATTTTTTTTTTTTTTTTTTTTTTTTTTTTTTTTTTTTCTTTTTGTCCTAGCTTATTTTTTTTTTTTACTCTCTGGGTATATATTTATCCTTCTTTTTTTCTTTCTTTTTTTTTATTTTTTTTTTTTTTTTTTTTTTTTTTTTTTTTTTTTTTTTTTTTCATCTGATTGTTTACCCCACTTCCCTGCTCTGTTTTTTTCCTTATTCTTTTTGTTTCATCTTTTTCAGTTTTTTTTTTATCTGTGCTATAGCTCAGCAGCCTTTTCTTTTATGCTTTTCTACTTTATTTTTTGTCAGTTATCTTGTTTTTTTTTTTTTTTTTTTTTTTTTTTTTATTTTAATATATTCTTATACTCTTTTATATACTTTTTTTTTCTTTTTTTTTTTTTTTTTTGGTTTTTTTTTTTTTCGAACATTTTCTGTTTTTTTTTTTTTTGGAACATGGTTTTTTTTTTTCTTTCTCTTTTTATTCCTGTTATATATATAATTCTCTACTTTTCCTTTTTTTTTATCTTCTCACTGTCCTTATTTCCGTATATTTTTAATGTTTTTATTTTTTTTTTTTCTGATAGATCGTTTTTTTTTTAGTCCAACCTTTCCTTCACTTTTATTCTACTTTCTTTCTTCTTCTAACAAATTTTTCTCTTCTTTTTTTTTTTTTTTTTTCTGTTTATTGTGTTTTTTTTTTTTTAAATTGTACCTTTCCTATTCAAGCTTTTCCTAGTTTTTTTTTTTTTTTTTTTTTTTTTTTTTTTTTTTCCTTTGGATTTCTTACTTATTCTCTTTTGCCATTTTTACCTCTTTTTTTCCTGTTCTGTAAAGTTCCATTTTCATTATTTTTTTCCAATTTTTTTTACTGGCCTCGTTCTTTCAATAGCAGTTCGCCGATTTTTTTCATCATATTCTAGGGCATCCTTCGTCGTCAAAGTCCTTCCTCAGCCCACCTGAGCTCCTGTCCACATGCAAACTTTCATCCGCTAGCCTGGTTGAGAGTACTGCTTCCCCTCTTGGATTGGCTTGTGCTCCACCTCTCACCTCTCACTTCACGCAGTTGAAACTTATTTTATTTTTTTTTTTTTCTTTGTTGGTCATTTTTTTTTATGTTTTTTTTTTTTTTGTATTATTTCTTTTTTTTTTTTTGGTATCTTCCCGCGCGTGAGACAGACGTACTTGGGCCGTTCATCACTTTTTCTTTCTTTTTTCAACTTCATCAGTTGTTTTACTTTTATGTTATTCGTTTTTAGTTTGTTTTTTTTTTTTTTCTTGTTCTTTTTTTAGATTGTGCTAAAAGCACTTTCTTGGCAATTGTCCTTCTTCTATTCAATATTTTTCTGCTATTTTATTTTTTGCAACATCTTTGTATGATGTATATACTTATTCTTGATTTTTTCTTTTTTTCGACTTTTTGAAATCAAATGTTCTTTCATGATGTTTTTTGTTTGTTACCATTTTCATTTGTTTCTTTTAGTGTTTTTTCTGTTCTATTCTTCTTTTCCTCTTTGCCTCACCTGCGACCCAACCCATCTTTCTTTCTACCTTGCGCTGACCCTCTCCTCACCAGATACCTTCACAATTTTCTTTCTAACCTTCCATTTCCCGAATCCTACTAATCTTCAAAAAATAAAAATTTCCTAGTATCCTTTCTATCATACACCTCCTGTACCACAGTCGCTATCTCTCTTCCTTCTTCCTGGTAATTTAATTCAACTCCATGCTTCACTTCTGCCGCCTGCTTCCGTTCCAATTCACCATACACCTCACATGATTATTCAACCTTCCCTTTTCGGAATTGATTCGCCATCCTTATTTTAAGAAAATAAATTAACTATTTGACGATTTACCTCCCATACCACGTGATCTCGTTTCCACCCTTGTGCGTTTACCGATCCAAATTCACCATTCATTCTCCACGATTTTTTTCTACAACTTTTCCAATTAACTATCTGATGAAAACTCTCAAAAAAATACTAATACACGAATCTCTTATAGCCTTATCTCCTTCTTTCACACGTGTGGTTCTCTGTAATTACTGTCATGAATAATGTTCACTACATCTTGTCCTTTTCAAAGGACTACTCTCGGGACTTTACCTTGTTTCCCTCATACCTTGCCTAAACAAGCTCCAAATAGGGCCTAAGATCCTCACTCCTCTTAGAGTGGGTGACGCTCATCAAAAACGGATATAGTGACGTCATTCAGTTGATGTTATCAGGTCTTGCTCGCGGCATAATAGTTATCTGTCTACTCCTGGGAGCTTGAAATTCCCCCAACAAAATATCAACAGCTTGCCGAGTTCGGATGTAATGGTATAAGGCGATTCTGCAATTAGCAGCAATGATGTCTCAAATCTTTATTTTTTATCTAGGAAGAATTTCCAATAATACGGAGTATGCAGTTTACGCCGAGCTGCGGTGGCTTATCTGCTATATTATATACATGGCAAGTTTCCCTGAACGATCGATGAACACTCTGGCTTGTGAAAACAAAAATTGACATAATGACCATAAAAAATGACCAAAGTCTAGCGACGATGGTTAGCGGAGCGGTATTTGACGATTGTTAGATTGTTTCAGAGTCAAGGTATGAACAAGTTGATAATGTTGACCAAGTTATAAAAGACTGCGCATCACAATGAATCAACATCACAAAAATGATCAATAGCTACAGTTTATCGAAACTTGCTGAATGGCTAATATGTAAAAATCCCCTGACACAGACCAGACAATCCTCGATTTTGAAAATTCCTTCCTAGAAACAG
Organism: Eptatretus atami; assembly: GCA_035128595.1. NCBI lineage: Eukaryota > Metazoa > Chordata > Myxini > Myxiniformes > Myxinidae > Eptatretus > Eptatretus atami. Next base: position 27,754,821 of record CM068957.1, read on the forward strand.
TCTCACTGACGTCAAAATATCTCTTGCTAATGGAAATCGTGAACAAATTCTCTGCCGAAAACTAGGCAAGGGCTTTTTGAATTCTTGTTTGCGGGGAATCGAACAGGCGCATTAGCAGAGATGAATTACCGCACATATGATACACACTATGGAGTACATATCAAATTTTTATTGACCGTCTATTCCCTTATTGTTTTGTTTCATTTGTTTCACACAGCCTTACAGGTATTCATCGAAACTTCTGAAACTTGCCATCATATATGTAAATATACACTGACACAGACACAGAACCATCTCCGATTTTGATAATACTATTATCTGGCATCCTAGAGAAAGTTGATATATGACTAGTTTCAAAATATCTTCCGAGCTAAATGGCCAACTCCGCGCCCAAAATTACTGAACTCTCATTTCGCAAAGCTTTTGTGAATTCTGATGTTAGCTGGGAATCGACGTGTAGCAGAGTATGATAATTAACCGCAACTATGATACATCAACTATGATGGTATAATAAAATTTTCATATAACTCAATCATTCCTATTTTGACATTTTTTGTTTCACAATCCCAGAGTTTTACATCGATGCCAATCTTCAGTCTCAATAAAATTGGACCAATGATAAACTAAAATCGTATTATGGTAAAGCCCAATGTTTAAATTTTTTTACGCGCTATGTGCAGATAACAAATCTTACCGATTTTGTGTAAATTCTTCTCCTAACAGACACAAGGAAAATATACCGGTCAGAATATCGCCTTTGGCTTAACTGAGAAATCTCGGCTATATCTAATTATACCGAAGAGACTAGGCAAGCTTGTAGCTTGTTTTTGTGACTTGCCTGGGGGAATCAAGACTGTCTCAAGCATCTAGGCACAGATCTAGAAATTATTTTGCACCTGGATCAGATCACAATCACAGTACATATTCGTTTTTATTGACGTCCATCAATTTAAGCTCTTAGCAAACGAGGAGATCTCAGCTCAATCGAGTTGCTCTCCAACTTCCAGAGCAACTACCCACTCTTCCCTTCGCTCTCGCGCAACCAGTCAACAACTCTTCTCCTCCAAGCATTTCGCCTCCTCACTGAACTCATAAAACTCCCCCCTCCACCTTTCACCTCATCAAAGGAGGCTTGCTCTTTCTCAGACTATTCCCTCAATCTCTGTAGCTGCCGCCGCTCACTCCCCACACCCCAGGGAAACCTCTGGCTACGATTCCCCTCCAACTCCACCTCATCTGTTTATGGTACCTGATTGACTTCACCGGGTGCAACCACAAACCAGTGATGACTCACATCATATGTACAACGTCACTCATCGAAAAAACATGGACACTCTGCTAGTTTGTCTCATCAAAACCTGAACTTCTCTAATCCTCATATGTGGCAGAACTTCATTTGTTTCATCATTGTCAGAGTTGGGCCTGATGATTTCAATGTAGGGTAAAAAATGGTTTCAGTTGTTACAAAGGCAAGTTAACGCCTAATCTCCTTTCACACCTGTCATTGGCACTTCGGTAAAAGCTTATCTCGCGATTCCATTGGACTGACTCAACGAGTCAATTTCCTGAACACGGATTCGTCCAAACGCGCAACGGTACTCTATCTCTTGCTGGATCTGATTTTTGACAAATTCCCTAGAAAAATATCTGCTGTTGTTCTTCATCCACCTCCAATCAGGTATCTTCTGACCAACGTGACTCTATTCAAACGTGGACATCCATCTAGGCATGTTATCAGACAAACACCTCAGCCGTCAAGTCTGGCATTCACTCAAGCCCGAACGACAAGGTATTCCAAGCAGCCATACAAATTTCGTGTTAGGACTGGTCTCCTACGCTAACTTTCCTCCACATTCACTACTCCTTAGGGAATTCTTTCAAGACTAGGAACACTTTGCTCTCCCTGTGCAGATTTTATCCTCTCGTCTTCATTGTCTACCCTTTGCCTCCATCCATGGTTCACTGAGCTCTGTTGTCGAGGCAGTTGACAACTGAAAACACCTTGCCTTTCCTCACTCGGAAGCGAAACCCAACTGATGGAATATCAGTTCCTTTTGCACAAAGTCAGAACAAGTGTTATCTACCCTCAGTCGAGAGCAGAAAACAACAGCACTTTCTAAACTTAAGTGTGAATACTCAAACCTCTCTCCCTCCATCAAATTGTTTCTGGTGTTGATGTCCCCCTCCATTCCACCTCCCTTACCTCAAATGGCTCACACTGTGATGCCAACGTGAGAAAGGGTCTGATACCAAACTCCTTTGTGTGTTTGCATAGGGACATCTTTGTCGTCCAAAATCCATCACTTTCTGTACCACTTACCCAGTCGCACCCACTGTCCTATGACTCTGTCTTTTCTCTTGACAAATGTGAGAGTTTGCTGTCCAAACCTAACACTAGATTCTGCAACCAGTCCGACATGGATCAGCCTATCTGTCTAAAATACCTGCTCTTTGTCTTGCTCACTACTCCCGCTGTATTATTTCACAGCTGCTCTACTCTATTGATTCACGGTCTACCCGTGTGGCCATCTGCTTGGAAATCACCCAATACAATTTACTGCCCGCATAAAATTGGTGCAAAACAGATGCCCTGCACTCACAAACCATTCAGCCTTTCCAATCCATCAGCCAGGTTGGAAGCCATCAATCGCTTCAGCATATGTCTTTTTTCTCCCAATGCTCTTTTATTTCCGTCGGCTGTTGTTGGCGCATTGTTAGGACAGTGGCTTGAGACCAAAAGGTCCTGAGTTCGTAAGACCTCTCTTGCGGGCCACTTGAAAATTCAAATAATTGGTATGCATGTTATGTTGTTGCGGGAGATATTTTTTTTTTCCAGGGTCCGAACCCCGTCGGCGTGGCCGTATCGTGATGCGAGCGGGATCACGAACTCCCTGCGACCGCCTTCGGCCACGCCGGACGACGAATTCAGTCGTGGACACCTCCCGGTAACGCCGAGGTGATCCAGTCAGGGTGGGCTTGACCTCACCAAATTCGTCTCTTTCCAATGCCAAATCGACCATGCGGCACCGCGATTAGGATAGCGTTGTTCGCCAAATTTCGACACACCTAAACCCTAATACCCACATGCCGGCATGGTTAAACGGCGGCCGGATCGTACCTCGCCGAAGGTCGGGATACCCGGACACGAGTCCGCCTGCTGCGCCGGGCAGTTCCGTACCTCTATCGGGCGATAACCGACCACAGGTGTTATCGTCGACCTCGAGCGGTCTCAGATTATATATCCGGGTCGTTGCGCCCCTACTACGAACCTTTCCGTGAAGCAGGATGGAGGTTCAATAAAGAAAGACGAAGCCCGAACACCGGGTATAACCCATTTCCAACCATGTACATTTATCTCCGTTGGTCCACGATCCGACCCTATAGACCAAACGTTAACGCCCAAACTAGCATCCACCCCCACCCCTCCTCTCACTCCCTTCCCCTCTCCCTCCTCTCCCCCCCCCTCCCGACAGACCCGTTATTATCACAATAGCGATGCACATATATCACACAGAACAAACAGAAATCAACTATAATAAAAGGCAGTAAAACCGGAGCTACACGAACACGGCACACTTAATACAAGTTACTACCTTACCAAGACACGGCGCCACAACACGCATTACACACCGAGCAAAGAAAAGACCCCTCAAGGCGCAAGGAGTCAGGACTGGCCGTGGGCCTAATGCGAGTGGACCTGGCATGGAGGAGCCAGGCCCACGAGACCGAAGAAGGGTCCTACCCGCGCCCCTCGTGGCGAGCGCAGAATTGTCGTGCACGGGCGGTTCGTAGGGCACTGCTGGTTGTGGGTGGGAACGGGAGAGGGCCCTTGTCGCACTCTCCTCAGCGCGGGGAAAGGGGATTGTTTGATGCACTGGGAGGGAGTATGGCTTGGATGGTTGGTCCCGCGACCGAGACCTCCAGGTCCACAATCAGCCCGTTCGCCTCCGCAAGCCGTCCTGCCCACGATCTCGACTCCCGATCTCCTTGCCTCCACCGAACTGCTCGATACCTGACTTCGCCACGAACTGCTCCACCGATTGCTCACGATACTGCTCTACTGGCTCGCCCACAGGATACTGCTCGATTCTGACTCTCGCCCCCGATACTGCCTTCCACCGACACTCCATCCACGATTACTCTCTCGTACTGACTTAGCTCCTCACTGATCTCGCCTTTATATCGGCTTCTGGGAAAGCCCACCATATGCCAATTATGATCAACACGCCTCAGGGGCGAAGCCACTCGCCGATTGGACGGGAGAAAGGGCGTGTTCATTCCTGATCCTCAAATTTGCATATGCCGCATTCTTCGTCAGAGCGCGTCTGGAGCAGGGCCAAGCCGCCCCGCGCTTCCTGATTGGGTGGATCAATCGTGGGCGTCTGCATCATTTCTGATTCCGAACTTCTCTCCAGAAAACCCCGGCATCTGCAACTCGCGTCTCGCGTGTCTCGCTGAAGACCAGCTCGCACCTCGAGCGTCCACAGGTTTGGCCATGGACTATGGTCCGCTAGCAGGACCATGGTTTTGTGGAGGTCGTTTTCCCCGGCGTGTGATTCGAATGGCCTGGACTTTCCTGGGAATGGCGGCGATGTGAGGTTTGCGGATAGCGAACGTGGTGAAGGCTAGGTTTTAGCGCGGCGTTTGTTGTTGTTGTTGGCTGGGTGGCTCACACAGAAGGAATAGAACAGAAAAAGCCTAACTCAAACGGATCAGCCATGAACACATAATTCCCTCTATACAATGGGTTTTGGGCCACTAACTACACATGTACTTTAAGAACTTATCTCACCTACGGACTTTATGGTGTTTGCGAATTTCCCGAGCCGTAACAATATATATATATTATAACTGCAATATATTTATGTATATATACATATATAGGTATCTATGTGGTATGTATATTAATTTATAATGTATCGTCACTGTGTATAGTATATATATACTATACATATGTGTTATATATATATACCTTATTATATATTATATGGGTGTATATATAAATATATATATATTTATTAATATATAGCAAGATCGTAATATAACACCAGGGGGTTGAACTCACGTGTATCCTTCCGAGGTCGGCTAAAATAGTACCAAGTTGTACTTGGCCCGGTGCTTGCCCACGTTAGAATTAGGGTACTCATCTCCCTGTGTGCGTAAAGGCGACCAGGGTTGCGTCAGCGTAACGGGCTCCGGCAACGTAAAACCTATGACCAAATCTATCTCACATACCGGATCGAGTCGAGGCCCGGTAACCAAGGGACCACAAACCGGCTACCCGGTGAGTCAGCACGGAGTACGATATGAGTGGAAATTGTGCTACTGCTGGGAGAGGAGGAGAAGGAGACGGGAGGCGAGTCGGACGGCAGTGTGAAGAGGGAGGGTAGAAGTGTGGACGGTGAGATTGCGAACTACTGAATGTTGGGACGATGACTGGCAAGGGCGAGAGTTGGCTGATATTGGAGAGAAGAAACGTGACATACTGTGTGTACAAAGAGACCAAGTGGATGGCGGTAAGGCTAGGAGTAATTGGAGCGTGCGTTTCAAACTGTCTCTACTGGTGTGGGATGGAAGGAAAATGACCTGTCGGGTAATCCTGAGAGGCAAGATTATGTCAAGAGGGTATTGGAGCCGTGAGGAGGGTTCTGCCGAGTGTCATGAGTGTGAGTTGGCGAAATTGACGGGTGATGATGAATGCCATCAGCTTGCATATGCACCCGCATATGGATGTAGATGGAATTAAAGATTTCTGACGTGAGTAGATCAAGTGTGGGAGTGTATCCAAGGATAAAGAGTGGTGATTGGACAGATTCATTGGCATGACTTGGGAAGGGAAAGAGGATGAGGATGATGGTAGTTAGGTCCTCAACAAGAGAAATGAGGACGGGCAAAATCGGCGGTGGTAGAGTTTGCAAAAGAATAGGAAATGCAGTGGTAAATTACAGTATTTCACAAGAAGAAGGCAGGAAACAACAGACGGTGACGCTACAAGAGTGGAGAAGTCGTCCACAGGGGATTTACATCTTAAGACGCGAGTGCAATACCTGAAAGAGATTAGGCTGGAACCGTTGGTCGTCCCAGGGGCGAGTTCCATAGCTCGCAAGCAATCGATGGTGGTCGGCAAGGATGATTTTGGACGGTGAGGTTGAAGGAAGCAGAGTGACGGGCTGAACCAAAGCGAACACGATTGTTAGAGCTGGTAAGGAGGAACACTGTGCGTGGAATTTAAGGGAGGGGCGCAGACAGGTGCTTGATGGTGTAACGAGGTGGGCTTGATTGGAAACTACCCAGCAAATGGGTGAGGGAGATAGTTTAGGAATGTTTGGAATGATGACATTTCTGAGACAGGGAAGGAAGTAAGCCAACTTGGTGGTGGAACGCAGAATAACAGGATGGCGAAAAAGAGGGGGATAGTCCAGGAATGAGAAAGTTTAGGCGAGTACCAAGGCG
>CM068957.1:27761298-27779182 GCA_035128595.1 Eptatretus atami
ACTAGCACCACGCACGTCAAACTAGCACCACGCACGTCAAACTAGCACCACGCACGTCAAACTAGCACCATGCACGTCAAACTAGCACCACGCACAACAAAGTCGTACCACACACGTCAAACAAGTCCACTAGTGATTGTCACCTACCGACACTCGCTTTACAAAAACATACCTGATTGTCATCCACCTGCAGTCACTTTAGAAAGCCATCTGTTGTGAGATTTGTACGAAGAGAGGTAGCATGTAACCATTGATACAGAGAGGCAGAGAATGATGGTGCAGGTAAATGTGGTTAATATCTCGTGAGATGTACCTTTGGATGGTATACTTCATCGTCCCTTCATTATGTGAAGCGACAAGGACGCGGGCACAACCCCTGGCCGCAATACCCTTCAATATGGAATTGAGGCAACTGCAGGAGAAACGGCGAGTTTAGTGCCTATGCCAATAGGGCCAAGGTCATGATAAATCATCAAGCAATACTGTAATAAATCATAACTTTGTGAAAAGTTAAAGTTAGTGAATAAACAGGCTTAAATTATTTCATTTACATAATGCAGGCATACAAAGGAAAAAGAAAAGTGTTGAACTATCACAAGGTTATTCCATATTTTAGAATTTTTGGTTCAAGGTATTTGCTGTACCAGCAGTCAGCGTGACATCATACTCCGAGATCACACATTTCCAAGTGCACAAAGCACTGCCATGAAAAAAGAAAACCCAAATAAAAACAAGGTCACGTGACCTTGGAGTCAACAACATAATGTTACATTTGTTAAGACTCCACGTTATGCATAAATGAACATAATGAGAAAAACAACATAAGTGAATGAGTCAACAAATTATTGAAATTTTATGATTGATTAGTCAGCAAAAACAGACTTTATCTTAACAAAGATAATGGAAAGATTTCCCATTAAAACAGGATCGATAGATTGAAGAAAGACTGGCATAGGAAGTGTAGGATGAGCGGAGAATACCGATGGTACATGTGGCTGGTGCTTTCTGCGCTGGGATTGATGGGATCAGGGTAGCCCACCACTGTTGCTCGTTCCCTCTCCTGCTCCATGTAGGCTCCACGTACAAGTTTAGCACCAAAGTGCCAGCCCTCCCGTCGTGACAACTCCAAGTCCACCGTCACTGCATCATAGGCCTCCTGGAGGTTTGGGAATGGGAAAACCCGAGGGTATAACAGACTGTCCTGGGTACAAATCTTGACCCGGCTATAAACTGCGACCCTGGTATTTCACTTGCAGGCCGAGGCATCCATGTGCATGCCGTCCGTCGGAAGGACGTTAAGCCGGAGAGAGAGACAGAGACAGAAACAGACATACAGAAAGAGACATACTTAAGGTTGCACAGCATCTGACTGGGAATCATAAATTCACAAATTTGATTCTTGGTCGAGCCCGGTTCTGAAAGGGTGGGAAAGACTATTGTAATCACTCCATGTGTCAGTGTGTGTGAGTCTACACAGATCTACTTTGATAAGGAACATTCAACTCTCTGGTTTACTGTAATCTGTACATCTTGGCAAGACTCTACATTGACAAATGCTCATTCCGGTGTAACCACGGATAAAGGAAATTAAAACACTATAACAGTAGCCAGATTGCACTAAAATAGACAAATGTACAAAAATGCAGGGTTTCTGGCCTGTCCATAATATTGAGATAGACAAAAATCTACAAGGAATGTTAGACAGGAAGAGGATATTTGGTACATCATGCCTGTGCTTTATCCACATACTTTATGCATGTACAAACCTAATGTTTACTATTTACCTACTCTAACCTTTAAAATCTACAAGTAGAGAATTTGGCTGGGAAACCAGCACACAATGGCCTACTCTGCGATCTAGCAATCTTTATCGCCTACAACCCAATGCAAATGGGATGGATCAGCTTTATGTGTGCTTCCAAAGAGCACCATGCTCTCAGATGTGGCTCCCCCTTCTGACAATGAATGTGATGTGATGTGGCATCATAGTACAGGCAACATGTCAGATGACCTCCCACAAATTGCAACAAAAGCAAACTGAAAAGATATATGTCCTCAGTGACAGAAAAAAAATCCTAAGGGATCCTCCGGGGGAAAGTCCTGAAATCATGAAATCCATATGGCCGCCACACGGCTTCGGGAAAATGAGAAAATTGTAAAGATTGATATTTAATAATATGTAAATATATGTTTTCTGCATTCTAATTGTTTCTTGTTATGGCAGTATATGATATACAAAAAATAATTATAAAAAGTGAAATGTATTGAGGGTAAAATAAAAAATATAGCTTTTTTGTCCAAAAATGTCAATTTTTGTCGCGAAAAAAAAAAACATTACCTGATACTGATTTTGGCTCCTGGACAAAAAAAAAAAAAACGTTGAAGACACAAGATAAATAAGTCTATGGCAATACAATACAATTATGTAAATCATTGAAACATGACAAAATTCACAATTCCACTCGGGGCAATCACATCTGCCTGACGAAGTTTCGAAATGAAAATGAAATTCGCATTAAACTCAGAAACTACATCCATTATAAACTTACTATACATGTTGGAGAAAATCAAGCGATATTCAATTAGAACTCGACAATGTCGTCATCACCTCATCATTGTCACATGGAGTGTTTGTGCACCAGAGCCCCTGCAGTTTCCACAAGCTGAAGTGCACCCAATGTTGTGCTTCTGCATGTGCATCTCATGGTGCATACATTCAGCCTGGCAGTTGCACCTAATGACACGTAACCATCTTTTCAGGAGCTGGACTATTGATGTCTGAAGTGGCTCAAAACCCTCGTCACACTTCTGCCAACCCCAGTCTGTCGAAAGAAGTTAATCTGCACATCCTTCATATCTTGACTTGCAGATACACGCGCAGGCTGTGATACTTTGCTGCTTCTGATGTTGGTGGTAACGCCTGTGGTTGCACGGAGAGGAGCTCGAAGCCACCTTGCCCAGTACCCTCGCTGATACCGGAGGGTGTCCAGGGTGTCAGTTGACTTTCCGTTGTAGATTATCACCAATGTTTTTCTCCTGCATCTGCCACATCACATACGGAAGCTGGATATGTATCAAAAACCTTGGCCTGCTCTACGGAATGTGTTGTTTGCTTGAACTTTTTGAGAAAGCTCCCTTCAAATCCCATGAAGACGAGATGTCGTGTCGCACCCAAGAACTGCATGTAAAACGTATGTGCTTGCATATGTCTGTACCAATGTTTTTCTTGTAGCCTTGATGTCCAGATGTGAGGCTTCTTCGTGTTCTTCTTGCTCGGACAAAAAGAAGAGTCATGGGATTCTAAGCTTGCATCTCAGCAACGGAGGACGAGGAGGTCTGTGTCACACCAACTAACACAATGTTGGTGACAGTGACAAGACTGCACGGCCTTCAGTACAATCAGGAATCAGCATCCCCTGAGCATGGTGTGTCTCACAGTTCTTCTTCTTCTGAAGCTCTTCACTCAACATAAAAATGAATCGCTGTTTATTCTGCCTATTGGCAAGAAACTGTTCCTTCTTCATTGTGAGACGCATGTCAGCTGTAAATGTCACAGTAGTGCCAGCATTCCCTTTAGACCGTCTCTGGTATTCAGTCCTTCTCGTGTTGGTACTCTCATAACCATCAAACACGACTATGGCATCTCCGATACTTTTCGTTACATAATCAGTGTACTGGTGGGCATATGTCCTCTGTATGTAGATCCACGAGACCAGGGAATGCGTTGAACAAGTGCCCCGCCATCCAAAACATACTGTTGCCCATCATTGGGAATATCGGCTGGGACATCGGATCAAGAAGATCCTAGATGGCATCAGCAAAGACTGGCTTGTGTGCTTCTCGAGCTGAAGAGAGGAATCAAAGAGGGCTGGTGGATAGCTGCACAGTTCATATTTGAAGGCCGACTCCATTCTTCTGCTGTCTGTGCAACAGTGATCATTCTCTGGAAGAGGAGTTGTGGTCAACCTGGACTTGCTCTCCATCAACCTTGACAGAGTACTTCATGTCGAGGGTGACAACTTGTTCTTCCTCTAAATGGTACTCGGCAGGTGTTTTCCCATCCATGATTCAATATTTTGGCTCCTACAGCATGTGCTGTATCGACGTTGACAGTGGGGTGTGCATGAACTCCAGTGCGAATGTTCCTCAGACGTGGATCACTACTGAACGGATTCCGTTCCTGTAAATACTGAAGAGCTGATAGTGTGTCCTTCCAGTCACGAGATTGTCTTGCCTTGGTCATGTCCTTCTTCTGCTCTCCATGTTGTAGTTCACACCTGTGAGCTCCTGCATTGCCTGGTTTATTTCTGCACAGGCAGGCATTGATAGTAGCCATACCAGCCATTGTTGCTCTGTCATTCCTCACCCTCTGTGAGCCCCCTGCTGGTCTTCAAACTCTCATCAGAACTTGTTCGATGATCAGGTCAGATGGAAAGACCTGCCCACAGCGATCACTTCGTCGAACCACATGAACCCCTCATCAAAACGTTGTTGGACATTGGGATGTTTATTTTTGAGGTTGGACATCTGCTGCAAGATACACCCTTCGCAGATTGTGCATACAGGTTGTGGCCCGAGGCTGCCAGGTAAGGCACATTTCCTGGATGCCTGAGATGTAGTGCCCAGTTCCCAGTGCGCTCTGCCCGGATGTATTTGCGTAGAATGTCTAGCATGTCCATATACTGAACCCAGACGCTGAAGTTCTAGAAGATATCTTTGCAGACTCGGCATGCTTCTGAAGGTGGTCTTTGATTTGTTTCAAGATGTCAGACTTGCATATTCTTCCACAGACAGTGTCCCAGCCATCAGCTTCTCATAGAGGGTACAAGCTTCGTTGAAGTCTGGATTATGTTCTAGATCTGTATGCTGGTCATGTAGCGGCCTTGCAGCTGCTTCGGCTAAGTCCGGATCTTCATTCCCATCTGATGTTTCAGGTAGGCATGGTAGAGGTCGATTGAGCACATTTGTCAACAGCAAGGCATTGAGGCTGCATCAACAATTAGGTGTGTGCGAACGTGGGCAATGCCTTGCCACTAAACATATGAATCACTGCATTGGGGCATATATCAACTCCATCAGTTCTTGAAGCCCGGATGACACCAATGAGTGTCCAATACATCCGAGGAAACTCATCTCTGCGTGGAAGCTGCCCAAGCGTGGGACAATCCCTTTCAGATCACTTCCATAGGCTCCGAGTTGATGATCATGAGGGCCTTCCACCTAGGGGCTGATCAAAGGTGATTACTGGAGTGACACCGTGGCGTCGTGCATGTTCACTGACAAACATCAGGTCGAGTATATGCATGTGCTGTCAATATTGCATGTGCAACAAATTAATATTGTGTGTTAATGCTTTCACCAGAGGATAGTACTAATGTCCCTGTACTGGAAATATATAGTATGTATGCCTGGGGATACATATGTTCTTATATGAACAAACTTTCTCAAGTCAAAATATTTTTGGGGAAAAAAGACATTTTTGGACAAAAAGGCTATAATTTTTAATTTACCCTCAATACATTTCACTTTTTATAATTATTCTTGATATCACTACACTGACCATAACTAGAAACAATTAGAATGCAGAAAAACATATTAAAATATCAATCTTATAATTTTCTCACTTTCCCCGAAGCCGGGTGGGCCATATTGGATTTCCATGATTTCAGGATCTTCCCCCCGGAGGATCCCTAGGACTTTTTTCTGTCACTGAGGACATATCCAGAATCAAAATCTGTTGAGTTTGCTTTTGTTGCAATTTGTGAGGTTGACCAAATATTTCTGCTAAAATGCCTGTACTATCAGTCTCAGTGTAGTTGGACTTTGCCAGGGATAAAACCAGACAGGACTATTTGATGGCAAATATGCACAACAAATAAACCATCCTAAATCCTAGGGCTTCAGATCTCATGTACTGTTATCAATTTGATTTGTCCATCGGTTACTATCTTTGCAATTCATGTAAATGTAAAACAATGTCTCCCAACATCCTCATCCTACATGTGGTACATGTACAAGTCCCTCTCTAGAACCTGAGGTCACTAGAGAGAGACACAGAGACAGAGACAGAGAGAAGAAAAAGGTTCCTATGGTTTTGGAAAGGTTGTCAATGTGGGTCAAAGAAGAGATGATCGTACCTTGAGGCAATTCTCCGACTGAATAATGAAGGTTCCAGGTTTGAGTACAGTATTTTATTTTTCAACAATTACTCAAGAATGATAAATGAGGAGATAGTTGAAACTTTCCAAAGAACTTCACAGCAAAGAGTCAAAATGCACAATGGTTATTTATTTATTTATTTCCTTACAAGCAAGATCACAAATCCATCCATTCCATCAGGACCATATTCTGTACAGAGCGTTGGTGTTGCCTAAGCAGTCTCCTTGTCTATTTGGCACAATCCTGGATGGGTCGCCACTCCGACAGGATACCAGCAAGCTGGCACTCATTTCGCCCACCTCGAAAGGATGACAGTCAGTCGACCCCACCTGGTATTAATTCAACAGCCAAGTGGTTTTTGAACTCAGGATCCTAGGATCCCAAGCCCACCACCCTTACCATTAAGTCAACACCAGGCATAAGAACCCAAATGATGCTATAAATGAAGCAATATTCGATAATCTTTTACATTCTTGACCTCAGGAATGCAAAGTTATAAAAAGAGGAAATTTTCAATAACCCATCATGATTTGGCACAAGCTTTTTGAGTAGTTTAGTTCGTCAAATTAAATGTACAATTAATTACAAAAGATTAAGTAAACAAGCTGCAAAAGGGTTTCAGTTCTACCCAATCTCTCTTCACAATGCTGAGTCCAATGAAGGAGGACTCCAGGTTGGAGTACACAGGAGAAGTTTCACTATTCCATCTAAGACAGGTGTTTCTATTACAATCTTCTTTAAAAATAAAATAAATAAAAACTGAAAATCTCAAAACACTGAGCCTGAGATTATTCAAATATAATCTTCTTATTCTTCCTTCTCTTCCCTTCATAAGGGGTGAGTTCCAACAGTAACAAGCTTCTGCCCTGCCTTGACCATTATACTCCTCCACTTCCCTCTGTCCTCATCAATTTATCTCCACTCTCCAACCACCCTCACCTTATTGATATCTCTCCACAAACATGTAAATAAACAGACAAATGATCATCGCAAAAATGAGATTGTGCTTGATTTGTAAAAACAGATTTATAATCTATCCTCAAAGGCAAGCCAGGCTAGGATTGACGTCATCCCCCCACAGGCCTCACCAGTCATCGGCATATTTTGTATTTTTATAAATAGTTTGGGAGAACCTCATCTGATTGCTCTGGGAAGGCCAAGCAATGACACAATGAAACAAGAGCGCAAGTGAGCACAATATAACGCCCAAAAAAGTCTCTGACACACACCACATGCGCGCGCGCACGCACACACACAATTATATATTCAAACACGTCAATTTATGAAGAACAAGAAGGTATATACAGAATTGTGCTACTACATGGAAAACAGCATCCTGGTTGCCATGGCAACCACTTTAGATGACGAACGTATGTCACGACACCACCGTCTCCACAGTCTGTACCTATGTACCAAATATGAAACGTGAAAGTTTTAAAACTTTGGGAGTTAGAGTGTGGACAGGAACGGACGGACGGACAGACAAGCCGGTAGCGCACATGGTGGTTGCTATATAATTGCATACTAGTCATAGTTTTTGACGGATCGGGCTGAAAATTTTTGACAGAGGTTGATTATAGTGCGCATAAAAGCCTGGAAGCCGATTTTTGATTTTCGAAAAAATTAATTTTTAGGATTTTTCTTAAAATTTCAAAGTCCCGTTGCTAGGCAACGTGGTGTCCATAGCAACGGTGCTCAAAATCATAGAACTAGATCCTGGTATGAACCTACCTGTCAAGTTTCATCAAAATTGGTTGACTCCTCTGGCCTCCAGAGCTGTCCATTACATACAACAAACAAACAAAAAAAATGACGGTAAATAGACACCTATTTTGAAGGACTACCATTTGAAAAAGAAAACCTAAATCAAAATCGGCTCGAGTAGTAAATTTTCTAAATATCTCGAAGTATTAATTCCGAATCTCGTTTCTCCACATTCAAAACTGTAGGACAAGTATAAAATACCATACGTGGTTTTTCGGCCGCTGCATAGCAACGGTGGTTGCTTAGCAACGAAACTCAAACGCGCACACTCCCAGCCCATATGCACCTGTTAGCAAGTTCATCAAATCGGTTTGCTGGTTGTGCTGTGGAGTCTCGCGTTGCAGACACACACACACACACACACACCACACACACGGAAAACCCGACATAAGGGTACTCTAGCGACCACCCAACAGACAGACAGACGGACGACCGGTATCACATAATACGCCCGATATATATATATATATATATATATATATATATATATATATATAGTACTATATATATTATAATCGGGCGTATAAAAGGGGCTGCAATCAAATCATTGACATATATACCTCGTCCACAGCGTGCTGTTCTGAAGAGTGGTACTGTTTTCCTCAGGTCCAACAACACTCCACTACCATGTCTCCTTAACTCCAAGACGCTCTTCCTATCACCCTCACTGGTTCACTTTGCTCACCTGTAGATAGCACTGATAAGTGTTGAAGATAACGGCATCGTCGTGGTTGAACTGGCGCATCATTTCCAAAGCCAAACGACTGATGGCTGGCTGGAAATAAGATTGTTCTGCATCCACCATCAACCGCACCCGGCTTTTCACCGCCGCCTGGAGGTTTGAGTGGGTGGAGAATCGAAATGAAGAAAATAAATAATTTCAGGCTTCGTAAGATGCATGAACAGAAGAAGAAACAGAAAAGGGGCATTTCCGTACAGTAATGAGAGTATGCATCCTCTGCAACATTCTTTTCATCTGCCTCTCCTCCTCGCCGGTGAAGGATTGTAGCAAGGGTTCCACAGTTCCTGTCTGAAACACAGGGTGGTTGGATAAGTAGGTCAAACATGGATCAATTCAAATTGTTTTTAACTGCAAGATCTTTATCTATCTATATATGACTAAAACTCTCATCATGTATGTATGTATGTATGTTCCCGAAATACAGCCAAAACGGTACACGATAGTGCAAAAATTTTAGGGCCACATTACTCACCATTCACCTGCGGTGTGCAGTATCAAGTTTCATTCAAATCGGACAACGAAAAAAATTATAAAAAAATCAATTCCCGCTTCAGTCAAGTCCTCTTTGGGAGAATTTGATCAATGCAAACAACCTCAGCGGTATAGTTCGCTGGAGCTATCTTTTTTTTTTTCTTGAAATGATTTATTTTAAAATCTCAAACATTTAGTCAAGACAAAGAACGATTTCTTTTTAAGCATAAAATAAACATCGCCATTTTGATCAAATACTTCCGTGTTATAAATAAAATTGTGTTTAGAAGATTACGCACAATAATTTATTCGACTTTCTTTTCTCCGTGTTTTTTTTTCACATTGACGCGCAATATCAAGTTTCGTTCAAATCGGGCAACGAAAAAAAATATTAAACAATCAATTCCTGATTCAGTCAAGTACTCTTTGATCAATGCAAACAACCTCAGCGGTATAGTTTGCTGGAACTATCTTTTCTTTTTTCTTGAAATGATTTTTTTCATCAACCGCTGTCACAACAGGAACCCAACGGGTTCACCAGTTGTCTAGTTTCAACCGAAATGGTTACTTAAATGGAGAAGTGGGTCATTTAAATGGTTCAGCAGATTACAATCGCCATGCCCATTCTGGATCATTTGGTCTATATTACATTGCATAACAATTCAAATATTCGACACCGTAAACATTTTCCTACAGAGCAGAAATTCCAATGAGATTTAAAGCCTACCTTCGGGTTTGGAACAACAAGTAACCGCGAGCACTCGGTGCGTTGGTCGATCAGTTGGTTCCACTCACAAAGATCCACCGTCCTGCAATCACACAGCACCACCATAACCACACATCA
This sequence comes from Eptatretus atami, assembly GCA_035128595.1. NCBI lineage: Eukaryota > Metazoa > Chordata > Myxini > Myxiniformes > Myxinidae > Eptatretus > Eptatretus atami. Next base: position 27,771,279 of record CM068957.1, read on the forward strand.
ATGCCATGAATTCCATAACAAGCATCGCAAACCCAATGGCACTACCAGCACTGACCCCTCCTTGAATGAGTCCCCACAAAAAAACTCTAAATTCCAAGCTCACCCAGAGGAGTCAGAGTCAATTAAGGTGAGCCAATGTCCGGCCTCATCACGAGTGGCAACTCCAAGCTTGGCTAGACTGTCCTGTCAGATAACCCAGCACAAGCAGTATGCAATTGTTACAACACAAATAGTACTTGGGCCATGGATGCCACCAAAGGTTTCAGATAACGAATGTTCAGCAAGCAGAGTTCAGACGGGAATAAACCCAAACCACTGATGAAGTTGAAAGTCATTTATGTACAGGTTTGCTCAATCTGAAATTGTGACCCCGCGACTTCGAATCTTGGACAGCTGTATAATTTGTGTTTACTTGATCAAAACTATGCATCATTATGAACAAATGCACTATATCAACACCTTTACATCATTATGTACCAATGTTGGTTGGCCAAATGCTCTCAGTCGTTCCTCATACAATAGTTCCTTAATTTCTGCAACAGTCTTAGTTTCCCTTCTCTGCAAACTTTCAATCACAACTATATCCTTTTTCAAAATGGTGACTATACTCTGTTGCATACTCTAAACTAGAACGAGCAATCAAAGATCGCATACCCTCACCCAGCCTCGTTTCATGTGGTTTTAGAGGACGTATTTTACAGATGTACTCGCATTCTAATTGTACATACTTTATAGACGTACTCGCATTCTAATTGTACATACTTTATGAGGACGTACTCGCATTCTAATTGTACATACTGTTGCCGAATTCCGCGCCGCCGCCGGCGTGCGATCGGCCACGTAACTCGAATCGCCGCACGTCGCCCACCGGACGGACAATTCAGGTCGTGACCCTCTCGGAACAACACGGGAGCTAGTCACGGGTGGGGTTTAACCTCACCACGATCGTGCAATTGCCCACCCGCGCAGGATAGGGTTGCTCGCCAAATTCGACCTACCTAAGTACCTGCGCGAGTGGTCGACCGGGCGATCGTACCACGCACAGGCCGACTCCGGACATGAACCGCTTAAGCGGTCCGTTCCGTGCTACAGTGAACCGAGCGGTGTTATTGTCGGCCTTGACGGTCCGATTAATTACCGGGCTTTTAAACCCACTATGAACCCCTTACGTGATGCAAGATGGAGATTCAAACAAAGGAAAGGACGCAGCTAAACGGGGAACAATTCACACAATGCACATTAAGGCACGTATATACAGCAAAAGAAAAATGCACATAAAACAGTTTAAAACAATAGAAGCAAATGCAGAGCTACAACCGACTAAGACCGACACACGGCAACACTTAAAACAATACTACTTGACGGACGGCGCCACCACAAGCATTTACACAAAAAAGCAAAGGAATAGGAAAAGAAGCCGCGACTTCCCTTTTCGTGGCCGGTGAGTCCTCTCCCACGACCGTCAGCGTGGTCGTGCCTGGCCCCGACCTCTCTCGCGGCCGGCGAACCCTCTCCGGCACTCCTCGTCCGGACGCGCAGGTCCACCTCACAACCGGCGCTGCCGCGTCTCCCGTCCGTGCCTCCGTTCACAGGTCGCTCGCAAGCCGCGAGCGCAGGACCTCTTCCCCCGACAAGACAAGCAGACAGGAAGCCTCGAAGACAACTTCTCTCTTAGGAGACGGGAAGCCTTGAAAAACCAACTCAACTCACTCAACTCAACTTAGAGACAGGAAGCCTCGAAAAACCACTCAACTCACTCAACTCAACTTAGGAGACGGAAGCCTTGAAAAACCAACTCAACTCCCCAAGGTCCGTGCTGTCCGCCTTTTGTAGCGTGGGGCTCCGCCCTTCGCTCCGCCCCGTTTTCGGCCCCGCCTCCCTTCGAGCTTCTTGGAGAAGCCTCTCGAAGGGGGGCGTCCCTCTCGCTCTCCCTCCACCCCGCCCCGTGCGGGGGCCGGGGGAGTCAGTTTTTGCTCAGGGCCAGAGAATTATTCCCCCAAAAAGAGGCCCCCACCTTTTCTCACCTGACCCCCGGCTCGGATCGCACTTCCACCACACCGAGCGCGGAGAATTTAAACGGGAGAAACAGGCGGGAAAAGCCCCCGAGCATCGTTGTTGGTTTTTTGTTTGTTCCTCCGCGGAGATCGTAACCGCACGGGGCCTATTGAATGGCGAGTGGCGAAGATGTGGTAGCGTAGATGGTGGAGGTGGCGTGGTTGTAGTGTGGTTGGCGCTGTGGTGGATGGGGCGTGGTTGTTGAGATGCTGTTTGTTTGAAATAAAAGATAGAACAGAAAAATGGCTAACTCAAAGCGTCGCAGCCCGGATGGATCACATAAATTCCCTCTATACAATGGGTTGGGCTAACTACACATGTACTTACAGAGATATCTCACCTGAGGGCCCTTTATGGTGTAATGCGAATTTCCACAACCGTAACAATACTTTATAGATGTACTCACATTCTAATTGTACATACTTTATAGACGTACTCTACTCGCATTCTAATTGTACATACTTTATAGACGTACTCGCATTCTAATGTAACATACTTTATAGATTATCACATTCTAATTGTACATACTTTATACATGTACTCACATTCTAATTGTACATACTTTATAGCATGTACTCACATTCTAATTGTACATACTTTATAGATGTACTCATTATTCTAATTGTACATACTTTAGAAATGTGCTCACATTCTAATTGTACATACTATAGAGATGTACTCACATTCTAATTGTACATACTTAGAATGCTACTCATCATTCTAATTGTACATACTTTATAGACGTACTCACATTCAATTGTACATACTTGTATAACATGTACTCACATTCTAATTGTACTCACATTCTAATTGGACATACTTTATAGATGTACTCGCATTCTAATTGGACATTCATGATTGAAAGGGAAGGCAGCATGAGGGGAAGGGAAAGTAAGGCAGCATGAAGGGAAGGGAATGGAGAGGAGTGTGAGGGGAAGGGAAGGTGGAGTGCATACCTCCACCAGGCTGAACAGTTTACATTTTGTATCCCACTGATAGGCCAGATATGGTTCCAGACCTGAACCAAAATCAAATCAGCTTGTTCTTGTCACCTAACCAACTCAGCCACCTAGTTTTGAAATATGGTGCAATACAGTGCAGTACATGTATCCCTTTTGGCCCCATATATGCATTTATGATGAAGAATCACTAAAATGATGATGAATAAAATAAAATAAATTCTCGTATCCAGATCCAGATTGGGATCTTCACCAAAATTGAATCATTTCTTCCTGGTCACACACCAAACCTGTCCACATCCATCCATAACTTTTTGATATATCGTGTTACATATAATTTTTAGCCCCATCATTAAGCCTGGTGTTGGCTTAATGGTTAGGGTGCTTGGCTTAAAGATCTTCGGGTCTTGAGTTCAAGCCCATGTCATTCTGTTGAATTAACACCAGGCAGGTTGACTGAGCCTGTCATCATTCCGAGGTTGGCGAAATGAGTACAAGCTTGCTGATAACAGGGGCATCGCATCAGCGGCACAGCTGCGCCCCCAGAAAATGATGTAGCCAAGCAGCCATAGGCTGCGCACGATTAAATAAAAAGCCCCATCACTCAATGGTGAAGAATCACTTAAAAAATTCTCCGATCCATATCTTCAAACAAGTGTAATCAATTCTTCCTTGTCACACACCCAACCTGCCCACCAAATTTCATCCGGATCCGTCCACAACGTTTTGAGATATCCAGCACACAAACAGGCAAACAGACAGACAGACAGACATGAAAACATATCCTCCTTCACCTTCAGTGGCGGAGGTAACAAACACACAATCACTTAAAAAAATTTTTTATATTTGCAAGATACGTCGAAGCCAACACCTTGACGAAGTTGGTTTGCATTTCCAGCACAATATCTCATGATCAAACAGTCTGGTCTTCTATCCCGCCTAACCGTGATTGCTTCCAACTGCAGACTTTTCGGTCCAACATCTGTGAAAACCAGTCTGGCTGTACTTCACCCACAATTTGTTGTCCAAAGACTGTGCAATGGCCAAGGTCTGAACAATAACAACTGACCAAGTACCCATTCCAATATGGTGAGCACTCCGAATAGATAAACTCCTGAGAGTCTCTTTACCCAACAGTTTTCAAAATTTGGTGAGTCAGACTGAAGTTAAAGGTCCCTTTATACAGTTACAACACAAAATCTGTGATTAATGATCTGCATGTGATGTCAGCTTAATGCAGGTCAAAACTGCAATTCTATCCGAGGTGCAATCATTTGAGCGTGGCTGGGATCGGGCAATCTTTGCTTCAAAAATTTACTGGAATATATTGGTTAATAGATTGAAAAAAGTGATTGAAGGTCATGTATTAAATCCAAGGTTATTGATTAAAAAAAAAATTGCAGTCACAACACAAGAAAAAGAGCAATCAGAGATTGCAGACCCTCGCCAGGACTTGTTTTGTGTGGTGCGTTGTGTGGTATGTTGTAGTTTTGTGTGGTGTATTTTGTGTGGCGTTTGTATACTGGTGTGTTACGTAATTAATAAGAGACAAAATTAAAACTTCCACTTTATAAATGCTGGCAATGATTACTGGTTCAGCCATTTCAGAGAAGATTTTTGAAGGTTTAAATATTTTTTTTAACAATATGGCTGCCATATCATGTGACCGATGATGTCATCAAAAACATTTTTTGTGGACCATTTTATCCCTAGATGACCCTCAAAAAATTTCATACTGATCTGATATGGTGTTCTACATATGCAGTTATGACGTCAAAACAAAGGCATCTATGACGTCATAAAAAAAATCACACTCATTCCCCATGAGGAGTACTTGCTATGTGCAAGTTTCACTTTTTTCCTTGGTGCGGTTTCAGAGATACAGAGGTCCAAAGTTTTTCCATTTTCCCAACATGGCTGCCACACCACGTAACCCATGGCGTCATAATTATCATTATAACATTCTACATGAGTAGTCGCACCAATGTTGAAAATTGTCTCAATCCGACAAGCAGTGTGCGGAGAAAAACACGAAAGTTCAGTGTGGACAAACAGGCAGACACAATGAAATACCTCTCCTTCGGCGAGGGTAATAACAGTAAGATGATACTGTTACGGCTGTGGAAATTCGCAGAACACCAATAAAGGTCCTTAGTTCAGTTAGATCGATAAGTTGTGTTCAGTTAGATTCCCACCGTTGTTTAATGGGAATTATTCGTGTTAACAGGGCTGTGATCCTTTGAGATAGTGTTTTTCTTTGACTATCGTTATTTTGGACCACACCACATTTCAACCCACCACAACCACCTTCACAAGCACACCATCACAACCACGATCACCTCAACCACAACAACACGACGCCACACACCAAACGTCGCTCTCACACCGCTCAGACACACCGTCTCCCACCACAACACAAACGCAACCACAATTACCAATCACTAACACCTTCCCGCTACACAACTGCCGATCCCCTTCTCCACACCACAAATCGCAACCTCTCCGCTCATAAAAACCGTCTCTACAAAGCGAAAGAACAAGGGATCCCGAGAGAGCCAAGGAAAAAGAACAAGGTATATCGGGGCGCGCGGATTTTCCCGCGCACCGCAAAGGGGAGATCGTTCGTCATTGGTCGGTTCATAGGAGTGAGGCGCTGGAAATGGTAACGCCTCTTTCTGTGAAGGGGGGGGAGCGATAACAAGGGAGGAGCGAGGCATTGGAACTGAGGAACGCCTCCTTTCTCGAAGCTTCCGGAGGAGCTCGAAGGAGGGCGGAGCAAGAAGCCAGGAGGAATATAAGGGCACAGAGCGCCAAGCAGGCGGTCAGTCGTGTGTAAGTGTGGGTGGTTTCTTCTGGTGGTCTTCTTGGTCGGCTTTCGGCTCGTGGTGGCCTGTCTGGAGAAGCGATCCGTGAACGACCCGTTCGTCGGACTCGCAGTCGGTGGGGAGTCCGGGCATGGCACCAGGGACACGGACTGGAGGCGCCGCTGCCCAGCTCTGTTGCGCAGACCTGCGCGTCTGAGTGAAGAGCGCCGGAGAGAGCTCGCGGCCCCGTGGAAGGCCCGAGTCAGCCGCGGCTATCCTAGCCACCGTGGGGACAGACGTCGCGACCGCATCAAGGCACCACAGGGTGCAGGTAACCTGCAACGGTCTCGTGGGGCCCGTTGTGTCACCAAGGCTCCACGGTATAAAGGTCTACGGACCTGTCTGACTCCCTTGTCTTTGAGGGTAGTCTTTTCTTTTGAATGAATGTTGGTGGCGCCGTCTATAAGATAGAACTGTGTAAGTGCTTGTAAATGATAATAATTGCTGATAGACGTCGTAGTGCTTTCACCTTGCTCGTGTCTTTGTCCCGTCGTGCAGATTGTTTTACTGCATACGTGTCTCCATTGCTTTGCCTGTATAGTGTTTAGTAATAAATGTGCTGATTTAAATGTTAACCTTCGTCGTGTCCTCTTTCCCTTATTGGAAGCCATCTCGATATTGTGGAATATTAGTTGGCGTTTTAAATACCTTAAATAGAATCGGATCCGGCGAGGTCGGGGTATAATACCTGCTCGTTTTTCTCAGAACGGAACGGACCGCGGGAGCGGTTCGTGTCCAAGCCGCCTGCGTCGAGGTACGGTCTCTCGGTAGGCTACCCGCGCGAGTACTTAGGTATATCGATATTCGGCGATTGACCTATTTTGCGCGGGTAGAAAATTGACTAGCGTGGTGGGATTAAGGACCACCCGTGCAGGGTTCCGGCGTTGTTCCGGAAGTCACGACTGAATTGTCCGTCCGTGGCGACGCGGCTGCCATTGGAGAAACGCGGTCGATCGCACGCCGGTGGGCGCGAATTCGTAACAATACTTTACTCGGCCTCAGCTTATGGTTTTAAAGGTTAGTTGCAAACATGTAAGAGTTTGTGAGCATGTGGGAATACAACAAATACAAAATATTTTTGTATCGAGAGTGATTTTGCAGCATTCGGCACACCACAAAGGTGGGACCAAAGATGAGAAAGACATGAAGAGAAAGTATGGAAATCAAACCTGCAGCGTATCCAAAGAGAGATGCTTCTTAATCGCCGATTTCTCACCGAGACCTTGCTCTTCGGCCAAATGATAAAAAAATCGTCGCCATTTGACCAAAACCTCTGAAAACATCATCTGCCAAACATAAAGAGATGAAGATCACATTGATGAACGAGAAAGAGCAATCAGAGATTGCAGACCCTCGCCAGGACTTGTTTAGTGTGGTGTATTTTGTGTGGCAAATAAATGGAAGTATTTACTAAATGAAAGGTCATTGATTGCAAATGAAAGTTCTAAACATGAAATGGTCCAGTTGTAAATGGTGGAACGGTCTGAAAAGTTGTAAAGGTGTAAAGGTCAAAGAGTCAAAAGGTAGAAAGGTCTAAATGGGTCAAAATTGTCTAAAGTGTCAAAGGGGTATGAAAAGGTCTGAAAGGTGTGAAGGTCTAAAGGGTAAACAAGAGTTTAAGGGGCCTTCAGGGTCTAACGGGGTATAGAGGGTCTTTGGGTTCTAAGGGGGTCTATAGGGTTCTACAGTCTTGGGGTTCAAGGAGTCTTAGGGTTCTATGGGGTATTAGGGTTCTGTGGGGTATTATGGTTCTGTGGGATCTAAAGGATGTAAATGTCCAATGGTGTTTAAAGGTTTAAAAATGTCAAAAGTGTCTTAAAGGGTCTTTAAAGTTCCAAGGGGTCTCAGCAGTCTAAAGAGTCGAAAGGTATGTTCCAATAGTACGTAATTAATGGACGTAGTCACGGAGCAACTGACGTTCAAAACGTAATGAAGACATATAATCACGTGGGTTAGTGGCTGAACATCAATACACTTTCTCCATCTATTCTAATAAATGTCAGCGTGTATGTGTGTGTGTGCGTGT
>CM068957.1:27784123-27807790 GCA_035128595.1 Eptatretus atami
AGGGAGAATATCCCTCTCCAGACCGATACTTCCATGGTGCGACGCACAACATGAACTTGCCAAGTCGCTTGGAGAGCGTACTGCAACCAGTATTGGCATTCACTTTCTCATTTCGTGGTTAAGGATTCCTTCACATTTGCAGAATCAATTCGAGCTAAAACACCGACAAGTGAGGACAACATAATGGCATCGTTTGATATTAAAAGCTGTTCACGAATGTCCCATGACGGAGACGAGTTGAGATATGCGCAACATTTGCTGTATCACACCGACGTGGAACAACCGATGATCTTCGGAACACGTCTTCGTGGAATTAATGAACACAGCAACAAGGGAGGTGGAATTTAGTTTTAACAACATGATGCATGTTCCAAATGGACGGTGTGGCCATGGCTTCTCTCATTAGGCCCGCTCTTTGCAAATATCTTTGCAGGCTATCATTGAATGCAGAAACTGACTGGTCGCAAGGTGTCGATTCCCCCATCATATACTATCGTATGTTGATGCCATTTTTGCTTTGTTTGAGTCTCGGACGGCATGTGACAATTTCCGCATGACAACACTCTCCATCAGCGCTGAAGTTTACCACGGACTGGAATATCAAACACGTTACCGTTTTTGGACGTGTTGGTGATAGATCCAACCTTGGTTTCACAACATCCGTCTACCGGAAGCCAACTTTCACAGGGCAGTATACTCGTGGACTCCTACAGCTCCAGGAGAAACAAAATTGCCTGATCAATATCCTGGTTAACAGAGCACAAAGGATTTGTTCACCTTGTAATCTTCCTGCTGAAATTGACAAAATCATGAAGTATACTCGGTGAGAATGGTTATCCTGAGCATATAGTTAAGAGATACATACACAAGTTTCTAAACACGACAAGAGATCGGAAGATTGGTCCGGACAAATGTCCAGTCTATATCAGGATGCCCTGGAAAGGGCAATCATCACGAAGGTTTGAAGTACAAAATAAACCTATTGTATCCAACACGTTTCTGGCTGTGCAACCCCGAGTAATTTTACCTCTCGCCGTTTGCTGACGTCAGTCAACAAGGATTGCTACCCACCTCACAAACCAGAAATGTTATTTATGAGTTAGTGCGATGTGAAGCTCGGTACGTGGGCCGCACAACACTAAGATTGGCTGATCGGATCAAACAACACGTCCCCTTGGCGATTCGAGAAAGATTGTGAGGGTTAGAACACAACCAGTGGAGCATGTAGAAATATCCAGCAACCACCGGCCACTGTACTTGCTTCATCTGCCATGCACAGCACCTGTTGCCAACCCTATCTGTGCAGACCAGTACAATGCAGATAGTTCAAGATATTGAGCCGAGGTTTTGGAGCTCGTTCATTTACATATGTTGAAGCAACCTTCATCCTTACCACGATCCAATATTATGTCTTCAAAAGGAATTTGTACGATCTCTGTGTCTCTTTCAGCATGGAAAGATCAAGGAGTACAGTAACAAATGGTGAATGGACTTAGGGGAAACCCACCCCCTCTCTCCAGGATGTGTTGCAAACGTCAATCATCGACGAACTCTGCCTCAGCCAATGGAGCTAGGGTGAAGATGATGAGCCAACCAAGGGTATTCGATTAACCGGACGTCATTACGTGAACCAATCAGGTCACCTTGTTGAGAGCTGGCATATAAGCACGATCGCCTTCACTTGCTGCGATTTTTACCCTGAAGAGTGCAGCACGAAAAGCTTCGGTACTATTATGTTCGTGTTTGTTTGTATCCATACTAGTATAAAAGCAATCAAAAATGATGGGTTGGAATTATTTTATTTGAAATATTCAAACTGTAAGATATGATGTGGAGAGGAAAAAAGCGTTATTTTAAAAACACTACATGTACAAATGTTACCTATTTTCTTTATCTTCTGGGACCTTTCATTTGAGGGTACAGCCTTGTGAGCATGCCAAAGCCTAAGCCTCGGCTAGCTCAGGTGTGCTTATAGCTTCTTTATTAATTAGACATCGCACGTATGTAAACGAACACTCGTTTCACTCTACACGTGGTACACATCACGTGCTGCGAATTTCACCTCCTGCGCCTTGTATTTATTGTTTATTTTTAAAAAACGCTTTTGTACACGATTGAGGCCCGGTTGCAAGTCACCATCTAACATTTCCATAAGAAGAGACGTAATTATCTTTTAATGAAATGTTTTCGACTTTTTTTATCCTGAAAAAAATATGACGCATGGTGAACATACTGTCATGTTTAAAAGATTGGCCTTTAAAACCATTCTTAAATCTCCTTTTTGAAGGGCGAACAAATACACAAACACATTGTGTTTTAATCAGGTAGATATTTCACAGAGGCATGACACAAATGCAAAAATTTGGAGAAAGAGGGATCCTTGTTTCAGATCCATTGAGAATTCATCAAATGCCCATTAAACAAGTCAGTATCAGCTTGAAAACATTTTGTTGAGACATTGACATGAAAAGTTGTACTGACTTGAATAATTACTTTAATGACTCGAACTAATTTGGCTGTGCATTTGGGTCAGCTCATTACATCTCAGGGACTCTCAAACAAGCATAAAACATACATACTGTACATACATACAGTGCCGTTTTGAGAAGTCTATACCCCCTTTCCAAATTTTTCACACGTTTTGTTGCTTATAGCCTGGAATTAAATTGCATTAAATCACCAACTTTTCATCTTTATTTACCACATGTACCACAACTTACAAGTGAAAAAACAAATTTGCCAAAATTAATTTTAAAATATAAACTAGAATATATTCGTTGGATAAGTTCCACCCCCTTATGTATAGCATTAGTATATATTGTTACGCGTTTTGGAAATTGCATTACACCATAAAGGGTCCTCAGGTGAGATATCTCGTAAGTTCATGTGTATTAGCCCAAACCCGTTGTATAGAGGGAATTTATGTGATCCATCGGGCTGTGACCTTTGAGTTAGCCATTTTCTTTCCCTTATTAATTTGGTGCAAAAACAACAACGAACATTGCCACAACCAACATCTCAACGATCACGCCTACCTTCACTACACGACGCCACTTCCACAACTACGCTACACATCTTCGCACACTCGCCATTCAATAAGCACCGTGCGGTCACGAATCTCCGCGGGAGAACAAAAACCAACAACGACGCTCTGTGGTTTTTCCCGCCATTTTTTCCCCGCGCTTGTGTGAAGGAAGGGGGGAGGGAGCTCGCCGCCGATTGGTGGTATGACAGCGTGAGGCGGTCGGGGTGAGGGAACGCCCTTTTCGGGAACCTTCTCGAAGGAAGGTGGAGCCGAAAAGGGGGGGGCAAGGGCGGAGCCGGCCCCACAAAAGGGACGAAGCGAGTTGGTCTTTGTTTGTTGGTTTTCAGTTGGGTTGGTTCGGAGTTCAGTTTTTGGTTGGTCGGAGTTGTTTGAGTTCGGAGTGAGCCTTCTGGTTCTTCGCGAGTCGTTGTTCCTGCCCTGTTCTGCGATCTCGCGCGGAGCCCTGGGACCGTGCGCGAGCGCGGGAAGTAGCGCCGAACGAGCCCCGTCCGCTCCCAAAACCCGTCGAGCTGTCGGCCGGACGACGCGAGCTACCGGGACGAGCTGGTGCGCCACGCCAGGAGAGGACAAAGGAGGGACTCGAGGCTGCGGTCCCCAAGGCTGGACGACGCGCCAGGGAAGTCGCGACTCCTTTTCTTTTGGGGTTTGTGTAAATGTCTGTGGGTGGCGCCAGTCCGTAAGTAGAAACTGTGTAAGTGTGCGTGTGTAAATAATTCCCTTTTATTCGGGGTGTAACTCTTTTCCTTGCATTTGCTTTTGTGCATATTGTATGGCTGTATATACTGCTTGCTTTGTGTCTGTGTGTGTGAATAAAGTGCTGCTTGTGAACTATTTTCCCGTTTCGCTTTGTTTTTCCTTTCATGAATCTCCATCTTGCATCACGTAAGGGATTGATAGTGGGTTTAAAATGCCCGGTAATTAATCGAACCGTCAAGGCCGACGATAACTCCGCTCGCGTATCCTGTGATACGGAACGAACCGCTTAAGCGGTTCGTGTCGGAGTCGCCTGTGTCGTGGTACGATCGCCCGTCGACCACTCGCGCAGGTACTTAGGTAGGTCGAATTTGGCGAGCAACCCTATCCGTGCGCGGGTGGGCAATTGGCACGATCGTGGTGAGGTTAAACCCCCACCCGTGACTGGCTCCGGCGGTAGTTTCCCGGAGGGTCACGACTGAATTGTCCGTCCGGTGGCGACCGCGCGTCGCGATTCGAGTTACGTGGCCGATAACGCACCCACGGCGGCGCTGCGAATTCGCAACAATAATATATCACCCCTTATAACATATAGTTTCCAATAAAAAATAAAAATTAAAATAGTTCAGGTGTAACCATTCACCTCTCAAAATCTCACACAAAGTTAATTGGCTCCACGTTGTTAAATTGGTGATTCTGATCATTTCAGAATAAAATCAGCTGTTCTTGGAAGTTCCTCTGCTGCGTTGTGCATTTCACAGCAAAACTCAAACCATGAGCACAAGGACGTCAAAAGATCTCCAGGATAAAGTTGTGGAAAGGCATAGATTAGGGATGGGTATAAAAATATTTCACAGGCCTTGAATATCCTTTGGAGCACAGTCAAGACAATCATTTAAAATGGAAGGCATATGGTATTACCAAGACCTTGCCTACATGAGACTGTTCCTCCAAAGTGTATGATCAAGGCAAAGGAGACTGATTAGAGAGTCCAACAAAGAGGCCAATGGCAACTTTGAAAGAGCTACATGCCTTTATGCAAAGACTGGTTGGTCACTGTGTGAATGTGACAACAATATCCCAGCACTCCCACAAGTTCTGACCTGTATGGACGGGTGGCAGCCTCTGCGCTCCTCCTTAGTAATTGCGAAGCCTTAGCTGGTATACGTTCATAGAGAAATAGATTGTTTCACTTCACGACAGTGAGCCAACAGATCTTTGCACAAAGATGATAGTCTTCAAGTTGCACAGTTGGCCTTCTGGACTCCAAATAAAGCTTGTTCACGAATGTCCCATTGACGGAGACGATTGAGATATGCGCACATTTGCTGTATCACACCGACGTGGAACAACCGATGATCTCGGAACACGTCTTCGTGGAATTAATGAACACAGCAACAAGGGAGGTGGAATTTAGTTTTAACAACATGATGCATGTTCAAATGGACGGTGTGGCCATGGCTTCTCCATTAGGCCCAGCTCTTGCAAATATCTTTGCAGGCTATCATGAAATGCAGAAACTTGACTGGTCGCAAGGTGTCGATTCCCCCATCATATACTATCGTATGTTGATGCCATTTTTGCTTTGTTTGAGTCTCGGACGGCATGTGACAATTTCCAGGCATGACAACACTCTCCATTCAGCGCTGAAGTTTACCACGGAGCTGGAATAGTCAAACACGTTACCGTTTTTGGACGTGTTGGTGATAGATCCAACTTGGTTTCACAACATCCGTCTACCGGAAGCCAACTTTCACAGGGCAGTATACTCGTGGACTCCTACAGCTCCAGGAGAAACAAAATTGCCTGATCAATATCCTGGTTAACAGAGCACAAGAGGATTTGTTCACCTTGTAATCTTCCTGCTGAAATTGACAAAATCATGAATATACTCGGTGAGAATGGTTATCCTGAGCATATAGTTAAGAGATACATACACAAGTTTCTAAACACGACAAGAGATCGGAAGATTGGTCCGGACAAATGTCCAGTCTATATCAGGATGCCCTGGAAGGGCAATCATCACGAAGGTTTGAAGTACAAAATAAACCTATTGTATCCAACACGTTTCTGGCTGTGCAACCCCGAGTATTTTACCTCTCGCCGTTTGCTGACGTCAGTCAACAAGGATTGCTACCCACCTCACAAACCAGAAATGTTATTTATGAGTTTAAGTGCCGATGTGAAGCTCGGTACGTGGGCCGCACAACACTAAGATTGGCTGATCGGATCAAACAACACGTCCCCTTGGCGATTCGAAGAAAGATTGTGAGGGTTAGAACACAACCAGTGGAGCATGTAGAAATATCCAGCAACCACCGGCCACTGTACTTGCTTCATCTGCCATTGCACAGCACCTGCTTGCCAACCCTATCTGTGCAGACCAGTACAATGCAGATATTCGATATTGAGCCGAGGTTTGAGGCTGTTTCATTTACATATGTTGGAAGCAACCTTCATCCTTACCACGATCCAATATTATGTCTCAAAAGGAATTTGTACGATCTCTGTGTCTCTTTCAGCATGGAAAGATCAAGGAAGTACAGTAACAAATGGTGAATGGACCTTAGGGGAAACCCACCCCCCTCTCTCCAGGATGTGGTTGCAAACGTCAATCATCGACGAAACTCTGCTCAGCCAATGGAGCTAGGGGAAGATGATGAGCCAACCAATGGGTATGTGATTAACCGGACGTCATTACGGTTGAACCAATCAGCGTCACCTTGTTGAGAGCTGGCATATAAGCACGACTTCCTTCACTTGCTGCGATTTTTACCCTGAAGAGTGCAGCACGAAAAGCGTTCGCGTCCACATTATGGTTGTGTTTGTTTGTATCCATACTAGTATAAAAGCCAATCAAAAATGATGGGTTGGAATTATTTTATTTGAAATATTCAAACTGTAAGATATGATGTGGAGAAGGAAAAAGCGTTATTTTAAAAACACTACATGTACAAATGTTACCCTATTTTCTTTATCTTCTGGGACCTTTCATTTTGAGGGTACAGCCTTGTGAGCATGCCAAAGCCTGAAGCCTCGGCCTAGCGTCAGGTGTGCTTATAGCTTCTTTATTAATTAGACATCGCACGTATGTAAACGAACACTCGTTTCACTCTACACGTGGTACACATCACGTGCTGCGAATTTCACCTCCCTGCGCCTTGTATTTATTGTTATTTTTTAAAAACGCTTCTGTACACCGCCATTGAGGCCCGGTTGCAAGTCACCATCTACATTTCCAAAAGAAGAGACGTAATTAATCTTTAATGGAAAATGTTTTTCGACTTTTTTATCCTGAAAAAAATAGACCATGGTGAACATACTGTCATGTTAAAAGATTGACCTTTAAAACCATTCTTAAATCATCCTTTTGAAGGGGGACAGACAAATACACAAACACATTGTGTTTTATCAGGTAGATATTTCACAGAGGCTGACAACAAATGCAAAAATTTGGAGAAAGAGGGATCCATTGTTCAGATTCCCATTGAGAATCCCATTCAATGCCCATTAAACAAAGCTCAGTATCAGCTTGAAACATTTTGTTGAGAACAATTGACATAAAAGTTGTACTGACCTTGAATAATTACTTTAATGCACTCGACTCAATTTGGCTGTGCATGTTGGGCAGCTCAGTTTGCATCTCAGGGACTCAAACAAGCATAACACATACATACTGTACATACATACAGTGCCTTTTGAAAGTCTATACCCCCTTTCAAATTTTTCACATTTTGTTGCCTTATAGCCTGGAATTAAATTGCATTAAATCACACTTTTTCCATCTTTATTTACCACATCGTAACCCACAACTTACAAGTGAAAAACAAATTCCACAATTTCACCAAATAATTTAAAATATAAAACTAGAATATATTGGTTGGATAAGTATCCACCCCCCTTATAATAGCAATTGTATAATATTGTTACGGTTGTGGAAATTCGCATTACACATAAAGGGTCCTCAGGTGAGATATCTCGGTAAGTTCATGTGTATTAGCCCAAACCCGTTGTATAGAGGGAATTTATGTGATCCATCGGGCTGTGACGCTTTGAGTTAGCCATTTTTCTTTCCCTATTATTAATTTGGTGCAAAACAACAACGAACATGCCACAACCAACATCTCAACGATCACGCCATTCACTACACACGCCACCTTCCACAACTACGCTACCACATCTTCGCCACTCGCCATTCAATAAGCACCGTGCGGTCACGATCTCCGCGGGAGAACAAAAACCAACAAACGACGCTTGTGGGTTTTTCCCGCCATTTTTCCCCGCGCTTGTGTGAAGGAAGGGGGAGGGCAGCTCGCCGCCGATTGGTGATGAACAGCGTGAGGCGGTCGGGGTGAGGGAACGCCCCTTTCGGGAACCTTCTCGAAGGAAGGTGGAGCCGAAAACGGGGCGGGGCAAAGGCGGAGCCGGCCCCTACAAAAGGGACGAACGAGTTGGTCTTGTTTTTGGTTGGTCTTCAGTTGGGTTGGTTCGGAGTTCAGTTTTTGGTTGGTTCGGAGTTGGTTTGAGTTCGAGTGAGCTTCTGGTTCTTCGCGAGCTCGTTGTTCCTGCCCTGTTCTGCGATCCTCGCGCGAGCCCTGGGACCGTGCGCGGCGCGGGAAGTAGCGCCGAACGAGCCCCGTCCGTCCCCCAAAACCCCGTCCGAGCTGTCGGGCGGACGACGCGAGCTACGCGGGACGAGCTGGTGCGCCACGCCAGGAGGAGACAAAGGAGGGACTCGAGGCTGCGGTCCCCCAAGGCTGGACGACGCGCCCAGGGAAGTCGCGACTCCTTTTCTTTTGGGGTTTTGTGTAAATGTCTGTGGTGGCGCCAGTCCGTAAAGTAGAAACTGTGTAAGTGTTGCCGTGTGTAAATAATTCCCTTTTATTCGGGTGTAACTCTTTTCCTTGCATTTGCTTTTGTTGCATTATTGTATGGCTGTATATACTGCTTGCTTTGTGTCTGTGTGTGTGAATAAAGTGCTGCTTGTGAACTTTTCCCGTTTCGCTTTGTCTTTTCTTTCATTGAATCTCCATCTTGCATCACGTAAGGGATTGATAGTGGGTTTAAAAGCCCGGTAATTAATCGGAACCGTCAAGGCCGACGATAACTCGCTCGTTATCCTGTAATACGGAACGAACCGCTTAAGCGGTTCGTGTCCGGAGTCGCCTGTGGCGTGGTACGATCGCCCGGTCGACCACTCGCGCAGGTACTTAGGTAGGTCGAATTTGGCGAGCAACCCTATCTCGCGCGGGTGGGCAATTGGCACGATCGTGGTGAGGTTAAACCCCCACCCGTGACTGGCTCGGGGGTAGTTCCCGGAGGGTCACGACTGAATTGTCCGTCCGGTGGGCGACGCGGTCGCGATTCGAGTTACGTGGCCGATCGCACCCGGCGGCGCGAATTCGCAACAATAAAATATATCACCCCTTATAATAATAGTTCAGGTGTAACCATTCACCTTCAAAATCTCACACAAAGTTAATTGGCTCCACCTGTGTTAAATTGGTGATTCTGATCATTTCAGAATAAAATCAGCTGTTCTTGGAGTTTCCTCTGCTGCGTGTGCATTTCACAGCAAAACCTCAACCTGAGCACCAAGGAGCTTTCAAAAGATCTCCAGGATAAAGTTGTGGAAAGGCATAGATTAGGGGATGGGTATAAAAATATTTCACAGGCCTTGAATATCCTTTGGAGCACAGTCAAGACAATCATTTAAAAATGGAAGGCATATGGTATTACCAAGACCTTGCCTACATGAGACTGTTCCTCCAAAGTGTATGATCAAGCAAAGAGGAGACTGATTAGAGAGTCCAACAAGAGGCCAATGGCAACTTTGAAAGAGCTACATGCCTTTATGCAAAGACTGGTTGGTCACTGTGTGAATGTGACAACAATATCCCAAGCACTCCACAAGTCTGACCTGTATGGAAGGGTGGCAAGAAGGAAGCCATTACTCAAAAAAGCCCACCTTGAGTCCCGTTTGAGGTTCACAAAAAACCACTCCAGTAATTCCGAAGCCATGTGGCAAAACGTTTTGTAGTCGAAACCAAGATGGAAAATTTTGGCCTAAATACAAAATGCTAAGTTTGGCGTGAAACTAATACAGCACATCACCCAAAGAACCCCATCCCTACTGTGAACCATGGTGGTGGCAGCATCAAGTTATGGGGATGCTTCTCATCAGCAGGGACTGGGACTCTTGTCAGGATAGAAGGGAAAATGGATGGAGCAAAATACAGAAAAATCCCAGAAGAAAACGTGCTGCTCTCTGCAAGAAATTGCAAATTGGGATGGAAGTTTACCTTTCAGCATGATAACGACCCAGAGTACACAGCTAAAGCTATACTGGAGTGGCAAAGAAACAAAAAGATAAATATCCTTGAGTGGCCCAGTCAGAGCCCCGACCTAAATCCAATCGAAAATCTGTGGCACGACTTGAAGATTGCTGTCCATCAACACTCCCCACATAACTTGACTGAGCTTGAATAGTTATGTACAGAAGAATGGGCAAATATTGTCCAATCAAGGTGTGCGGAGTTGGTAGAGACCTATCCCAACAGACTCACATCTGTAATTTCTGTCAAAGGTGCTTCCACCAAGTATTAACTCAAGGGGGTGGACACTTATCCAACCAACATATTCTAGTTTTATATTTTAAATACATTTTCTGAAATTTGTAGAATTTGTTTTTCACTTGGAAGTTGTGGGTTACAATGTGTAAATAAAGGTGGAAAAAGTCATACAGACATACAAACATGTATACATACATACATGAGTGGTGGTAAGAGTAAATTTGGAAAAGGAAAGAGGGGAAGGGTATAAAAATATCAAAGAGAGGAGTGAGAGGAAAAGTATAAGAAGATTGGGAAGATACAGAAGCAGGGAAAAGGTGATGAAGATAAATTTTTGCAACCGCAGGAAGACACATGAGATGAAATACTGTCAAACCCCCCTATTCATGGATTTGCGGACTCCGCGTATTTGCGGTTAATAAAATGTGATCTGCTTTGACATTTGTGGATCTGTGCTTCGTGAATTCGCAATTTTTTTTGTGTTTTTCTTTTTTGCGGGTGTATTCGTGGTTTTTCAGAGGATTTTTGATTTCCCCTCATGAATCGCGAACCGCCGGGAACCTATCCCTCCTTTTTCCATTCCATTTCCATTCCCTGACATTCGGGCCATTTTTCAGGAACTTTTCCCCTCTGAAGAGTGGGGTCCATCATTTTTATTATCATTTTTTGAACAGTATTCCATCATTTTTGTGTGCATAATATGAAGACTACTCCGATGCAGACGAGGTTATTGAAAGTACAAAGTCAGAGATTTGTTCATTTTACTATATTTAACTGCTAATTTAAAAAGAAATCTTAGACAGACCAATCAGCTTAGTAACATATTACGAGTTACAAAGGAAACTTCCGCAACAAATCCAGAGCCTGTTAATTAAACAAGTTTTCACTTCTTCTCTTCCGCTCATCTAAAGCTCAAGTAAGGCGATTGGTAGATATTACAGGAATTAACTTGAGGCATGTGATTTGAACCTGCAGTCAACACATCACAAAGCAAATGTTCACATGAAACAAGCAAAAATACAAGGACAAAGGGAAAAGACAAAGATGATAAAGGCACCGCCAATGCCATTTATAACCGTAAACTACAGTGCAGTTGATGGCGCACTATCGCAAATTCCCAACCTTCCCACCTAAAGTAAAACTGAAAGATGGCAAAATGTTCCACCAGGAATGACCCAATATGAAATTTTGAGTTAAATTGGTTTTCCATTTTAACCACTGTGACCCTAAGTCCCCACCCTTTGGGGCATGTACCAGGGTTCAAACCCCCAAAAATCATTATATATTTCATGTGCCTCCAAATCTTGATTGCATATACAAAGTTTCATTAAAAATTGTTTAAAAATGTGTCCATAATTGCATTTTTTGGTATTTTACCTTTTGACCCCACCCCAAAAGGGCAGGGCCAAAAATGACACCACTCTTACACCTTCTTACCATGTGGTGATCATAACTACTAAGTTTGGTAAATTTCTGCCCAACTGTTTAGGAAGAGACAGCATGATGGAGAGAGAAAGAGAGAGAGAGACAGAGAGACAGACACAGACAGAGACAGACAGAGGCAGAGAAACCCGGTTACAATATCCCCCCCCCACGTTGATTTCAAAAAGCATGGGGATAATGATTCACAAATGCCCTTTTGTATTGTCTTCCTACAGTGATCTAAAGCTCATGGAGGAGGTTGAACACAATGTATAATGCATGTAAGATAAGGAGGTTAAGAGACATCAGCATATTTTTACATTGATTGCAAGGACATTTGGAGGCAATGGACAAAACAGTGATATCATGAAATATGAACTGAGGTTCCCAGGACAATAAGCTCAGATGGGAATGTCACACAGGTAAACCCAAAAGCTCTAGAGTTCTATCAAATTACCAATCTCTCCAAATTATTCAATTACCAGCAGTTTTGACACTATGAAGGAAGGTCTCCATATGCTGGTCGCATTTTGCCTCGTCGGCATAGAAAAACGTCCGTGCACTGACCACGTGCTCCCGTCTGTCTCCAAAGCGCCTGTGGGCCACGAACTGCCTTTCTCTGCCAGCTGAACACAGCGATAACCACACAGAAATGTCAGGCAAAAGTGGTTGTGAACGTATTGTAAATATTACCTTGTGAAAAAAAGCATGCCATCACTTTCCTCAATGACAAATGCAAAACAATTTTTTTTTTTGAAAATCCAATTTGATGTGAACGTGTCCATGGATATGCCCCCACCCATATTAGATGTCAACCAACTGTTATGTTTGATCTCAATTAAAGGTGACATGTAAAATTAAATATCACATGAGAGAAAAGAGACATGTATAAGAGAGAAAACATCACATGCTTCAAACTCGAGCTTTCATCCACAGCCTGATGGAGTACTGCTCTCCCCTCTAGGCTGGTGCTCCCACCTCTCACTTTTCTCAGCTTCACGCTGTGGAAACCAAGGCATTTAGGATCATTGGTATCTCCTGCGATGAGGCTGAGTCTTTGGGTCTCTCACTCACCACAGATAGGTCGGTGGTCTTTCTGTCTTCTACTGTCTCCTCTCTGGCCTCGCCCCCCCCCCCCACCCGCTCTGTCTGCTATATGTCCTGCCCATATTTCCACATGGCGCTCATGGTCCACCAGTAAACCCCATCTGGTTAAACTAAGAAAATCAAGAAACGCTGCTCACCTTCATTCATTCATTCCTCTTTTTTTTCCCACCTTTGGAATAAACTCCCATTCTCTCTTCAATCCCACTCTTCCCTCCAGGTCTTCAAAGCAGCTGTTCACCACCATCTCTCATCTTTCCCCATCTAAAACCATGATCTTTTCTACCCCCGTTAATCCACCCCAAACCCACCTCCTTCAAATTCCCCGAGTTCCTTCCTGAAAGTCCCTGAAGTGTCCATCTTGTTAACCCCATGTACCACATCCAATCCCTCTCCCTTCCACAGATCTCCTCATGTCTCTGTTCCACATTGTTTTGTGCTTCCCTCTCCCACCCCTCGTCTCCTGCTCCCTTTGTTATACATTCTGTGTGTTAGCTCTTATACAAGCCTCGACATTGTATATATATATATATAGTATATATAATCAAACCCAAAATTGAATCAGTTCATCTTGTATCACAGTCCATACTCGTGCCATGTTTGGTCAAAATCCCTTCAATCGTTCACAGGTTATTGCGGTAATGAAAATCTGCTACGCAATGCATGGACGGACAACCTGAAAACAAAATGCCTCCAGCTCCTTCAGCTGTGGAGGTATAAAAACCAAAGTCTTAAAGATTTTTCCAATTGACCAAAAGAAAATAACCTAAAAAAAGGAAGGGCAGATCGCTCGACCTGAATTTATTTTTTTTTGAGCACAGAACATTGTGATGCAAGTGCTTCATCTATCGGCAGCTTACGAAACATCCAGTAGAGATACTCGGTTTGGCAGGTCATTTAATTAAAATACTCAGACTTACTCTCGACTTTGGCTTCAGCTTCAGCCTCAGGAACACACGATCTGCAAGGTAGGTAGAATTAAAAAGAAACAATGAAAGAAGTTTTGAGATAAATTTTTAAGGAAATTGAAAACAAACTGCTGTAGAATGACAACAAAAAAGAAAGAAATGCATGGCTGGTTAGAAAGGTGGAAAAAATAAATATTATTAGGACGCAAATAGGAAGCTACAAGACCACGTGAAAAGTAGAACACTATTTAAAGAGGTGCAGCTCATTCAAAATATAATCATAATAATCGTAACCCACTCAGTTGGTTATGGAAGTAAAGACAGACAACTCAGCGTCATGTCATACAAAACCCTTCATCTTGGCAGATAAATGAAACTGGACAAATACTATAATCGATAATCTAGAAACAAAAAACATATTTTACAATGTTAACAATTAACAAAAACAAAAACAATATTTTACAATGCCAACAATTAACCAGAAAAGAGTACAACGACAGACTCGCACGCTTCTTGCCAATCTCCTTCTACCTTCATAATGCAAGGAATGAAGTGTATATGGTAGACATGATAAAACAACAACAAAATGAAACCAGAACAGCACTCGGTAGAGCGCATACCTCTGCCGGACTGAACAGTTCACATTTTGTATCCCACTGATGGCCCCGTATCTGCATTTGGACCTGAACCAAATCAAATCAGCTTGTTCCTCTCACCGAACCAACTCATCCAGCTAGTTTTGTTGTAATTCATCCCCGACATTTTGAGTTATTGAGCTACTAGCAAATACCACCCGTCGCTTCGCTGAAGAGAGTACTGGGGGGGGGGGGGGTAGAAAAAGAGCAGAGAAGAGCGAGAGAGGGGGTGAAGAGTGAAGAGGTGCAGGTGAAAAGAGAGAGCAGGGAGGGTGAGCAAACAGGGGGTGGGAACGAGGAGGGGTGTGGGGGTGCGGGAAGGGAAGACAGCATGAGATGAGAGGAAGGGAAGGCAAATGTGCGATGGAGCATAAATTTCGATTCATACTGTCGCATCAAAATAATTCTGCATCGAATAACAGTGAAGATGGAAACAAAATAAGGTGTAAAATCCATTTTATACCGGTTATATTATAAACACAGCCCAGAGACAAACACCACCCGGACACGTCTGGAGACAAAAACCGCTGGACGTATCCAGACCCAAGCCATCCGGACACAAACACTGCTCAGACACATCTGGAGCCAAACTCCCATCCAGACATGTCCAGAGACAAACTCCCATCTGGACATAAATACCACCGAGACACGTTTGGAGAAAAACACCACCCAGACGTGTCCAGAGCCAAACTGTCCGTAGACAAACACCACCTGGATGAATCCAAGACAAACGCCGCCCAGACACGTTCAGAGACAAACACCTCCTGGACATGTTCAGAGACAAACACCGCCCAGATGCATCTGGAGACCAACACCTCCTGGACACGTTCAGAGACAACCACATCCCGGACACGTTCAGAGACGAACACCTCCTGGACATGTTCAGAGACAAACACCACCCGGATGCATCCAGAGCCAAGCTGTCTAGAGGCAAACACTACTCAGACACGTCTGGAGACAAACTCCCGTCCAGAAATATACTCCTATCTGGACATCAACACCACCCAGATGCATCCGGAAATAAAACACCGCCCGGGCGCCTCCAGAGACAAACAACACCTAGACATAAATACCGCCCGGATACGTTCATAGACAAACACCACCCGGATGCATCCAGAGCCAAGCTGTCCAGAGACAAACACTGCTCAGACATATCCGGAGACAAACTCCTGTCCGGACATAACGACCGCCCGGACGCCTCTGGAGCCAAGCTGTCCGGAGACAAACTCACTCTCGTCCGGACATAACCATCTTCTGATATGTGCAAGAGCAGAGGGAGAGAGAGAGGAGGGAAGAGTGAGAGGTGTGGGGGAGGATGCTCACTGTATTAGGAGGGGATAGTGCAAGGATGGGACAAAGAGAGGGGTGGAGGTAGGGGAGTTAGCAAAGAGAATATGCTATGCTTTATGAAGAAAAAAAAATAAAAAAACACAACATATCGGCAATTTTTTGGGACTCGGCAGCTTGGAGTCAGTGTGATTACCGACTGCAGTACGTACTGTATACAACCTAAAATCCTTGAGTAGCTTTGACCGAAAAATAAAAATAAAGAAAAAAAAAGATGTAGACGTTTCAAGGATATGATCACAAACATTAATTTTTATAAACGGCTTCATGTGACTGGTGGGAAAAAAAAATTTGGCTCAGTAATTGAGAAAACAAAAAGACGGCAAACGGCTCGGAAATCAGATGTTATTTCACAACTCGCTCAGGATGACGGAGCACGAACCACTCGCTCAGGATGACGGAGCACGAACACTCGCGAGGGATGACGAGAGCACGAACCACTCGCGAGGGATGACGGAGCACGAACCACTCGTGAGGATGACGGAGCACGAACACTTGCGAGGGATGACGGAGCACGAACCACTCGCGAGGGATGACGGAGCACGAACCACTCGCGAGGGATGACGGAGCACGAACCACTCGCGAGGGATGCGGAGCACAAACCACTCGCGAGGGATGACGGAGCACAAACATATACTCGCGAGGATGACGAGCACGAACCACTCGAAGGATGACGGAGCACGAACCACTCGCCGAGGATGACGGAGCACAAACTACTCGCGAGGGATGACGGACCACGAACCACTCGTGAGGGCTGACGGAGCACGAACCACTCGCTCAGGATGATGGAGCACGAACCACTCGCGAGGGATGATGGAGCACGAACCACTCGCGAGGGCTGACGGAGCACGAACCACTCACGAGGGATGACGGAGCACGAACCACTCCTGAGGATGATGGAACACGAACCACTCGCTCAGGATGACGGAGCACGAACCGCTCATGAGGGATGACGGAGCACGAACCCATCGCTCAGGACGACGGAGCACAAAACCACTCGCTCAGGATGACGGAGCACGAACCACTCGCTCAGGATGACGGAGCACGAACCACTCGCTCGGGATGATGGAGCACGAACCACTCGCGAGGATGACGGAGACGAAACACTCGCGAGGGATGACGGAGCACGAACCACTCGCGAGGGATGACGGAGCACGAACCACTCGCGAGGGATGACGGAGCACGAACCACTCGCGAGGGATGACGAGCATGAAACCACTCGCGAGGGCTGACGGAGCACGAACCACTCGCAAGGGCTGACGGAGCACGAACCACTCACGAGGGATGATGGAGCACGAACCACTCGCGAGGGCTGACGGAGCAGGAACCACTCACGAGGGATGACGGAGCACGAACCACTCGCTCAGGATGATGGAACACGAACCACTCGCTCAGGATGACTGAGCACGAACCACTCACGAGGATGACGGAGCACGAACCACTCGCTCAGGATGACGGAGCACAAAACCACTCGCTCAGGATGACGGAGCACAAACCACTCGCTCGGGCTGACGGAGCACGAACCACTCGCGAGGGATGACGGAGCACGAACCACTCGACGGAGCACGAACCACTCGCGAGGGATGACGGAGGCGAAACACTCACGGGAATGATGGAGCACAACCACTCGTGAGGGATGATGGAACACGAACCACTCACGAGGGATGATGGAGCACTAACCACTCGTGAGGGATGATGGAACACGAACCACTCACGAGGGATGACGGAGCACGAACCACTCGCGAGGGATGACGGAGCACGAACACTCGCGAGGGATGACGGGCACGAAGCACTCGCGAGGGATGACGTGGCGTGGCAAAAGCATCTGAATGTGTGAACGATTCACTCAGAATGACGTAGCGCCGGTACCACCATCGACTGTCGGAGATTCGGCACATGGCCTTAAGACTCAAGCAAGCACTCCAATTAAATGGCTGATAAGGAATGGCTGGCCAGGCAGTAGTTGCATTCCATTTCGGATCCCTTTAACTTTAAACCCGGTCTTCACCGCGCATGCAGCAGTTAAAGAAATTAAATGAATTCGTTCAAATAATGACTTTATCCACAAAAGAGATGCTGTTTAATGTAGAACAACCCTGGAGACATCATAAAGTTTAATCGCCCATGAAATAAACATTGCAGATAATCCACCACGTTGCCTGCTCGTCTGTGCATGAGTCACGTGGTACATCGGTTCGCAGTCCACGCAGGTCGAACAGTGAATGCATTAAATCATATAGCTCAATGAAGCTGGTTAATTTTGGCACGTTCCTAAATTTTTGGTTCACTCAATATAATTCTCCAAACAGTCGAAAAAGATAAGTTTAGTGCTTTGGAAGTTTCACATTTTCTTGTGTGTATATATGGAGAAGAAGGGAACATAGCATTGCTTGCTTCAAGTAAATACAGTAGGTACATCGGCTTAGTTATAAGACTTGACGTTTCTTTAAATTATCAGATTTCACTCTAGATTTCGACACTTATTTAATCCGGACGATATCCGATCCTCAAAGCGGAAATAATATTTTGATGATATACTTTAATTAGCCAATAAAAGTAGATCGTGGAAAATTGCATCATATAAATGCATGAAATCGCTCCAAGCTCCTAATTTGAAAACTGTAGCACTTGGAAAAGCAATTTGTCGCTATGATCAACAGGCATTCGATAATGAGTGAGGAAAGTGAAGAAAAAAAAAACCAACCTTTGTCGTCAAGAAATCATTGCGGCCTGCTCCAAGTCAAGGCATGGTTTAGCAGGCCATAAACATGGCGGCTTCAGACTCCAGCGAGGTTACCCAAGATATGCCTTAAGACTCCAGACAGCGAGGTGGCCGATGACGGTGCCTGATAAATGATACAATTAACTAAGGCCGTTAACTATCTTCAAAAGGGGTGTTTTATTTAACCCAAACACCCAATTTTCACTCATGCATTTCCTTGGAGTTCCCTTAGTATGCATGCAAAGTTTCAGGCTGCTCAGTTTTATGATTTTGGAGTTATGGTGGACACACACACACACACACACACACACACACACACACACACAGTCATTTGTTAGTGGAGAAGATAGATAGTTTTTGACCCCATCTCTCAATTATGAAGAATCACTTGAAAAATTCTCATATCCGGATCCGGATCTTCATCAAAATCAAATAAATTCGTCCTTGTCACACTCGCAACCTGTCCACCAAGTCGTCTTAACTTTTTGAGATATCCTGTTCACAGAGAGACAGACAGGGGTGAAAACATCACCTCCATCCACCTTCAATGGAGGAGGTAACAAGAATAATTGAACTACATTGGGATTTTTACCTTACTCACACATTTTCACATCAGACTTTACCTTACTCTATATGTATATAGAATGAAGGAAAACCAAAGCTCATTGTCAAATAACATTGTCAACATTTGGGAACAAGAGGCAAAGATAATAAATACATTTGTCTATAAAATACAATTTATGAAGAAAAACAAAACAAAACAAAGATTCAGCCACAAAAATAAAAGCATTTCAAGTTCCCTCTTTCACTTACTCCATTTCCTTCCTCTCTGCCTCCTCATGGCTGAGGTCCTCTTCCACACTGTAATCCAGAATCGAACCGACGCCGTAGGCCGCGTGCCAGCGGACACTCGGTCTTATCCCAGAGGCATTCTCACCAGCCACAAAATGCCCATAGAATGTCAATCTCATGAAGAGTTCGAAGAGACGAGGGCCGAGAAAACGTTCGCTCCATTGCAACAGCTGGGAATAACGGACGGGAATCTTTCGGTCTGGACCGGAATACATGATCATGCAGAGTGTGGATTCTGGAGTATCACATCACATCATAGTTATGTAGCTCAATTCATCATGTGAATACTTTAAACTCTTGATAAAATGAATAGCTTAAGAAGAGTATTGATAAAAGAAGAGAAAAAATAAACGAGAATGTATTTGAGGGAAATGCTGACTCGTGCCGTCATGTTTCTCAAGTCTTGGGATGTTTTGCGATTCGATTTGTTTGATAGTAAAACATTTTTGAAGTGAAATAACTCTCGACGCATGCATGTTCCCAACATGTAGAGATAGACAATTTCTACCATCATATTAATTCTTATTACGATTTGCAGTTTTAGAATTTGTGTTTTTGGGTGTTAATGTTTGATTTTACTGTGAATGGACCTCTAAGATCAAAAACTATTTAGCCACTCAACACGTATGTGTGACTGTCTGTTTGTCAGCAGAATGCTTGGACCTTTGAGTGACTAGAAGTGTTGGGATGCGTGTATAGCTAGTTTACACATGCACACAACAATGAACTCTCATGCACACTCGCAGAATAAAGATGGCATCCCTCGCAATGTCTGAAGAATCCAAGAACTGCGAAAAGTTATTTCTGGAAAGTCTGCCGACAGAAACACAAAGTTTCAATTTGTACAAACATATGCGATTACAGTAATTACACAATACTCATAGCCTATGACCATGGCATGAGTATACATAGTTTGTCGTAAATTAAATTTTATATTTTCCCGAAGAGTTCAAAGTTGGACTCGTCCAAGACATTAGCAATGTGAAGCTCTGTGCCAAATTTGGCAATTCTAGCAATCCTAAATGTCCAGTTAATCTGCCGACAATCAACACACAGATAAGGAAAGACAATCAACACACATTCAATCACTGTCACTGCATCATTGCAATCCCAAGTCCAGCGATGAGCATGTGGGCATTGAAACCATGAACCAGCCACCCCAAGACCACGACTTCTTGCAAAGTCAAGGAACTTAGTGCTATTCAGGTTCACAGTTCCAGACCCATGGGGACCAACACATGTCTCGTAACCATCCCTATCAGTTTCAGTCGATGCATTGAAATCCCTCAAGACAAGAAGAGTATTATCTCGCCTGAGGCATTGAGCAACCACAGACTCGAGCGTGGCATAGAATGCGTCCTTCACGGTGAGATCACTCGCCTCAGTCAGAGCATGTACAGAGACCAGGAAAACGACACCCAAGGAGTGACAAATCCGTAGTCTCATAATATGCTTGTTGATCGGTGTTACCTCAATTATCATTGGAGTTAGCTTATTGGACACAGGTACAGCAACTCCTTGGGCATGGTAACCATCAGAGCGGCCAGTCCAATAGTAGGTGTAACCATCTGCCATGATTTCTCCACGATCCGGTCTCCAAACCTCAAAGAGTACTACAACACTGATGTTCAAACGCTTGAGCTCAGATGATAACAGACAGGTGATCATCCTTCTCTTAGGGATAGGACATTCCAGGCAACCACCCGAAGGGACCGCCTCAGGTTAACCCAAGGAGACTGCCGTATTGTGGACGACACCTCAGTACCACCCTGACACACACTAACACAATCCAACCCAGGAAGGTTACCCCATGTTTTCCTCCTATCATCAGAGTGGGGGTCCCAAAGGCTTTGCCCCAATCCCGTCAACCGGTGAGCTGCCATGCGAAGAGCAGCTGCACAGGAGGTACTCCCACGGAGAGGGTTTTCAGTTTTCTTTGCCTTTTTAGTGTGTTTTGTGGAGTGAAGTGTTTTACGGTGGCCGGTGTGCAAATCCTGCCACCAACATCCTAATAAAATGTCACCCAATTGCAGGAGGACGTCCGTAGACACAGTTGGGCACTATAAATGGATGGCCGTTGGCTCACAAGGAGCTTCTCTGCCCTTTGACAGGTTTTGTTTTTAATCCTGCTGGGTGTCCATATCTATACATCCTCCTCACCAGAAAACCTGGGGGGGGGGGGGGGGGGGGGGGGGGAGACAGTTTAGTAGCCAACGAGACATGAAACAGGTTAGTCCAGGTTTACATGGTACCTGCAAGCAAGTCAACGATCTAATCTGGCCTGACCTGACAGCATCATGTTAGAAATGCTAAGAGCTAAGGGTCATGTTAGAAATGGTATCAGAACTTCAATTTAAAACAAACTTTTTAATACTGTTGTGACTCTGTGAAGCAGGCACTCCCCCAAGGCAATGGAACCCAACATACTGTATAGTGGTCCTGTGACATTTATTTAATTAGTATTCATTTAGTTACCCTTCCATTATGTCTAGTGGGTAAATGGCATAAGATGCGTTGCGTCGGGCTTTTAGTTGGGTCATCAATCCCATATTCTTTCACTTATTTTATTTCACACATCTCCTTCATGCATGCCTGCACACCAGACAAGCCAGGAATGCATAGCGATAGCCTCATTTGCCCCGTTGAACTGCATGCCATTCACAAATGGATGCCTCACATCGGACCCTCACCATGCTCACCATGATGCTAAAACCCTTACCATAATCACCACAACACCTCCTAAAAATCCCCAGAGTTACCTACGCTGAACCTCCTTGCCACAACCACCACAGGCACTTCAGTCTCTTCACAACCGCCTCAACCGCTCCCAATGCTCCAACATCCTCACCACAAACGTCACAGCACTTTCCCCACCTCACTACAGCTGCCTCAACCACTGTTAGCTCCCTGGATGCTCACCACCATCCTTCGAGATTCCAGGGAACAGAGATGCCCGTGAGTCAGAACACTTTGGCATGTAACTCAAAGCGCAAATATGCACTGGGACTCATTCAATGACGTCTGGGTAGCCCTGGTGTTCCGCTAAATAACAACGCTCGAACGAAGCCCAGCACATGTTCCTGGCCTGAGAGTGCTCCCGAAAACTCGTGCTGAATGCAAATCTCGGACCTCAGTTGTTTGGCCAGGCTGGGGTCAAATTAAGCCATTTACGGTTCCGGAGTATGGTGGGGCAGGGCTACTCCTCAGGTTGGCGTCTACGCGCCAATGGGAATGCTCAGAAACACCAAAAGGGCCTTTTGATCCATTTTCTTCCTCCTCCTTCGCCCGAGCTCTATAAAGATAGCGGCAGAAAGCCGAAAAAGGGCTGATGAGATCAGAACTAACTCACCAAGCCCGAGCCGAGTGCCACTCACCAAGCCCGAACCGAGAGAACAGCGCAAATCATCAAGCCGCAGTCACCAAGAGTGATCGAATTGTGACCAAGCAGGGTGACGCGAACAATCATCGGTGTTACGGAGACGTGCAAGGGGTCATTGCCAGGTCATCCACGGGTCAATGGCGCTCAGCTGCGTTCCGCAGCCAATACTCATTACCATTTACAGACTCTCTTACACGCATCTGTCTCTCCCCTCTACGGTCGACGCAGAAATTAAAAGAGCAACAATAACTGATGTGTACCTCCTTCACACTTCATCTACTGAATCACACCTGCACCTCATTCACCCCTCAGTTACACCTCCCATTCATGCACCATAGACACCCCCAGTTTTCTTACCTCCTCCCTTTTCCTAAGCAATTGGGTTGTATCGGTCCATCGACCGTGCCAGGTACCAAGAGATCACTTACACCTCAACTGCTTCTCCTCATTCTGAACTCTCTAGCTTCCTCGGGTGTGTGTCTGATGGTGCCTCTAATATTTGCATAAGTTAAGATTGCAGAATTTTAGATCGGGTTCGCTCTGCACTGTCTTCTTTTGTAAATTATAACTGTATTTTCTTTTGCTGCACCCATGAAATCCTCGCTTTCCCCTGCTTTACTTGTTGTCATGACCTTTTATTGTGCCACATGGCCTTTCCTCGCCCTTGCTTGTAATAAATTGCTTGTTTTAAATTAACCCAGCCCATTTTGTCTTTTCCTTTGTTGGTCCAGCATGGTCCACCCATTAGTTTAGTCAGGAAGTTTTTTCCCCACCTAATTTGCTCGTTTGCCAGCGTGCACTCATGTATCGCTCGGCAGTAATCCAGGTGTGCACTGAGGGCACGAGACCCTAATTGGTTTGGCCGTCCACAGGTAAAGTATCACTCGAGGTCGTGTAAACCCTTCCCAGATTGGCAGTGCCAATCGACGTTCATAGTTGCTAGCAACCCGCCAGTGCACTGAGTTATCTGTGCCCGGCGGCCTCAAG
>CM068957.1:27820203-27833466 GCA_035128595.1 Eptatretus atami
CGGTCATTGAGCAACCGTGCGCTCCGAAGGCATGAACCCGGCAATTAGATACGTGACCTTTATGAAACAGTATGTATGAGACGGAGGACCCTAAGTCACGTGGTCAAGTTATTGGCGTTCACGGGTCGATTAGCGACCCACCGCGTCACAAGTTATTAGTGGGGACGGCCCTGCGATTCGGAGAGTCTGGTGGGAACCCGAGGTAGTTCACCCTTGTGATCTTCGCCCGACCCGGCGTCCGCAACATATATCATTACACTATCAGGTAATCAATACAAAATAGCCTGGAGTGGCTGAATGGTTAAGGTGCTTGCTTAAGATCCTAGGTCCTGAGTTCAAGTGAATCAAGCCCCTGTTTTTACATTGAATTAACAGCAGGTAGGGTTGACTCAGCTGTCATCCTTCCAAGTTGGTGAAATGAGTACAGCTTACTTACTGGTCATAGAGGGCACTGCATCAGTGGCACAGCTGTGCTCACAAAAAATGAGGCAGCAAAGCAGCCACATGCTGTATATAAATAAATAAAATCCAAGATATTAATAAAAACTTATTTTAAATTCCTGTACAGAAAATAATGTGGCAACAGTGTGGACAAAATTAATAAAATGATTGATCTTCAACGATTTAAAAAAAAAAAAAACCAAACTAGCTTGAGATGGCAAATTGATAGTTTCTGTTTGTCCCATACTCCTGTTATTATCCTGTCAAAATATAAATAATTTTACCAACTCGTTTTTTGATTTTTGCTTCCTCCAATTGTTACCAAATCTGATAATGACCCATGTATGTATAAATGACATTACTGTATATGGGTGCACGGTCAGTTTGACAAAGCTGTTCACCACCATCTCAAATTTCTGTTGAATATTTCGTCGATCTTAACACATAATCACCAAAGTACGTATTGTTCAAAATGTGTTTTGGATTTTTGCATTCACTGCTCGTGATTCCGTGCCAGGTTTTTGTTGTTGCCATGACAACATAAATGTCCCCATTTGTTTATTCTTTATTTGAGTAACATAAGTTATTTTGGTGAGGCATTCAATAAGCTTCGACTGCAAAGTTATAAGCCATAATATCAAGCAATGGGTGTAACATCAAGTGAGACAAGTCTATCTACACCAGAGTAATGACCAAAAAAATGTAGTTTGATGTGATATTGGCCCTCACATTGATCACGTGAAAAACCTACAAAAGCTGCTATTTGTCGAAAGCAATCATATACCAACATGAACTAGAGATGTTGGAACTTCAAAATTGTATACGTACTAATTTGCCTCTTGGTAGAATTAAATCCCCTATTTTGGGGGGTTGTGCCCAGGGACCTAATCTATCAGTCAGAAGCATCTTAAACGATGGAGCATGTCACTGTTACTGAAAAGGACAACCTTGGCTGTCTTCATCAATATATCATCTCCGTGTCCTAATGATTTGACCAAGACAGAAGAAACTGCTCCTGAAGTTATTCAACAAGACATGTTGATTATACGACAGACTCATCTGATTTGATCGCAACACACTGTAAGTTAGTGATCTGTCAGTTAATGCCAGCAAGAAACCCTTAAAATTGCTTTGACAAGGTTACACCTGTGAAAACCAAACTATTTCTTCTGATCCTATGTCTCCTTTTTTCAACAACAGCCACTTTGTGCTGCCATTTTGCAACACAAAATTGCATAAGCATGCCTCAGCAGCACCATCACTCAGATTATAATGCATCACACGATTATGAGTGCAATTGGGTCAAGGGCTCTTGATGATTGCCAATTTTGAGGAAATTTTCTGATTCCTCTCAATCACAAAAAAACACTAATACTACTACGACTGCTCTTCCTCTTTCAAAGGCCCCAATTAATCGCACCTTATTGTGGGGTTAATCGAGGTGAAATCTTTTTGGCCAAAGTCTTTAACAAAATGCTTGACAGGACCTGATCTGAGCTGGAATTTGGAAATTTGACCAAGGTGCTGACAAGAACCCATCTTAGGACATGTTTGACAAGGTTTTTCCATGACTCATTGTAGCTGTGATTTGCTTCTTAAAAGCCTGTGGCTGAATCGATGCAAGCCTGAACTGAACGAGCTGCAGTGTTTCACGGCCAAAAATTAAAATAATTAGAATTAAAATAAATAATAAATAAAAAAAAACTTAATGGCCTGAGGGCACTGCAAGAGGCTTACTCCACACATTGCCAACATTCATACCACAAACAGAAAACATTATCAGAGGATACATTCGGCATTCAACAATACAAGTATACTTATTATGTCTTTTCTTCAACCGCCATATGTATCTTACTTGGTGTCCACCCACTCAGGCTGTGCTGACTAAAGCTAACTCACTAAAAATTTGCCCCTGGAATCAATCAACAGTGAGGTAGCAGAGGCATTATAGAAAATCACTACTCAACCGTGTTCTTTGTTTTTTTCTTTAAACCAACACCAGTGGGACTCAAATGCTGCATTATAAGCATTGGAATGCAATTACTGACTTTATGAGGACTGTACAGTATACAAGAATCCGGTCCATGTCTTCCGTCTTGCTATATGAAATGCTACAGACCTCAAAGTAAGGTTTTGCCAAGAACGTGGCCTTCCACTGGCCAGGAAGGGCTTATTGTTTTGCCCAACTGCAAAGGAAGGGCTGGGGAGAGAATCTCAAGGTGGAAAAAAATGGGTCCCTGACCCCACACTCCTAAAACACACCTACCCCCCCCTCTGCTATACCACAGCAAGAAGAAAATAATAATGCTACACATCGACTGGGTGGGCATGCACAGGAGATTGTGAAATATAAAAAGCAATAGCAAATGCCGTATGAGGCGCTCTCTTCTTTGTGACTAGACCCTGCAGCGATCAACAGTCTTCGGGATCGATTTTAGTGTGGGAGATTCCTTCTGGATATGGGTCTTGGGTCGCTGGCGTGGGGAACTCGGAGCAGAGGGAATTTCTGATTTCCTCCCAATCACAAAAACACTAATAATACTACTGCTTCTTCTTCTTTCTCTTCTTCTGATTCTGATGACAAGTACCTTTTGCGTTGCGGGCGGTCAGCGATCACGTACAACTTCTCTGCCAAGTTTGGTTACTGGGAACAGAGAGAAGCATGTCCCATTTTCCCATGGGCAGCCTATGCTAATGCGTTGCTCACTGCACCAGGGGCGAGAATACGGCCATGCACAGGCCTGCTCGCACTGACTCAGCCTGTAAAAGTCACCAATTGGCTCAGGTGTGTGTGTGTGCGCTATAAGTGTGTCCTGGTGGTTGTTACCATCACTCCATAGAGGTTTTTATTATTTATTCTTGTATGCAAAATCAAGGCTCATCGAACAGTGAGTAACAAAGGGCAAAAAGGCAGCATACTGACAGTTGGCAACAGGTAAGGACAAAAATGATTCTTCCCTGCTTTCATCAAGTGATCGACACAGCAATTTTAGCAAAGTGTGCGGCAAGCACAGAAAAGGCCTGAAAAAGTCTGTATGCCTTAAATGTCATGTTGTGTATTGAAAGTTTAAAACAGTGTGCAGTTATTCAGCCGAGGCTCAGCGTAGCGGGGTCGAGGCCAAAACGTGAAACACCCTGCAACCATGCCTAGAGAAAACAGATTTTTTTGGACGCCAGCCACATTTTCCATCCAATCATCATGCAACTTTATTTAACAAATAAAAATTAAAAAAAAAATCTCCACGGGTAGGCACGCCTATGTTCAGAGTTTCATGCAATCGTTCAAATAGATGTGAAGAAAACGAATTTGAAAGTGAATAAAGGTGAAAAGTGAGGGCGGAAGAAAAAAAAATAAAGTGAGTACCTCGGCCAATGCTCCGCAACATGGTCAAGAATGGTTATGGATGCCGATTATGAGTAATCAATGAATTTATTCCTTAAACTGGAAAACTCCTTTGATTTGTGACCTGCACATGCCCCTCATTTGAAAGGTAAAATGGCATAAAATAAAAATGGTGATCCAACTGTCACGAAGGGTCAAACCACTCTGCTTATTCCTTGTGGTACAATGCATATAACCTCCTTAAGACAAGAGGCAATATTACATGACAGCCGAGGTCAACTGAACTTCCGGTTCCTTCTGACTGCTGGGATTTATGATGGCTACGAGAAAGATTTATGATGAGTAACAGAACAAGCACACAATTCCAAAGGGTCCATCTACATATTATGTACATAATTATAGTATTTAACCTCTAACTCAACAATAAATTCTCCTTCCTTCTTTCAAACACCATTGTTTTTTTTCCCGTCCTCTCTCCTCACTAACTCGCACTCCTATCATTCCATTTCTCAATTTACCTCTACTTGCATACATTACTGTTTATACAAATTGCCTCACGAGTAGAATTCATTGCTACATCAAAATGCCTCCGTTTGAAAAAGAGATGGTTTAGCTCAACATGAATGAAGAACCAAGATATTCAAAACATCAAGTCAGATGTGATGACACTGGATTCTGGAGTGGGCCTCACCTTTTTATGATGGTCCACAAACAAGTCGATGGAGCATAGTTTGTAAACAAGGAGGCCTCGAACCACTCCCTCGTCAGTTTGCTCTTGTATGCCTCCCTTGTATCGGCAAAGTCGACAGTGGGCACCTGTTCGGTCTCAGACAAAGGTTTGTCCGGCCGACGACTGACTGTCCACCATGTGAATCACCTCCTGCGTCTGAGCAGCAGCTTGTCCACTTGAGGAGTATGACCGGAACAGTATATTTGTCCGAGAGCGACTCAAGAAACGTAGAGTGGAAAAGATGGCCATGGCAGTCTGGGAAAGGAAATTTTAGAAACCAGATTGGGGGGGGGAAAATAAACCTTGAAATAAGTTTCACCCCTTCACAAACTGCAAGCGAGGAAAGCAAGATAAGCAAGAGATGTGGAAGAAAGAGAAACAAACCAATGAAACTTTATTCAGGAACCACATGAGTCAGCTGAACCAACACTTCAGGATATCTAACTGAAAAGGATACCATTTTGGGTCTATCATGTTCAAAACGCAAAAGGCATTTATAATTTGGATATGGCGACAGGGTGGCTTGAAGCAGAGTATATCCACGTTTGAGCAGTCTCGTCTCGGTTCAATTCCTGACCCGACTATAAACCACCATCCTGGTGATTTGTAGGCCGGGCTTTGCCTCGATCAACTCAAGATGTGCGGGAGCATTCATTGCGAGGGAGTGCGCGAGAACATGCCATCCATTGGAGGGAATGTTAAGCTGGCTATCCTATCTGAAGCATTTGTCAGTGGATGTTAAAGATCCCATGATGTACATTTTGAAGAGTAGGCCACCGTTTGCTGGTGTTTCGGCAAATTCCATCCCTAACATGCAGGGTCACTGCATCAGCAGTCGAGCTTAACCTCGGTGTCGATCGATGATGGAATCACAGTCGAACGTACTCTGGACAAATTATGGGTCTTTTGGCGTTATTATTATTATTTTTTTTTGAAAGGACACCTCGGATGTATAATTAATCTTTAATGTTCGCATTGGTGCAACTGATTGGGAAGACGGCTCGATTGATTGCACCCGAAGCTGCACAGAAACAAAGGAATGGCTGGCAATGGATCCGAAGGTGTAACCAACCGAACCAGCTTCTCCATCTCTACCAATAAATAGGTTAGCGACATGGGACCGCCATTATTCTCACCTGAAGGAAAACAAACAGAAGACCATGTTAAAGAAGGTCTTTTACACCCTCTTTGTGTGAACATCGTTCTTGTTGGTCTATACACGGTCTTGCTCTTTTCTCAAGTATTTGTCCTCAAGATGCATCTACCCTGTCAAATGAAAGACCATTCCTTGGTCGTTTGTACTGCCGTACGTGCAACCGTTACCCGACCACCCCGATGAAGGAGTGAATGTACTCTGCCTTTCGTTTGCATTCATGAGCAAATGGAACTAGTAGTATAAAACATCATGACATAACCACTCACTGTCCTCACTCATGATTATGATAATTATCACATACAACCTGCATTACCTGTACAAGCAGCTACCCCACACGATTCTATTACATAACTTGTCGAGACACCATGCATATTTTTCTTGACTGATGCAACAGTTGCAGATCTTTGGCAATAACTCATTTGGAATGCCCAACGATTTCACACTGCACTTCACAATACCCAGACCTCCCTTCAACCCCCTCCTTTAACCTTAAAACGTTTCCATCAGCTCTCCTCTCTTATAAAACTACTATTACACCAACCCCACCACAACCACTACCCTCCTGTTCCTGGACACCGCACTCCCCTCCCCCCTTTCGACAGAGCACAAGCACTACATTGTGGTATACACTCTTTGAAACAAACGATGTGCGTTTACTTTACCCTCTGACAACCGCATCCTCATCTCAAAACAATCTATATAATAATAAATATTTAAGTTCGCGAAAATTTTCGACACAATTTAAAAGGAATTAAATTAAATAAAACACGTTCGATCCATAATAATTCAGGGTATATTCACGAGATGGCGAAGGAACGTCTCTCTGATCAGCAAAGCTTTAACCGCAAAAACCCAACTGAAACCACCCATCGTTTCCGCCACACTCACTCACTCTCGCTATGGTTAAAAGAGAAATTGTAAAAAAATGTCCGCCACGATATTCGCCGCTGGTGGTTTCAAGCACAGCTCCGGGTAACACCGTAGGGCACGGTAACACCGTAGGCACGGCACACGGGAAATTTCACGGCACAGCCAGGGGACGATCACCACCCCCGTTACGCCGGATTGACACAGCGCTGAACGTGGCAAACACGGAGAGAACACAAATGAAAAAAATCGGACGTGTGAGGTCACATATAACACGTCACTAATAACAGATCAGGAAAGGTTACACGGCAGCACACCGAGGAACCAGTCAGCGTGTACGGCTGCTCGATTCGCTCTTGCCGGCGCGAAACACGTGCGTCGCGAGCGACGCCTTCACGTTGTGGGCGGGGTTTGTTTGTTTGACGTCATCGTGACGTTGCCTTGACTCCTGACTCGCGGCCGACTTTCATTTCCCTCCGGATGATGAACGCTGTCTCGTCATTAAACACGATGTTCCTTCACTCGACAATTCGGAGATCGTGTCGCTGCGATGCTCTCTCCTGATCACGACCGCTCGCGTAATCAGCAATTGGAGACGTGTGTGTGTCGTGTGTGTGTGTGTCTGTTGTTTGTGGTGTGTGTGTGTCTGTGTGTTGTGTCTGTGTGTGTTGTGTTTGTGGTGTGTGTGTGTGTGTATGTGTTTGTGGTGTGTGTGTGTGTGGTGTGTGTGTGTTCTGTGTGTGTGTTGTGTGTGTTTTGTGTGTTTGTGTGTGTGTGTGTGTGTGTGTTTGTGGTGGTGTGTGGTATTGTGTGTGTGTGTGTGGTTTGTGGGTGGTGTGTTGTGTGTCGTGTGTGTTGTGTGTGTCTGTGTGTATGTGTGTGTTGTGTGTGTGTGTCTGTGTGTGTGTGTGTCTGTGTGTGTGTGTGTGTGTGTCTGTTGTGTGTGTGTGTGTTGTGTTGTGTGTGTGTGTTGTTGTGGTGTGTGTGTGTTGTGTGCTGTGTGTGGTGTGTCTGTGTGTGTGTGTGTGTGTGTGTGTGTGTCTGTGTGTGTGTGTGTGTGTGTGTGTGGTCGTGTGTGTGTGTGTGTTGTGTGTGTGTGTGTGTGTGTGTGTGTGTGTGTGTGTGTGTGGTGTGTGTGTGTGTTACATACATACAGGAATACCGGTGGAGAGATCATTGGATCACGCGAATGCAACGACAGCCTCCATCCCCTGGTGGAGTTCGATTGAGCATATAAATCAATAATAATGGCGTTTCACGTGGAAGTTCAATATCAAACAAAATGTGAATAAAACAGGCGAAATGTGTGTACATCATCGTGTGTACATCATCGTGTGTACATATCGTGATACTGTTGCAGTTTTGTAAAACCGCATGCTTCCAAGGCAATGGCACGCAACATACAGCGATCCCAAGACAGTTATTTCAATAGTATGTGTAATAGTGTTGCAGTGCCGGGTTCGGGGCGAGGAACGACCGCGAGACGGAGCAGTTGGGCCGTCTCCCCTCCGAAACCCCGGAATTGCAGGTCGTCACTCCGGACAACTCCGAAGTCGACGGGTCGCTTAATGGACCGTGGACGCCAATATTTCGACGCGCGGTTAGGGTCTTTTTGTCTGATTCCAATTTACCTAATTAGCCGCTCGGTTTAGCTACCGGGGAAGCCACACCCTCGACCGGCTTTGTCCGAACAGAGTCGCTGTTACCGACTCGGATCCGGCGTAACGAGCGTGAATTACCAAAGCCGCGCCGGTCCAAATAACAATTTACGGCACAATCGGCCTCCCTAATTCTCAAGCCCAAATCATACTGGGTCAATGAAAGAAAACACAGACAACGAACTGGAACATTTAAGAGTTATTTATTTACGATGTAAGAGGGAGGAAACACAGAGCAGACTTAACCACGAATATGAATGCAGGCAAATGTACAATGGCAATCACTTAAACGATTTCTACTTATCAGACTGGCCACAGACAGACACACACACACCCAAAAAGAAATGGACCTCGTGGGTCTTTATTCGGCCCTTCAGCTC
The DNA here is from genome assembly GCA_035128595.1 of Eptatretus atami. Taxonomy (NCBI): domain Eukaryota; kingdom Metazoa; phylum Chordata; class Myxini; order Myxiniformes; family Myxinidae; genus Eptatretus; species Eptatretus atami. Next base: position 27,828,779 of record CM068957.1, read on the forward strand.
GGGATGGAAGGAGAGCTGAGGGTCGGAGTCTGGCCAGGTACCTGGCCGCCCTCGTGCGGTTTACCGACTCACCACTTGTGGAGCTCAGAGTCCGTGACGGGAACGGGGATCCCCAGCTCGAGCGCTCCAACACAACCCACCACAGTGGACTCGAACCCACGACCCAGAATCCAACGAGCCACGATCCTGGCTGCCACGAACGACGATCGACGACACGAGCACCACGAAACACCTCCGCCACGAGCACCAACACGACCCACCGACCACCAAGGAACCCTGAAAATGACCGCGCTGAGACAGCTCGCCACCCTTCTTATCCCTCCCCGGGCGGGTGGAGGGATCCGCTCTGAGGTAACTTGCCTCCGGATTGGTCAGGCGATCGGTGTCCTCCCCTCATTGGATGAGGCGAACATTCTATCTGGCTGGGCGGGGGTCGGCTTTGAGGTGATCTCACCGCCGATTGGACGAGGGGAACATTCCATCTTGCTGGGGCGGAGTCAGCCCTAATGTGATCTCACCCCCACCTATGTCCGTGGCTCGAACACGTGCGTAATGCACTGAAGGAGTGGAGGGGATTTAATGCAGAAGACTAACTCGAAAGAAACTCGCAGCGCACCACATGAAATTCCCATTAGACATAGGGGAGAGATTCTAACTATCCACATATACTTATAACGAAATAACTAAACTTTGGGTCAACTGTATGTGTGAAGGCGAATGATTTCCAGATTCGTAACAATAGTTCTTTCCATATGTCTAGTGGGTAAATGGGAAAGATGCGTTGCGTGGGACTCCTTCAGTTAGACTTCTTGTACCTCTTTAATCTAAAACCCTTGCAGTTCTTCACTTCTTTGCTGAACCCCTTTCTCTCACACGAACCACGCAAGCACGCACGCAAACCAACACAATCCAAGGGAGCCACACAGCGAGTGGTGCATACGCATTTGCGTGCCAATTCTCAACTGCCATTTCGCCTCATGCCTTTATTCTGCTTACCAAACAATACCACGCTCACCACAACCATTTCATATGATGACTTAAAAACCCTGCAACAACCCACGCTTACATTTTCCATTATAAACGTGACCATTACTCACAATCTCGTTCCAAAGAACTTCCACTTCTTCCCCACAATGCCACAACGTGCTCCTGCGACTCTCCAACCACCTCTACTGCCACATACTCATCGAACACTTACCACAGCCTCCAAAGACACGGAGGAGGTAGATGTAGGTCGGGTTATTTCGGGGCATAACTCAAGCGCGAACATGCACTGTAGCTCGTTTCAGGACCTGTGGGTTGCGCAGGGATGCTCCTAAGATCCTATATTCGAATGAAGGCCAGCACACGTTCAGGTCTAGCGAGCGCCTTCAAAAATCACAGCCCCATGTAAATGTCGGGAGTTGAGCGTGCCCGTTGGCTGGCGACTCAGCCATTTTTCGCCTCCGGGACCTGACAAGGCATGGCTACAGCCGCTATGGACCAATAGGGGAGCTCAATTTCATTAGAGCTCCTTTTCATCCTATGGTTGGCTCCTCCCCTCGTCCGGGGCTCATAAAAAGAGCATATGGGCTCATTCTGCAGACTATCGCTGGAGCAGATCGTCAAGAGCATCAAAGGAGCAATTATCGCCAGACATCGGACCTTGCAGGGGAGACGGGCGGTGCAAGGACGAGCGTCGAGTCAGCATGACCAGGCGTGGGGTCACGCATTGCTGCTGCAAGCCGGGACTGCTCCAGTTCAACTTCACTCATTTAAGTTGGACCGACACTAACACGTACAGACTGTTACACGATTTACGATCGGGTCTTTTTTCTCACGCATCTTTCTTTTACTATCTATCTTTCGTCTACTGTGGATGCAAAAGAGCAATCAACGTGGGCAAGCCCATCCAACTGTTCTTTTCAGAGCAAAATACAAGAACAAACTGAAGAGCGAACCAGACTGACCTGCACCTTGCATTCTTCCTCTTACACTACACCGCACCCCATGTCGCATGGCACTTGCACTTCTCAAACACGCACCCTAGACACCCTCAGTATTTCTCCCTCTTCCCCTTTCCTAAGCGTTCTGGGCTGCGCAGGTCGGCCAGCCATGCCAGGTATTGGGAGGTCGTTAATCCTCAACTATTTCTATCTCTCTGGGGTATCTTTAATGTTCCTCAGATGTGTGTGTGTGTGTGTGTGTGTGTGTGTGTGTGTGTGTGTGTGTTGTGTGTGTGTGTGTGTGTGAGTGAGAGAGATGGCACCTGTTGTAGCATAAGTTAAGACTGTATAAGAACTTTCAGGATAACTCTGCACTATCTTCTTTTGTAATATTGTTTGCCTTTTGCCGCACCCCACAAATTCCTTGCTTTCTCTGCTGTACATTTGCAATAAACCCATTTATTTCCCTCACTCCTGGTATAAATTAGTGTTGTTAGAATGTTCCCAGCTCGTTTTTTGTCTTTTCCTCCAATGTTACAGCCTGGCCCGCACCCTATCTTAGCCAGGACGTTATTCCTCAAGGATCCGTTCAATAGCCGGTACATACTTGGCAGCTCTGCTCGGCTGCACCTGATCCGGTAGGTAATCTAAATAACGCAAGTACGTACCGAGGGCGCGATTCCCCAAAAATGAGATCATGTGTCCTTAGGTAAACGGTTGTTAGACGGAGGACCCTAAGTCAAATGGTCAAGTTATTGGCTTTCGTGGTTGATTAGCAACCTGCCTCTGCACGAAGTTATTCATGTGCGACGGCCTGCGATTCCCGGTGAGTCTGAAATGGAAACCGAGACAGCTCCTCCCTCGTGGTTCCCCCCTGACACCGGATCCGCAACAATATATTCATATCGATCATTGATTGTATAATCATGGTGTTTAAGCTTCCTCGAATAAGCATGATATTTACGAAGAACAGGAGAGAATTCCAAGTGAAACTTACCCCACAAAACAGACCGTTGATGTGTCTGTCGAGGAAGGATCGAGAAAACCGATACGGAAAGGAATGTTTGGGAGGAAAATTAATACGAGGCACAAACCACACCTCTGTTGAGAAAACACCTTTCAAAATGGTTACACGTCAAATGGACAGGTATGTGAAGATGAAACAGATGTAGGCTACAAGTAAGAGGTGATATAATATGGACACCTGACACAGCTGACACACAATTTAAATCCTCACATCTGGATCTGGATTCGGATCTTTACAAAAATCTAATCAGTTCGTCCTTGTCACACTCCAAACCTGCCTCCCAAGTTTCATCCGAATCCGTACACAACTTTTTGAGATATCCTGCACACAGACAAACAAACAGACAGACAGGGGTGAAAACAACCTCCTTCCACCTTTGGTGGCAGAGGTAATAAATTGTGTATTATTTATTTATTTCCATCCTACAGATATTATCAACTATCCATCTTATTGATCCATACACATCATGAGTCTTCCATATTATTAAGGTTTTGGCATTTACTTTTAATTATTTTCAATGGTTCAAACGACAAAAAGAAAAACACTTTGTTGCCTTCATTTTATTGCTCCATTTACTATTTCATAAGGTTCGTTGATCAGACAACAGGTAGTAGACCTAAAACCCGATTAAGCTCACCCAATTGGTTTTCTTTGGACAAAAGAAAAACTTAACATGAGAAAGTAACCCGTCAGAGGGCAACTATGGGGAGAATGAAGAACGAGTATTAGCCGTAAAGGTTCGTGTCGATCAGCGTTGGTGGACAGGTACAACAATGGAAGGAATCAACAGGACGTTGGATGACGTATGCTAACCGCCATGATGGACGTTTCGGGCATTAACCCTTCATCGGAGCAAAAGAGGGGGACGGGATTATGGCGATTGTTATAGGGTGCCAGTGAGTCAGAGCTGTGTCAGGGAGGACACGACTCATGTTGACATCTCATGAGGAGGAGGATCAGGGCTTAGTGGTTTAAAGAGACTGGGATTGGGAGAAAATTCGAGAATAATATATGGAAACAAACAAGTGAAGGAAAGACGTCAGATAAATAAACAACTTTAAAAAGTAATAAAAATATATATAATAAATAAGTGTGTGTGTGTGTGTGTGTGTGTGTGTGTGGTGTCAGTGTATCTCCTCCATAACTCCAAAACTATAAAAAAACTCGCAGCCTGAAACTTTGCATGCATGGAAAGGGAACTCCAGGGGAGTGCATGAGTGAAAAAGGGTGTTTGGGTTCATTAAAACACCGCTTTTTTGAAGATAATTAACTGCCTTATTTAATTATATCCTTCATCAAGCGATCCTCGGCCCCCTTGCTCTCTGGGTTTTAAGGCGTTTACTGGGCAACCTCGTTGGGGTCTGAAGCCGCCATGTTTTCTGGCCTGCTCAACCACGTCTTGACTTGGAACAGGCTACAACGATTTCTTAACGATAAAGTTGTTGTTTTCACTTTCCTCACTCATATTATCAAATGCCTGTTCATCATAGCTACACAATCGGACATATTTGACATTTCAGGCATCTCCGGGAGGTAAAAAGAACGTTCACATCACATCAACCGAGCTGCGCGATGGCGGTTGGTGCCTCGCCGGCTGAAAATGTTGTGCAATTTCATTTTTAGACGACATCGCTTTGTTTAACTTTTCGTGCAATGTGTTTTCATCATATACCCATCACTTCGACATTCATACATTAAAAAAAACAAAAACCTCCATCGACCTCGTGTTCGGAGTT
>CM068957.1:27876992-27890801 GCA_035128595.1 Eptatretus atami
CTGATGTCTGAACTATACTCTGGTACTGAGAGTGCTGTGAGATGTGGTGATACCATCTCCGACATATTTCTAGTTGTGACTGGAGTACATCAGGGGTGTGTACTGGCCCTCACTATTCAGCGCTTGTATGGACTGGATTCTGGGAAGGATGTCGGAGAGATCAACCTGCGGTGCATCCTTTGGGATGTCAATATCTCTGACCTCGATTTTGCAGATGATGCAGTCATCTTTGTGGAGACTCTGGATATCCTTTTGGGGGCTCTTGAGGTGCTGAATGAGGAGTTGGTGCCACTGGGATTACATGTTTCCTGGGTCAAAACTAAGATCCATGCTTTCCATGACATCTTGGATGCTGCTATCTTGTCTGTACCTGTTTATGGTGAGGATGTTGAGGTCACGGAGAGATTCACTTAACTCAGCAGTGATATTCTTGTCTCTGCTGGCAGTGACCCAGAGGTCAATCGATGTCTGAGTCGGGCCTGGGGAGTCATGGATTCACTGGATCATGGACTGTGGTGCTGTCGGTACCTGTGCAGGGGGACGAAAGTCCAAGTCTTCACGTCCTTGGTGCTTCCAGTCTTGCTCTGCGGATGTGTGACTTGGACTCTGACCAGGGATCTGAGATGGAGACTTAAGTCCTTCAGTACCAGGTCTCTTCGGAGAATCCTTGGCTATCGCTGGTCGGATTTTGTGTCCAGCGAGCGGTTGCTGAGAGGGATTCAAATGAGATTTGTTACCTGCATCGTCCGTGAGCATCAGCTGCGGCTGTATGGACATGTAGCTTGTTTTCCTGATGCTGATCCTGCTCACCAGATTCTCTCAGCACGGGAGTCTCGTGAGTGGAGGAGGTCAATAGGCCGGGCATGTGCCCCGTGGTTGCAGCATGTTGATCGGCATCTCAAGGAGATTGGGGGTGGGCCAGGCATCTGCCTGGGAGACGGCCAGACAGAGGCCCCTGAAGTACCGGAGCAAAGTGGACGAAGCGACAGGCTGCTCCAGCGCATGCTCCCATACCCGACCTGACCTGACCTAGCTTATTGCCACCTTTAAAATGGCCACCATTTTCAAGCAATATTCATATAATTCAAAACTATGGCTGCATGGCAAATTCTGGTGGTCAAACCTTCATTTGTACTGATCAATTGTCGGTCACAATATAATTAGGAGCATGTCAATACTTATTTTAACCATTTTTAGGTTATTTCTCCGAAATAAGGTCATGGCGTGGGTCCTGGTGTCCAGCCATCCGTCCGACCATTGACATTTGACGAAAACGTCTTCTCTTCAAAACTTCCTGACCAATATGGACCAAATTTGGTACGATGCATCAGGTGAGCAACATCTCATGGGGTTGTGCTCCCCATCCAGATGCGTCTCTATGAAGGAGGTGAAAGGGGGTTTTTGCCCCAAATATTGGCATTTTATTTTTTAAATCTTCTTCTCAGAAACTGCCGGACAGATCCAGACGAAATTTGCTCCAAGGCATCGGGACCATGCCCTAACCTCAAGTTGTGCTCCTCTCTCAGCCAGGAAGAAGCTGATACTCATCTGTTTCTACATGCTCCTGCAGAGAATTATCAGGCTATTGTTTTGGTGGCAGACACTGATGTTTTCATCATGTGTCAGTCGAAGCAGTGCCATCAAGAGTAAAGTTTTCATCCGCCGTGGGACTTCAAAAGCTCGCGTTAGGATGATAGACATCACAAAAATTGTTGCAGCATTGAGGCATGAAGTGTGCTCCGTACTGCCAGGACTTCATGCATGCACTGGTTGTGACACTATCAGTGCTCTTGCTAGCAGAGGAAAAAAAATCAAAGGTCTGAAAATTGTGTGGGAGAATAAGAAAGACCGAGATGCGTTTGTCTCTCTTGGAGCATCGTGGAACCTGCCAAAAGACATTTTCAACCAAATCCAAGAGTTCACACATCAGCTTTACTCTAAAAACTCCAAATTATCTGGTGTAAACGATCTGCGCTATAATGTGTTCGCCGGCGGCCAGACGGAAGGTAACGAGTGGGTATATATACCAGTTCTTTTTTTTACTGAAATAAAAATATACCAGTATATATAACTGAATATACTACAACTATTAATATACCGTGGTGCCCCCAGAATCCGAACACCCCATTGTTTGAACAAATTGGAATCCGAACAATTTTTTCGAGAAAATTTTGCCCTAAAAACTAATACATTTTAAAAAACCGAACACAACTAGCGTTCATGTTTGTTCACGGTCTCCCCCACCTGTTCGAGCCGCATCTTCGCGCTTTGTTCATTCAGTTCGTCGGTGGAAGTCCTCGTGAAAGCATCTCTCGTGTGTCGATCGATACTTTAGGCCTCAGTCACATTTGCTCTACGGCAGGATACGGCGGCCGTACGCCCTCTGAATTGACAGAAACGTGCGGCGGCCGCAGAGAAACCGAGGTGGGCTCAGGGTGGCCTACGCCGTTTGGCTATATTTTACAGGCCTAAGGTCGCCGTGGAATTATAACGCGGAGTTTAAACTTTTTTCATTTCTACGTTCGCCGTAGAAATTCGACAAGCCGAAAAAAAAAAACTGGTTAAAAAAAATAATTAACCCATTCGTTACCGTCCGTCTGGCCGCACTTTGGCTTAGGGTCCCCCTGCGGTCCCTTGCGGGCACCTTGCGTCTGCCTTCAAAATTCTATGGCCGCCGCAGGAACGCCCTAAGGTCACCGTGCGACATCAAATAAAAAGCGTACGGCACACCCATTGTTCGGTCTCCACAATTTATAAATACGCCGTGCGGCTACCCCAAAAATAACAAGGACAAATGTGTCCAAGAGCAGCGTCCAAAACCTAAAGGTTTGTCGCTAAAAAAATATTTTTTAATTTTTTTTAAAAAAAACAACAACAAACTTCCGATATTTCGTCACGTGCCTTCATTAAGCCAATAGCGAAACCGTCATAATGTATTTACGTATTTACGATATATCGTGTATTTACGAAATATATAATGTATTTACGAAATTACAATACGATAAATGGAATAATCTTTAAATAGTAACGTCAACTTTCAAAACTTTAAAGCAAATGTCTGAATATATTTAAAAGTTCATGATAGACGCTCTCAAAAGGCACCGTCTATGTGAGGATGTGTACATGTGCTCAGTATTTAAGGCGATCCGGATCTTGTATATCAAGAGCCGAGTCCGAGAGATTAAGGTTTTGTCTTCACAAGAAGAGAAGAAGAACAACGCCGAGATCTCTATGAGCATCGTTCGCTTCGCGAGACGCTGCTAAAAACATATGTGACTACTACATTGTGTGACCGTGGAAAAACTGCGGCCGCTTTATAATTTGCTAGTGCCCGTACATTTTGTAGACCTCCGGCCGCCGAGCCAAATGTGACAGGCCTTACCTCGTGTTTTCACCTTCATTTGTGATGTTTGTTTTTTTAATCATCTTGTGTTTTAATTAATAACAAAAAAGCAATCCATCACGGGTGTGACGGGCTGTCGGGCAAGGATTGAGTTTCACCGCAAAACCAGTTGTAATTTGAATATCCATGATTACGTCAGCCCGATGCGTTTGATGAAAGTGATTGTGGTTCTGCGGGCATCATGTTTGATGAGCTGCCCTGGGGCAGCGCTCTCGCAGAGTGCGCGAGCGATCGGAACCCAGGCCGGAGCACGGACCTGTGTGGACCTTTGGATGTGGTGATTGTACCAGTTTACACACAATACACCGCCACCGAAGGTCATTTACTCATCTTATTTTACCTTAAACATGGGAATTTCAGTTTAAAGTGTCTTGAAAGTGGGTTTCTTTGGGTCCACGAACGGATTAATTCACTCCATTATTTCTTATTGGGAAAATATTTTTGGAATCCGAACTTTTTGCAATCCGAACAGCCTCCTGGAACGAATTAAATTGGGATTCTGGGGCACCACGGTATAGGCAAACACCTATACTCCGATCTCTAGCGGTAGCGCACGGTAGACGCACGGTCGACGCAGACTGCCAGGAGGCCGTACGTAGGTGCACGGCAGGGTAGGGGAACCGTGCGTCGACCCTGGTTGCCGCAGGTAGTCACACAGACGCAAGGCCACCGTACAGCGACCGTGGAAATAGTGTGGCCGCGTAATTTTTTGGGGGTTGGGAAAATTCATTTTTCATTGAGAAGAGCTTACGGCAGCTGCACGAATAAGCAAGCCCACCGTACGCCCTACGTACGGTCGACGTGGAACACATCTACGTCATAGCTTGGCTTGTCGAATTGCTACGGCGAACGTAGAAATGAAAAAAAGTTATAACTCCGCGCTATAATTCCACGGCGACCCTACTGCCTGTAAAATATAGCCAAACGGCGTAGGGCCTCTGAGGCCACCTCAGTTTCTCTGTGGCCGCCGCCGTTTCTGTCAATTCAGAGGGCGTACGGCCGCCGTATCCTCGCCGTAGAGCAAATGTGATCTAGGCCTAAGTCTCATCGCATGCAAGTGTGCATGGAGTTGCCACCAGTCAGATTGTTCTTGCATGATTAGCAGTCTAAACTGCACTGCTGCATGTAAACTGCAGAGTTGCTCCAACATGGTAGACGACGACGACGACGACCAGGACTCAAATGATTGTGACAGCGATTGTGACAATGAAGATGATCAACATCAAAACAAGTAAACAAATTCGCAATTTTTATCAGTGTATGTTACATCGATACCGGTAGGCTACACCTTTGTTCAGATTTCATTCAGCATGGTTAGGTTTGAAGAGGACTTGACATAGCCATTGAGTAGAACATATAACTTTGCCTATTTCCCTACCATTTCATAGAAATTGCACAAGCTATTTTGGGTTAAGAGCAAAGCACAACATACTGTAGGGAATTTTTTTCCAGTTCTGCAGGCCCACGATCAGGTTAGACCAGGTTTTGTTTTGAAATTCAAACTACCTACAACTGCAGTAGGGTACAAATGAATGATGGAAGCACATATAGGTGGAATTACGTGTAGATTTTCATGAAAAACACGAAATTGTTTATTCATATGACAAACATAATTATAGGTAGAGCAATTATAAGCCTTAATCGACAAACAACGCAAAAGATTTAGGCATTTTTTATCAACATTTCCTCATATATTTTAGACAAGTATCTATGAAAATGGTCTAAATGAGTACACTACTGGCACACCCAGAATGTTATGCTGAACAACTTTACTTCCAAACCTTTTAAAGATCCAAAGAGCCATAGTTTTGATTTGCATGAATTACGATTGAAAATGGCAGCCATTTTTAAAGATGGTGTCCAAAATGGCATTAAGAGACTCATTTGAAATTCTGTTTCTTCCAAAAGCAAACAATATGTATCAACTTTTTCACTCTCTCCTCTTTCAATGTATAGGGAAGTATCCACTCTATTAGACTTTATAGTTTCCTTTTGAGCACTCAGGTCAACCGTGTCGATTGTTTATAGGCTTTAAAATGCAAACATATCCAAAATGTGTTCTTTATTTCCATTACTTTCACACACCTTTTGGTAAGACTTTATGCTTCAGCATAATCATTTTTTCCCCCAATCAATTTCCAATCTATCTCGTGGATAAAATGTTCCATCTAGAGAAACACGAAGTTGTTTCACCTTAGCATTATCACTCAATGCATTATTCTTATCAGGAGCACCATCTCCATCTGATTTCTTTAAAATGAGCCACAGGTATCACGGCTTCCCTTCCAGAACACCCAAATTCTACGTGTAAGTAGTTTGGTTCAGTTTAACATGTTGACATCGTATAAGGTATGATATATTTAGCGGTTTCTTTGAGTTAAGTCTTCTGTTCAACATATCTTCTGTTTTACTATTAGGAGTATATTCACTAATATACCAACTAATTTCATCAATAACAAATTTATTCCGAGCACCAAACGCATTACCAACCCCAAAAAGCAATCTATTTTCATCATCATTCTTTTGCAGTTGAAATCTAATTTTAATTCCACACAGAACTTCATCATAATCACTAAATTCAAATATACCTTCAAGGGGGATTGCCACGGTAAAACTATTTTTTTTACTTTTGTATCATCGTTATACATTGCCTTCCTTTGAATATAACAGGGGTCTGCACCAGTCAGGTCAGGGGTAAATTATGGGAAGTCCTGAGATTACGCACCATTACGGGTAAGGGAGAAGGTACAGCCATTGGAGGTAGTTGAAACAGAGCCGGCACACGCGATAGTTAGGAAATTATTAATTGAGCCGGTGCGCACCAAGACACGTGACCCCCTTGGCACGGCCGTCCACACCTAAGATATCACGTAAGGTAGTGTAACCCTGCAGGATTGGCCGTATCAACAGGCATTCGTGGTTGCCTAGGAACTTGCCGGTGCGTGGAGTTATCTGTGCCCGGCAGCCTCAGGACCGGTTGTTCGGGAGAAACTTTGAACCCCGAGTCCGCAACAATATATCGCATAATATTTCAAAAATTAATTGGGCTCGACATGTTCTACTGGATCAGGCATTGCGTGGCAGAGGTATGCGCTCTACCGAGTCCCCTTCTCGTTTAATGATGTAATCCACATGACATTCGACATGTTGCGATATGTGGAATTGAATACACCATTTTATTATTATATTATTATATTGTAACATTTTTGTACGGTTTCACAAACAATTTCACACCCTCAGAAAAATGAATACAAAACGTGCAGTAGGCAAATCAGTACAGGACAAAATGTTCAAAGAGACGATTTATGGTGTCAACGCATTATTCACAAAAGACTGGTGTCATAAATGTATGCATCTATAAACAAACATAGATTAATAAGTGTGCAGGTGTGGGAATGTGCACGTGTGAGGTCACGCGCTCCTATACCGGGTGCAGCGAGGCAGAACGGAGCCAGTTGGAGGTCTGGACAATCAACGATAGACACGTCCACCTGCTCAAAATTCTCAGCAAGGCCTGCCTGAAGCACTGCACAAAAAAAATTAAAAATTAAAAAATAAATAATGGAAAAAAATTATTCTTCAAAAAGCAGGACACCACGGACACCAAGACTAAACATTTAATGCCTTCCTCTGGGAACCATAATAAGCCTGAAACTTAGAATAAATTAAAGACGAAATGAAAGAATGAATAGAAAACATAAACATGTTTTAAATTTCAACTAGATCGGACATATGGTCTGGCAGCCAGAATTGTTAAATTTTTTGATCTGGGTTGCTACCACAAGCTTGTGGTCGGTATTGAGGAACTGAGCACTCCAGTAGACCCTGTAGTTCTGGATCATCCTCCAGTAACCATCAACGAGCACATGGTCAATCTCCTTTGCCACACCACCAGCGTTGGAAAAGCAAGTCCAGCAATGAGCCTATGGGTGCTGAACCCATGAACCAGCCACCCTAAGTCCATGACTTATTGCAAAGTCAAGGAACTTATTAGTGCTATTCTGGTTTGCAGTTTCAGACATATGGGGCCAACACGTCTCATTACCATCCCCATCAGTTCCAGTCAATGCATTGAAATCCCCCAAGACTAGAAGAGTATCTCGCCCGGGGCACTGATTAACCAAAGACTCGAGCGCGGCATAGAATGCGTCCTTCACAGTGAGATAATTCGCCTCAGTCAGAGCATAAACAGAGACCAGGGAAATGACACCCAAGGAGTGAAGAATCCTTAGTCTCATAATACACTTGTTGACCGGCGTTCCCTCAATTATCATTGCAGTCAGCTTATTGGACACAGGTACAGCAACTCCTTGGGCATGGTAACCATCAGAGCAACCAGACCAATAAGTGTAACCACCCACCATGATCTCGCCACTATCCGGTCTCCAAACCTCAAAGAGTGCTGCAATACCGATGTTCAAACACTCGAGTTCAGATGATAACAGACAGGTGATCATCCTCTCTTCGAGATAGGACATTCCAGACACCCACCCGAAGGGACCGCCTCAGATGAATCCAAGGAGACCGCCATCTGGTGGACGACACCTCAACACCACTGCAATCTAACCCAGGAGGTTCACCCCGTGGTTTTTCTCCTATCATCAAGGAATGGGGGTCCCGAAGGCTTTGCCTCAATCCTGCCATCTGGTGAGCTGCCCTGCGGAGGGCAGCAGCACAGGAGGTACTCACACGGGGTGGGTTTTCAGATTTTATTACATTTGTGGGTTTTGTGGACTGATTATTTTACAGTGATCGGAGTGCAAATCCCACCACCAACCTTCTTAAAAAATATATATTAAAAAGTAACCCAACTGCAGGGGGACGTCTGCAGACACAGTTGGGCACGAGATATGGATGGCCATTGGCACACAAGGAGCTCCTCCGCTCTTTGACAGGTATTGTTTTTAATCCTGCTGGGTGTCCATGTCATACACCCTCCTCACCAGGAAACCTGGTGGGGGAGACGGTTTAGTCGCCGACAACGACACCATGAAACAGGTTAGAACAGGTTTAAATGGTAACTGTAGCAAGTCACAGATCTAATTTGGCTTGACCTGACAATAACAAATAAAACAAAATTGATGAAAATTGATGATGTCATCGTTGACAACATCTTGGAGTACTTTTCCATGTTTGTGTAACCTAAAATTTGATACTTGGCAGGTTATGATCGACTATCCATGGTGCAAAAAAACTTTCTTTAAATGAAGTCATCAGTTGGCCGCCATGTTGGATTAAAGGTGGCCACCATTTTAAAATCTTCTTCCAAAGCGTTCAACCAATTGGTGTGAAACTTAGCACACATGATCAACTTAACATGTGGTACAACATGTGAAAATTGTGACGTCATAGGTCACGTGGTTTGGCTGCCATGTTGGATTAAAGGTGAACCTCTTAAAAATCTTCTTCAATGGCATTCAACCGATTGATATGAAAATTGACACATACGATAGAGTACCCCTGGGGAATATATATGCTGTTAACAATGACGTCGTAGGTCACATGGTTTGAAATTGCCTCATATCGGACAAAGGACGCTTGGGGCCCTTGCATCACTGCTCGCAGTTTTAATTATGTCCATTATTAATTACAGAACACACCACAACACAAGTGCCACACAAAATACATGGCACAAAACTACACAAACATCACCCAAAACAAGTCCTGGTGAGGGTCTGCAATCTCCGATTGCTTTTTTTTCCTTTTAGTTTAAAATGTTTTTATTACTTCTTGTGACTGCTGTAGTTTATCGAATATACGGCAGTCAATGGTAGGTAGTGAAACGTTTCTGGATACGGAAGTCACGACACATATTCCAGAATCCAGAAGCTGTTCACAGGATGTTTCATTAGTGGCATGTATCGAGTTAGATTTCGAAAATAGTTCAATCCCCTTTTCCTCACAGAGCTGTGCCTGCATCAACAGTTTTCATCACAGACGTTTCAATTTGAAAGTTTAAGTTAGACAGCTTGAAAATTTGTATTTCATTTTATCCAGCTTTTCCTGTTTCTCTCAAAATTAAACTTGGCTATCCTACATGAAAGGCCAAATTGAGTGAAGTGCACAAAAGTAACCTTTCAAGGTGAGTACTGTGAGTGGTACAGACATTGAGAGGTTACCCTTTCAAGGTTCAACCATTAGTGTTAAATGAAGTTCTACACAAATTGTCTGAGACTTATGATGGTCTTTGTCAAATGGAAGTTTTCTGTTTGTGGGATTCAAAACGGGAACCTGAAATTTGAACTCCCTTTTCTCAGAACTTGTATCATGTTGGATAGCCCAGTTTACTTCTCAACCGCTGAAATATCATTCCTTTACATTAACACCATGTGCAACGCATTGTGGAAACGTCAAGATACATGCACACACGCACGCACACACGCAGACGCCATGTAGGCCGTGTTACGTTCCACTGGGAAGTGAAATTTCGTGTCAGAAATTTACTTATGGATGAAAGTCGGCTGTATAGTGTATTATTACCAGTTGTTCACAATGGTTTATAAACTCTTCAAGTCCATAACCCGCGGCGAAGAGGTGAAAAGTCAGCGATTTCGTCGCGAGCTGTGTAGGGCGGTGGCCAACTCATTGGGGTGAGAACCAATCAGAGGATGCCACACGGTCACGTGACAGCTCTCCATTCGGAGAAACTTGCGTTGGAGGCATTTCAAGATGGCGCGCCCATGCATAACATGTGGTGATCGGCCTAAAATATTTTCATTTTTCGACATTTTTCGCCGTTTACAAGACATCTAAGGAATATGAAATGCATCGTACTGTGAGGGCAGCCCCACGCACAGCGAAACTGATAAAACTGGGGCACAAAAGCTGGTCAAAAATCAAGGAAAGTGGGAACTCTGGTGTAACGTGGACGTGCATTGCCCAGAAAGCGAATTGACACGGCAACGTTTGGAAGATTGGGAATGTGAAGAGTTCCCCACTGATGGTGGGTATCACCAGTTGTGCTATAATGCGTTTTGCAACACAACAAATATCCAGAGGAAGATTGCCCATCATGGTAGTCGGATGCTGATGATGGATTCTCTGCCAGAGAAGTGCCCATTCCTGTCGGCCAGTCGACAAGAGACCGACCAAAGAGAACAGGGGTGATAGCTCATGTTTTGCGGAAGATAGATGTTTAATCTGCCACAAACCTCAACGATTTTTCAAGTCTCATGGCAAGTCGCAACGCAGTCGGATGATGATGGCTGAAACTGAGGATGGAGGCAAGTACCAGAGGAATCTAGCCAAACTTTCATTGATGTGCAAGTATATAAAGACTACGGTTGATGTCAATGTGCTGTGATTTTACGTTCAGTTCTAAAAATCTCAAAACTTTCTTTCCAGGGCTCCTAAGGGCAGCTGCAGAATGCCTGAAACGTGAAGACGTAGCTACAAATCAGGGATAATGAATTAGTGGCCATTGAAGCACACTATCATGAGAAGTGCCATTCAGAACTCACCACAGAGTATCAAAATCAACTGGTACATGGTGAAGGCAAGGTAAATGAAAAGGTGTGAAGCTCATGCTGCAAAACAGTGAGTTTCTACAGACATTCGCGCAAATTGGTGACAGTGTTACGGTTTCCTGTGAGGTGTTCGAAACGTTGGAGAAATTCGTCCGCAGTCTGTATGGTGTGAAGTGCTCGTCCGTGAATGAAGCACGCTATAGACTCTTCTGCACCAAAGCCTGGGAGCAAAAGGATTCCTCCTTTTCAAGACGCATTGGTGCAACATATCCTTCGCGTCAATTACCAAACATACCTCAACAGGCAAGCATTGAGCAGGATTATGGACATCCCTGACCCCAATGAGAATGGATGGCAAATAATGATGGATGCGTATCCGTGAGGTGGTATACAGTGCTGTAGCTCCACGTGGCCTTTATCCCATGAATCTTGTGGCTGTGAGAAAAGCAGATGTTCGGCAAACCAGTGTAAATGTCGTCGTGCAAATGTTCGTTGCACAGATTTGTGCTCATGTACAGGTTGTGAAATGTTGAAGAATCGGCAGTTGAACTAGAGTTGGTGAACGATCACAGTGATGGTTCAGGTGATGATTCAAGTGATGGTGAATAGTGTCCATCTAGGTGTCTGTGCCTGACTTGCTTGTGTCGGTGTCTGTGCCCGACTTGCTTGTGTAACCTGATTTGCTTGTGTAACGTGACGCTTGTGTAACCTTTGCTTGTGTAACGACTTGCTTGTGTAACCTGACTTGGCTTGTGTAACACTGACTTGCTTGTGTAACCTGACTTGCTTGTGTAACCTGACTTGCTTGTGTAACCTGACTTGCTTGTGTAACCTGACTTGCTTGTGTAACCTGATACTGCTTGTGTAACCCTGACTTGCTTGTGTAACCTGACTGCTTGTGTAACCTGACTTGCTTGTGTAACCTGACTTGCTTGTGTAACCTGACTTGCTTGTGTAACCTGACTTGCTTGGTAACTGACTTGCTGTGTAACCTGACTTGTGTGTAACTGACTTGCTTGTGTAACCTGGACTTGCTTGTTGTAACCTGACTTGCTTGTGTAACCTGACTTGCTTGTGTAACTGACTTGCTGTGTAACCTGACTTGCTTGTGTTACGTGACTTGCTTGTGTACGTGACTGCTTGTGTAACCTGACTTGTGTAACCTGACTTGCTTGTGTAACCTGACTTGCTTGTGTACCTACTTGCTTGTGCAGACTGTAAGTGTACCTGTGCCTGACTTGCATGCATTGATTATGACATGTAATATATTCTCTCTGAACTTTGTCCGGCTGTTGTGGTTTGTTTACACGGGACCTCCCCAACTTCCTTACGTCGACGCCCTGTGCGGGGTCTTCATTCTTCCATTGTCGGCCCCATAAAATGGATGGGCTGAGGAGATCGGAAAGTCGGCAGCAGGAAAAAACTCCAATGACCGCTTGCACGAGCAGTTCTCCTACCGTAATGTCCACTACACAGTCAATGACATTGTGTGGGAAATCAGCAGCAGTCCAAATTGCAGCGTACGATTAACGATTATGTAGCGGAACAGTGATTTTTCTCTCGAACCCTGCAAAAAACACGTACTTCCGGGTTGTGCCATCACCATTTTGTCCACAATTCCCCCAGTTCCTCCGACTGGAGAGCTGTCACATGACCCGTGTGGCGTTCTCTGATTGGTTCTCACGCCCAATGAGTTTGGCCACCGCCCTACGCGAATCGCGACGAAATCGCTGACTTTTCACCCTTTTCGTGCCGGGTTATGAACTTGAAGAGTTATCATTGTGAAGAACAAGTAATAATACACTATACAGCCGACTTTCATCCATAAGTAAATTTCGTCACGAAATTTGATTTCTAAGCGTTTCTCGCTGAACGTAACACGGCCTAATGCAATTGTTGCAGGGCGGGTTCGGTGGCAGAACGACCACTAGGTGGGGAGGTTACGCCGTCTCCCACCAGACTCCCGGAATGTAGGCCGTCGCTCCGGATAATTCCCCGTGAGCGGCTGGGTCGCTGAACGACCGTGGAACGCCAATATCTCGACCGCGTGGCATAGGGTCTTTTGTCTGGAACCAAATTACCTCAGTAACACGTGGTCTCGGCTACCAGGGATCCACGCCCTCGCACTTCTTGCCCGAACCGGATCACTCTACCGACTACCAGCTGCCAACTACCTTTCTGGCTCGGATGCAGTCGAGCGGGCCTGCCAAGAACGTACCGGCTAGGATGAACCGATTATCGGGTATAAAGACCCGGCTAAAACTCAGATCCGAACCATGCTGGACCAATGAAAGAAAGGACGGAAACGAACCGGGAACATTTCTAATAAAATGGTTTATTTACAACAAGAAGGACACAGAGCAAGCTTATTGCGGATATACACAGCAAGATTTACAATGATGAATAACACTTAAACAGTTCTACTTAGAGACGGCGCCACACACGACACACGCACAGACGAAAATAAAACCCAGGTGTTTTATTGGACCCTCGCAGCCAGGGAGAGAGACGAGCTGGGGTCGCAGTTCACTTGGGTACCTGCACGTTGGAGGGAGGGAGTGCTCCATGGTGCGGCATCTGCAATAGTCGTGCAGCTCGGCCCACGGTCACACGTGTGGGGCCGTGCCCGCGGAGGAACTCGAGTCGAGTAGTTGGAATCCCAGAGTGGGAATCAGGTCGCGGACAAGACCCAGCAAACTCCAACGAACGCCCAACAGACTGCAACAGATGCTCCAACGAAATCCAGAGCTGACTTTCCCCACACAGAACTCACTGAACTGAGGTTTTTGTCGTCGGTTATAGACCTCCCTGAACCGCCATGATTGGACAGGGTCTTCATGGGGTCCGCCCTTTCTGGGTGGGGCCTCGGCCAAACCGGGCGGCCCGCCCCCCTCCACGCGTGTGGACTCATCAAGGGGAAGATCCAACGTTGAAAAGGAA
>CM068957.1:27909166-27921392 GCA_035128595.1 Eptatretus atami
CAGAGTGAAGCTGCTGGGTCGATGAAAAGTATCAGGAAGAGTAGAGACACATGGTTATAGGAGGTGGATGGATAGAAAGGATACAAGGAAGATTATTATTTTTTGATGGATTTTTGAATAATAGGTAAGATTCGGGAATGGGAGGTTGAAGGAAGTAATCGTGAAGGTAATGGCAAGAGTGGGTCAGCTCAAGAAGAATAAAGATAGTGTGCCGGCAGGAGGAAGAAGAAGAATAATAAGAAGAGGAAGGATCGGGACTCATGGGTATGCAGGGAGGAAGGTAGTTTTTTTTTTTTCTTTTGAATTTAATACAAGAAACAGAGTGTTTAGTTGGGAGGGATGGGGTGTTGGGAAAGTGGAGAAAATAGGAATTGAAGGTAATAGGGAGAGAATACAAATAAAAACGATCGTATACGTAGAGGGGAAGGATGGGTAGGCCTCAAGGAGCCCGGTAAGACAAGGTCGACCAAAACTCACAAAATAGCACGATTTTTGAAACAAAACCGAACTGGGAACACACAGAAACATGTAGGTGAGAAAATAAACAGTTAAAACGGGACAAATAACGTCCGGAAACTTAACTTTGAGAAAGTCGGCAGAGACCCCTGAGAGAGACCTGCCATTGCTGCAAAACCCAGAACCGGAAGTGATCATACACCGCGTTACAAGTTTAAATGCACCGCCTCGACCAAAAATGCGACCGCTAGTGTTGACATCTATCTGAGCACATCTTCTCTCAACCAATTAGCACTTGCGTTGTCTTCCTGCTGTGCGCCACCATTTTGATAATTGTTCTGAAAGCCTTCAGCTGAAATTGAGTGTTAAGGCAGATCAAGTCATGTGTTGGTTCCACCACTGTTGGGTGTGAATTTGGTTTATGGGAGTCATCTGTACGAGTAAGAACAAAGAAACAAATTAAAGCATATAATTCGGTCTACGACTCCCATATTTGTAACAAAATTAATGATATCTCGGAGTAATTTAATGGAGAAGATGGAGAGACTTTTATCCTCCTGGATTTAGCATATATATCAGCGTGCGATGCCTTTAAGCTATGCAGTGATTCTGGTTAAGGTGCTGAGTTTATATGACAGAGAAAAAAAAGAGCAGAAAGGCAAGGAATGAGGTACTGAGTTTATTTGATGAACAGAAAGAGCAGTTTATATTATGAAGTCCATCTAAGTTTAAAGTTCTTGTGGAAGTTTACATATGTGTTACACAAAGTGATCCGTTTTGCCCTATCGGAGGCCAGGCCCAGGGAAAGAGGTGGCGGGGCCAGGGTCCGGAAGCAGGTGCGATCCTGTCCCTGGGCCCCTCTCATGTACCTACGCATCTATGGAGTGAAGGCAGTCAGTGGGCAAAATGCTCACTCCAGGACACCTCATTGGGAAATCATCCTTAAATGTACAAACTTTATATATGGTCATGATTGAGGACCCACAGGGAGAGTAAACCTAGTTATTTCTTAGTACTCTTTGGCTTTTAGGTATATACTGTATTCATGTGGGCAGATATGCACTGCGAATGTTCATCAGCTTTAATGCGTGTTCTTTCCTTGTACACTCTGGACTCTAACCATTTCAAGCACAACACTCCATGATTCATGCTGTTCCTGCACTTTCTCAACCACTTTAGTGGAGGATTCTGCACAGCCGGCTCAATGGGCAATCTAAAAAGCTCCTCACCATTCCTCTCGGCAGGAAGTAATTGATCATCCAAGGCAACAGGTGCACGCCAAAATCCTACCACCCCCCCCCCCCTCTCTTCCTGGAAAGTCTGACATGGGCACATTGCTCCACCAATAGCACCTTATTGCCAAGCAGAGAGTGAAGCACGGCCAATCACCAAATGTGGGGGAGGGGGGTCAGTCCACCCCCATAAGGTCTTTGCTAATGAGGGTCCTGAGAGCCATGAGGAATGGGGTGGGGGGAGAGGAAGGGGTGGGGAAGAATAAAATAGAATGCTGAGGAGAAATTGGGGTCCTTTAGACTTTGGTCTTTGAGCTGTTCGTCTGGATCCTTTACAAGACACACACATCTATCCCTGAGTCCGTTCAAGTCATTGTCATCTTTTCTCTTCTTTTCCTTCTTTCCCTTCCCTTTATAGTCTGCTCGCTTCACTTCGCTATGCTCGCTCTCTATATTCTCCATTCCTTTTTGCGCATTCTTCCCTTTCACCTCAACCACACACACATCTCCGCACAAAGCCCTGCGCACATTCATGTCAGCCCGGTTGCTCATCTCACCGCCCCACCACTTTGGAGCTGTTCACTTCACCTCACCTCACTGCCAGCCGTTGCCCACCAAAGCTGTGCAGGCAATTGCGTACAGCCATTTGCCATCGGGCGCTTCAGGAGATCCGGGGTGCAAGTAGAGCAGAGGGAGGAATCCATGAGGGGTATGAGGAGAGCAATACAAGGACGAGCAGGCCAGATCATTGGGTGGTGGCAACTCAACTGGGTTGTTACAAGGTGTGATGGGGCATGCAAAAGACCCCATCTTTTTATATCTCTCCAATCATCCTTTTTGCCCTTCTCCCATCTCTCACTTATTTTGGGTGAATGTGTCTTGACTTGTCCTGTTCGGTTTTGGTCGAGATATAACACACTTCTCGGGGTAATGAGCTCAAGTGTTGATTGGTATATGCTAGACAATAGAGTATGGCGTGTAATGTTGGTTTGCTCGGCCAATTAACATCCGTTGCACAGCCGTCGGCACGGTTTCCCATTTGCTGCAGTCATCTCACAGGTACGGTAAACCCACACTGGGTGCGAGGAGCCGACCAGAGGGGAGTGTTGCAGATGGCATCTGTGGTCTTTTATCGACGCGTCAGCCTCTCTGAGTTATCTGAAGGCAATGACCATCACAATATTTTTCATTACTAATATTTATTCGTTTAATCATGTTCATTACTGATTTCAGGTTATTACAGTTAATATATATATATATATATATATATATATATATATATATCATTATGTCCCCGGAGGTGGTGCGTCTAACCCAGAAATAGAGCGTCCAGTCCATGTATCCTCATTACCACAATGCTTTATGAGCCCCATTCTGCATGAAATTGCTATTGCGTGAATCATCAGGAACCTATCCTTTGCACAAACTGGGATATTGCTGTGCAGTATAAAACTATGAATGAATACATTAAAATTATAGTACAAAAAGAAGGAAGGGTACAGCAATGGAGTCACTTTTATCAGGCATTGCAATCTTACCAATAAGTGGTAAAAACATGAAAATGATGAAGATGTTCAAATTCTTTCATGGTGATCAAAAGGAATGGTCCTGTGCCAGCAAAACCTGGCACCAATGTTAGTCCTTCCACATGTAGTTTCCACAATCAGACATCTTATTCAGCAGTGGGTGAGTTTGCTGGTGCCATTGAAAGAAAATTCACATTTTTGGCTCTGAAACGTTTTGAAAATGTAAATTATTTTTCCTCCTCGTTGTAGTGCAAAGAAAAATCATCAATTTTCATTACCTCGTTCATGGGAATGAGATGCAAACCCAAGCGGCAGAGAGTTTCACATTCAACAGTGGAGAAAATGGGGTCAAAGACAGATATGGGAGCCTGAATGGAGACAGTTGGGATTGGGAATTAGTATAATCAAATAACTAACCAGATACAGCATTGGAATATCAGGAGGAACTCAAATAGACAAAGATGGAGTCATCAGGAAGAACTTGGATAGGATTTGGTTTTCAGATGCTATTCCTCTACGCTCAAACATATCCAAGCACAGCCAGGTGAACCTTACAAAAAACATTTACAAGATTCACCCCTCCGAAGACAAATAAGAATAATATAGGAGCAAATACAGATCATTAAATTAGAAGGGCACTCGGTGGAGTGCATACCTCCGCCACGTAATGCCTGATCCACGAGAACATTTCAGGACCAATACATTTTTGAAGTATCATGCTATACAGTACTATATCGTTTTGGCCCTATCTCTCAATGGTGAAGAATCACTTTAAATTAAATAAGTCTCCGTTCCAGATCTGGATTCGGATCGTCACCAAATCGAATCAATTCGTCCACGTCACACACCCAACATGTCCACCAAATTTCATCCGAATCCGTTCACAACTTTTTGAGATATCGTGCTATATATCATTTTTATCCCCGTCTCTCAATGGTGAAGAATCATGTTAAAATTATCAGATCCGGATCTGGACCTTCACCAAAATTGAATCAATTCTTCCTTGTCACACACCCAACCTGTCCACCAAGTTTCATTCCGGAATCCGTTCACAACTTTTTGAGATATCGTGCTATATATATTTTTATCCCTCTCTCAATGGTGAAGAATCACTTTAAATATTCATACCGGATCCGGATCCGGATCTTCACCAAAATCGAATCAGTTCATCCTTGTCACCACTAGTCAGGGGACTATGTTGTGATTAAAGACCCGTGGGATTTAAATGATTAGAACATGCCACCTACCTAGGTAGACTATTTTAGGTCCCAAGGAGTAAGAAAATCCATGTTGGCAAAATTGGAAGTGTTGCAGATGGCGGCCATCTTGGATTTCAATTTCTTTCTTTTTTTACCTTAACCCTTTTTGACTGACTTTCACAACTGCATAGAGTTAATGTATACAAGTCTGCCAATGGTACTGACAGGGTTAACGGAACTTTTGAACATCATACAAAGCTTACTTTGGTGGTTTCTATCCTGTTTTGATGCTTAATGTGTTGTAAAGAGGCGCACTTGGATTTGCCAGTGGTACATAAATGAATGGCAGCATTTTGTTTTTCAAAATGGTTGCCAAATTTGATATTTTATTTAAAATATGAGCTTTAAACTGTCTCAGGATTTTTTGTATGGAAAAATACGCAGTAAGGACCTAAGGTTATACAAGAGGAATAGAGTTTCATGTTAGATAACAATTCAAAATACACACACTTATTTTATTGCAATTTGGTATGCCCCTATTTAAAATAGCTGCCGTGATTGGCTTGCAATTTCACATATTGCGTAAAATCACTCATGGCTAATTGTATTTAGTGCATACGTTTCTAGGTTTTCAACAAAAAACATAGGACTGGACATTACACCCGGGCTATATTTTTCATAATGGACTTCCTTTCAAGTTCTGAACATTGGACGCCACTGGCAGAAGTATGGTGACTACAACGAGGTACATTTGGTGTTTGACGTTATGACACTGGAGAATCTCTGAAAGCTTCAACCCATGAGAGACGTTTGGATGGTAACAGGGCAGTGGCGTATCATATTATTACTGATTCCACATCAAATTGGCAAACTAAGCATGCAGCAGTTGCTTGCCCATGTGTCAACGAAAGATGCATTAACCGCCTATTTGGCTGAAAAGATACTGCAACATGATGATACAATGGGCAAGTCCTTGTGGTTGCCTGGCAGAATAAGGCAAGAGCTACACATAGAGCAGTAGTTGACCTCTCAAGTAGTCAAGAAGAAGCAGATACCAAACTCATTTGCATTCCATTGATGCTTCTGTAAATGGTGCTACCTCTCTAGACATCCACTCACCAGACACCGATGTGCTTGTATCTTGCCATCAGACGATACCCCAGTTTATGTCCAAATACTTCCTTTGTAACAGGGGCTGGTCAAAACATAGGGCCAATACCCCTTGAGCCCATCTACAGGGCCTTGGGTCCAAGGAAAGCTGCAGCTCTACGGGATTTCATGCACTATCAGGAGCAGATGTCACAGGAAAATTTTCTGGAATAGGAAAGAATAAATTCTGGAAAGTACTGCAGGAACTTGATCCACTGATGAGATAGTAAATGCCCTTGTACAGCTAGGAACAACAGATGAACTACTAACACTTTGTTTGCTGCAATTGATCATTTGTATGCAAGTTGTATCTCCCTAACACAGAGCTGTTGAATGTAGCTGATGTAAGGTGGTGGCTATTCAAGAAGAAGCAAGCTCAATCAGAAGGTTTACCTCCAACCCAAGCTGCGCTGCGTAATGCCATCTTGAGAGCGCACTACCAGGCCATGATTTGGAATAATGACATCATTGCAATCAGACCTGCCAGAACCGCTGGAATGTGGTTGGAATTTGGTAGATGGCCGATATAAAGCAGTCATGACAACCTTGCCGCCTGCTCCGCAAGCAGTAATTGATCTGGTGAAATGTTCCTGTGCAAAGACACGATGTTCAAGTAATCGCTGCAAATGCAGAAGGAATGGATTGAATTGCACAGATCTTTTGCTGTAGTGAGGACTCAGAATCATGTGACAACTCAGAAGACACAATTCTCTCAGATGATGAATAGGGAGGATAGTGATAGTGAAGATGAGTTATTGTAACTTCCACAAGGATTGGAGCAGGCAATAAACTCTGGCAACCAACCACACAACTAGCATGTAGTATGGACAATGTATCACTGACTCAAAAGGATGAAATATTGATGTCATATTGGCGGACATTTTGATTTTCATATATTCATTCCTTGACTTGATAAGTGGATTGTTCAACTACTAAACTTAGCCTAACCTCATAGAACATTCATGGCTCTATTAGCAACAATGGCCTTAATACGTCCATTTTGAAATGAAAGATGGCTGCCTCTTGCAACACTAAAACTGTAAATATGGCTTTCATGTTCTTTGGTACCTATATTATATTTCAGATCGGCTGATAGGGGTGATCTTTTGTACCATGTTAAGCGCCGTCACTGTCATTGAAATGATAATATATATATATATTCAAGAATAAGCCGTAAAGGTGGCCATTTTGAATTCAATATAGCTGAAAATTTTTGAATACAATTTCAGCTGTTCACAAGAAATGTGTATTTCACTAATTTGTTTGTCACTAATTTTAAATGAAAGATGGCTGCCCTCTGCAACACTAAAACTGTAAATATGGCTTTGCATGTTCTTTTGGTACCAATATAACATTCATATAGGGGTGATCTTATGAAGCATGTTAAACGCGTCACTGTCACTGAAATGATTAATATAACTATATTCAAGAATAAGCCATAAAGGTGGCCATTTTGAAACTCAATATGGCTGAAAATTTTAACGGAATTTCAGCTGTTCACAAGAAATGTGTATTTCACTAATTGTTTGTCCTGATAAATGTAGATTTTTACAACCAAAAAAACAGCTTTTTACGACATTCATATCCACATTCAGGGCAAATATAGACATAAAATGGCGGCCATTTTGAAATCCAAGATGGCTGCCTCTGCAACACTTTCAAAATTGCCAACATGGTTTTTCATGTTCTTTGGTACCTATTTAACACATTCATATAGGTGGATCTTCTAATCATCAAAATCCCACGGGATTGCATAGTCTCCCTGACTACACACCGAACATGTCACAAATTTCATTCCAGATCCGTCCACAACTTTTTGAGATATCCTGTACACAGACCAACAGACAAACAGACAGAAAGGGGTGAAAACATAACCTCCATCCACTTTTGGTGGCGGAGGTAATTATTACAAATATAATTATTTTTGCACTGCAAGAATACTTTTAATTCTGCCTCTAGGAGTAGAAGAAAGGCCAGTTGGCAACGGGCATGGGAGCAAGATGCAAATGGGCCGAGGCCTAAACACAGCACAGAAGGTAATTGAGCACCGTCAGCAATCTGATCGCCTCCTCTCAGGATTTTAGAAGCATTTTCTTCCCTCCTCATGTTCTCCCAAGCTTGCATAATAACATCTGAAATGTAAAATCAAGATAAGTACATTTGGTGACCAAGGTTAACTCTTTGGATGTGAAGCGACATCAGAGACACAAGAAAGTGTTTAACAGCAATAAAATATGAGCCGACACTTACAAGGTCATAACTCTCACTCTTTGTTTTATCAGTACCCAAGAGGAAAAATAATATTGTAAAGGAAACAGTCATATTTAAAACTTTAGATTGCATTCCCAATCCATCCAATGCAATCCTTTTATAAAGATGGATAAGATTTTGTTACTGGGGTGGAAACATGTTTTAAACTAAATTGAGTATGCTGATTCTGAATCTGAAGTCAGGATTTTCACAGCATGTCAGGATTTTGAGTTATACATATGGTCCGATTACACCAGCTTGCTCTCATTATTATTGGAATCTCCTGTGATTAGGCCAAAGGACAAGGTCTTTTGGATGGTGTCATATTATAAACAGGTCGGTGGCCTCTGTTTTTACCACCTCTCCTCTGGTCGACGTCCCTCCGTTCCCTCAGCCCTCCCCTCTGACCTTCCTCAACAATACCAAGATGTATGCGTTCTCCCAATAACCCCCACCTGGTTAAACTCTCGAAGTCCAAGCTGACTTTACACTTTAATTCCTTTCTTCCTCTTTTCAACCGCTTGTAGAATCGCCTTCTTGACTGCTCAATCCCCCCACCCCCTGGGTTTCCAGCAGGTAGTGCAACAGCATCTCATGTCATCCACCCATCCCAATTTTAAAACCCAACCTATCCCAACCCTCTTGCTTGCATGTTACTGTTACTGTGATATCATATTATTATATATATATATATATATATATTATATATATATTATATATATATATCAATTTGCCCTTCCTTATTGTGTTGAACTGTTGCCATACTTCTCCACTGTCAGTTTGTTGTTTTTTTACCCTCTGTCCGCTGACTCTTCCATGAGCCTCGATCTTGTATTGGAAAAAAGGTTGAGTCAGTTCAGAGTGAAGTGCTGCGCATATTACAGTTACAATACTGTTGTTGTCGATTAGCCCAGTGAGTTCTACTCAACAGCACGGAGATGCCGATAGATCTCTCGGGAGCGACTCAGAGATCCCTCACATCTCAGATGTTCTGTTCTTGCCTTCGTGGAGCCAGGACACATATCTTCCATAAGGTGCTTTATTTTATGTGGGCAGCCTGGAAGGGGTTGCAGGTGTTGTCAGTGACGTCGTCGAGTCCATGTTTGTATTATAAAACTGCGGATTGTATCCATAGTAGAGACGTCAAAAGTGAACCGATAAACTGGGAAGTAATTTCTTCTTCTTCATCAATAGGTGGAGGTTTTGTGCCCAGGATACTGTTGGGCCCGGGTTACTGGGTGATTGGAGTCGGCACTTGAGAGATGCACAGTTCTTTGCAGCTGCATATCCAAGTTATTCTTTGTTTGAAACATTTTTGTTTCCCTCTTATAGGTGTTGGCTTAATGGTTAGGGTGGTGGGCTTTGGATCCCAGGGTCCTGAGTTCAAATCCACTCAGCTGTTCAATTAATACCAGGTGGGGTTAACTCAGCCTGTCATCCTTCCGAGGTCGACAAAATGAGTGCCAGCATGCTGGTATCCTTCGTCGGAGTGGCAACCGTCCAGGATTGTGCCCATAGCCAAGGAGACCGCTTAAGCAGTACAATCTCTTGCACAGAGTGTGGTCCCAATCTCCTCCTCCTCCTCCTCCTCCTCCATGTAGGGGTTCAATCGTGATGTTAATGTGCAACCTGTGATGACGTGAAAGGCTTTGTTTTATACGGTGTCTCGTGTGTTGAGATGCGTGTTTGGTAGGGTGGAGGCCCAGGATGAGCTGGTGTAGTCAATGACCGATCCAACAGACTGTTTTGTATATATATTAGTGATGTTGTTTCTTTGTGGGTCCGAAGTCGATGCTGCGAGTGCCCCAAGTGGGTTCACCTCATGTCGTTTGGTGTCGTACGTACCTCGACAAATTCGCCCAAAACTGTGACCCACGAAGCTCCTCTCTGAAACACAACGCGGTGCAATGGCACCCAATGCAATTCCTTCATCGGACAATGTGTCACAGTGTCGTTAACTTCGACCACAACACAATCCGCAAGTTATAATTAAAACACCAAATACGTTAAAAGTTACAAAACCGTGTTCACGTTGCACGTTGTGATCAAGGTGAAGGTGATTGGTGTCATGTCGTTTTATGTTCGACTTCACCACCTGGTTCGAAGAATCCGGCGAACCAGCTCCAAGCTGTCGGGTCCCTGGACGTCCCCAATCGCCATCACGTGACTCGAAGTGAGGCAGGTCCTCGTGCTGTGCTTCCTCCTGCTCACGACCTGCCAGCCTTCACTACCGTTCGCCATGTGACCGTTTCAGTCCTCCACTTCCTTTCAGCGTCGAATCGTAAAATGCAATTACCATATTAGATACTATACAGGCTTCCAGTCAAACAAACGTCTTTTAAATAATAATAATAATACCTCCTTGTCAGGACGTCGCAACATCATGGTGTACAGTACGTACTGTACATCCAGTCAGGACAAATATACATCAAGCGGGTAAACCTCATTTATTAAGAAAAACTACAATTTTATTTCATTCACTTTATCATCTGTGTGATTT
This sequence comes from Eptatretus atami, assembly GCA_035128595.1. Lineage (NCBI taxonomy): Eukaryota > Metazoa > Chordata > Myxini > Myxiniformes > Myxinidae > Eptatretus > Eptatretus atami. Next base: position 27,919,479 of record CM068957.1, read on the forward strand.
TTCTGACAGTAAAGTTGAAAACGAACATTTGTACGGAAAAAAATGTAGTTCATAACTAGATCTACGAGGATCTATATGAAGCCATTTAGATCTACCCTCCTATTTAAATTGCACTGTATTTATAACACCTTTAAAAAAAAGAAAAAAGAGTTCAGCTGTTGGAAATGTTTCGGATATGGCGTTTGAAACGACACTTCGACTGCACTTCAACAAACATATATGTACGCCGTGTTACATGATTGTTGCAAGTTGCAGCCTACTCGAACATTGGTAAGAGCAAACGATGTCCCTGGCTGACTGAGTGGACGAGCATTTAAGATCTACTCGCCAAACCGCGCGATGTTCTAAAGTGAGAGTTCGTCAGGACGTCAATATATCCGTGTTCCACAATGTGATTTATCGAATTTCTTTATATACAATTGTTTCTTGTTACATTTTTTGTATCAAATTCACCTTCTGAAGTAGTCAGCATGTGCAGAGAAGAGGCTTTTTACATTGCAGACGCTGTTTTCTAGGAGTGGTAATATGGAATAGGCAAAGCCTAGAAGCGAACGTAGAATTCTTCTTACATTCGCTTCTTAAATATTATCAAATTAAACAGTCTTTTTGCTATGAAAAAAAATAAACAATTACCTTCACAACAAAACAACTACACCGCCTAGACAGGATTCTCATCTGAAAAAAAATAATCCTCAACATACTTTTCACAACGACAACTACACCTCCTAGAACAGGATCTCATCTGCAAAAATAAATATTACCTCAACATTACCTTCACAACGACAACTACACCACCTTAGAACAGGATTCTCATCTAAAAAAATTAATATTACCTCAACATTACCTTCACAACAACAACTACACCGCCTAGAACAGGATCTCATCTGAAAAAATTAATATTACCTCAACATTACCTTCACAACGACAACTACACCGCCTAGAACAGGATCTCATCGAAAAACATAAATATTACCTCAACATTACCTTCACAACAACTACACCACCTAGAACAGGATTTCATCTGAAAAAAAAAAAAAATCCTCAACATTACCTTCACAACGACAACTACACCGCCTAGAACAGGATCTCATCTAAAAAATAAATACTAGAAGCGAACGTAGAATTCTTCTTACATTCGCTTCTGACTTTACCTATAACTTGGTCACAACTGTATACGCAATTTCCGGTTACTTCGGCCTGGTTCGGGATCAGCAATCAAATAATGTAAATCACGATTAAAAAATAATTTTTTTTGATGATGCGGGAGATATCTTTATTAAAATCAGTGGAGGGAATATACACCATGTCTGATGATTTGGGTCTTTCATGTCTCCGACGAATGCCTTTTCTCCCGGCATGCATCATTCCCCATGACAAAAACCGCGAGACAAAAAAAAGCCGGAAGCAAAAAAAAAACGGAAGCAAAAGCGGTCATAGCCAACGACACGGATTCAAATTGCCAGGGTATTGTGTTGTTTTGTTGTTGTTGTTTCCTATTCTCTCATGTGCACGCGTTAAGTATGAAGCTCACTACGTTCGCTATAACGTCTCTCAGCGGTGACGGTCTGTCGACGACAGACGTAGTGACGTCAGCGAATGACCGATGATGTCACGACGTCATGACGCCTCTCAGCGGTGACATCACACGTCGCCATGCAAACGAATGTAAAAATTAGAAAATCGCCAAAAATTCGCCACCTGTCCGTGTGGCGGCGATCTCACATAGGCCATGCTGATCATTAGACCACAGAACACCCGCATGCCGAAAGTGGCGACAATCCGTCCGGCAGTTTCGGAGGACATACGTCCACAAAATATGGCTTAGAGTATTAATATAATAATGGAGGGGTTTCAGTACCTACTAGACGGCCCGTGAACCCGTTGGGTTCCCGTTGTGACAGCGGTTGATAAAAA
>CM068957.1:27924154-27935781 GCA_035128595.1 Eptatretus atami
TACTGGACATCTGCATTATCTTTCTTTATCTCAAAGCTCCAGAGGAGAGAGGGGGAAAGATATGTGGGGGATGGGGAAAGGGGAGGTGATTCCCTACCGCTTTCCTGGGTCAACAGTGCTTTCCACACCACAGCCGTGCTGCGCAGTGTTTCTACTCGGCCCGTCTCTCCAAATACAATTCATGGTTATATCTTAAATCATTTAAAAAGAAAACCCCACAACAGAACATTAACAAAAATTTAACTATATGCAAGCAATAAATGAACCTTAATCAAAGGAAAATATTATAAGCAAGTTAGATAAGAATAAAAAGAAAGCTGAAATCCCTATTCCAGCCTCCACACCCCAAGCCTTGGGGATACCAGTGTGTTCACAAATAATTAATAGGTTCACTACCAGACATTGTCTGGTAGCCATATTGGATTCAACAAAAATATGTTTTTTAATCTTATGTACTATATCTATATATGAACCGCTTCATCAATCGACGTGAAACTTGAATTATGATCTAGTAATCGTGTGGAATATATGTTTTAAATTATAACCTGTTCAGATGCATGGTCTGGCAGCCAGAATTATTTAATATTTTGAATCTGGGTTCAGGGATTTAAATCAAACTTGGTACAAGTATGTACAATGATGTAATAATGTGGGTGGAGGTATATCTGGTGACGTCGAAGAGTGCCCTTCTAGTTTATTTATTTTTGTGAATCATTAAACTAAATTTTAAAAAGATGCCCCTCAGTAACCTTTCCCTAATATACCCCATTTTGTTTCCCTCTTACCTTCCATTCCCTTACAGGTCGAACTCCTTTATCATTGGCTTCTCTGAGAGAGGAAGCCACATCGCCTGCACGATTAGATATTATACGGACAACAATCTGGTGAATTGACATGTTCTCAAGGCTCACCACAAAATAATAAGTGTAGTTTGGAGTCGACGGAATCAACAGATGGAAGGAAGTATGGTGAACAGGAAGAGTAAGATGTAAGGTGGCACCAGGGAAATATCAGGGTAGCCTGAGGGAAAACAGCACAGTGCTTTGTGAGTGTGTGAATAACAGAAATAAATCACATGATGGGGAACAAAGGATAAATAATATGTAGCCAAACAAAAAAGAAAAGTAAAATTAATGATGTCTAAGAATGGTGGTTGGCTTTGATGAGAAGAGGTGCGGTTAGGGTTGAGTAATTTAATTTATCGAGTGTTAACCACACATGGTGGCATAACGGTAAGGGTGTCTATTTTAGGTCCGGGAGATCAGTGGCTCGATTCTAACTTCAGCTGAATCATATTAAAGACTTAAATGGTACAGGATGGATGCTTCCGCCTTTGGCACTCAGCATTTAGAGGATAGAGCATGAACAAACCCTGCACTCAACAGACCTTATAACAGACCTATGGAGAAATTTTCAAGAAAGCTCACCTTCAATAAGGATATATTGTCAAGAATACGTGGCGTTTACTGCTTACAAGCCATTTTTTGATCTAACTAGATGATTGGATTACACACTGCAGGAGAAGATATTGAAGATTTGCTTTGTACAAGTTTCAACTTTTAACACTGCAAATGAGGTAGAACGAGTAAACAAGCTGGGACGTTAATACAGCACAAGGGAACTTGCTGTGGTGGAAAATAATTCAATTTCCACAAGTTGGATCAGCATCCCAAAGGAGAATCTTTAATTTCGTATATACGGAGGAAGAACATTCAATGATTCACTGAAACATTCGAATGGACTTCACTGAAACAGAAGCCCGAAGTAATCCCTCTTATACACAATTTGATTTCCCAAAGAAAGGGAGGGTGAGACATTTGGCAACTCAACCATGGGATGAGCTGATAGGCACTAGACAAAATAACTCAAAACTGCAATGCGTGACCACTTTGGGTGGAAGGGAGAGAATGACACAATCGCGGCAAAAGTTTGCAGTGTTATCAACCAGGTCACCCTGTTTCATCGTAAGACATTCCTTTTATCAATATCAAAAGACTCTTGGGAAAAGGGAAACATGACTGACAACCAATTCGACTAAAGTACAAAAATTAAATTTATAAAGTACCAGCAACAATTATCATTGAGAATATGTGAATATAATTATTTTTCTTCCACATTGCACACAGATCATTTGGCCATCACACAAATGCTGCATCCACACCTCATTCACTGAATCTCTATGTTTGCCTTCATACCGTTATTGCCATCAAGGTGATTGAAATTTATATTAACTTCTCCTTTAGAATTAACATACGTACTCCATTTAATTACGAGGTAGGGAATTAAATGGGAGGGAAGGGAAGCCACAGTACCAGCACACAATGCTCACCTCTGAGCTGTCTCGGCTGGGTTCGAATCTCAGCCTAGCTATGGTGTTTTTCAGGCACAATGAGGTATCAATAACAAGGAAATCCAACACAGGTAGAAGCTATTCAGCCCATCATGCCATCAAATGCCAATGCCATTTAATGGATGGATGATAAACCAGTGTCCCGTCTGTGCCGGCATTAGTTTGTGGATGTTAAAGATCCCAAGGTGTCTTTCATGAAGAGTAGGCGAGCTACCCCTGGCACCCTGAACAAATTACAAATTCTTACCCCAACTACATAGTCGAACGTCAGATTGGGCAGCCGGTTCGTGAATGACTTGAGCCAAAATTTCCCTTCCCGACCACACAGGTGGGAATAATTGTGGCTGTGAAAGAACAACAAAAAATGAACCAGCACACAATGACCTGTTCTTTTCAAGATATGCGTGAGTTTTTTTTTTTTTTTTTTTAACATCCACTAAATTCTGACAGAACAGCTGATCTTGAGTGGCGTTCTCCCAGCCTGATCTGAGTGCTTCTCCGAAGAGTGGCGTGCTCCAAGATGCAGGCCTACCCTGCTGGCAGTGCACTGGGATGGAATTTGGAGCCTGGTTCAGCTCCATATGTGAAACATCTAGAACCAGGGGGGCTTAGAAATGATTTACATCCCGAATCATTATTTTATCCGTGTCTCTTCTTTCCCCTCAACTGGGGTGGCCTGTTTATGTTCCCATCTGAACTCGTGGCTCATGATAGGGGGAACCCAGGTTCAGATCTCCATGTACTAGTTGTTTGTCCATGCATCGTCTCTTAATGTCCTTACAAATCATGTAAAAGTCGTACCAATGTTTTCGCCTGCATGTGATTTATGCAAAAGCTTCACCATGATCCTTAGATCAATGTTAAAATATAAATCACTCCCACAATCTCCTTTCTCGAAACTGGATTCGGACCTGAACCAAAACTTCATCGGCTTGTTCTTGTCACCTACCCAACTCATCCACCAAATTTCGTCCGAACCCGTCCATAACTTTTTGAAATATCATGCAATATGTCGTTTTTGGCCCAATCACTCAATGGTGAAGAATTACTTTAAAAATTAAATAATTCTCGTATCCAGATCCGGATCTTCACCAAAATCGAATCAATTCGTCCTTGTCACACACACACAACCTGTCCACCAAATTTCATACGGATCCGTGCACAACTTTTTTGAGATATTGTGCTTACAGACAGACGGTGGTGAAAACAACCTCCGCCATCTGGTCTCAGGATCTCAACAGTGTTCTCCACCTCCAGGCACCGTAAATGTTCATCTCAGACCTTGATGAGCAGACTCAGCTTCTCACTTCGTTGCAAGGTGTGCTGTATTGTCGCTTTTCAGGTAGAGAGAGGTAATAAGGGAAGCGCAATGGGATCGGGAGCATAATATTTCGCATAAGCATGGTGATTTGGGATTGAAGATCTCGATTTTCCATGAACAACCATCGATTTCTCTCCGATGATGGGGGAATGTGGGAGAAGAGAAGAGAAGAAGAGAGAACGCAGGGTGGGAGGAGGTCGGAGTTAAGGGGAAGGGTTATTATCATGGCCAATATGATGCTATTATATAAAGATTACCCTTCTCTTCTATATTCTTACTCCCCCTCTCCTCCCATTATGGATCACGTGGGTTTATTTGGGAGGGAATTCGAAATTCCACCATATTTATGGTAGGCATACGTTACAGATGAGCTGTCTCCGTTCAAACCCTTCGTGATCCAGCTCGTCACTGGAAACACGCCCTTGGGTTTGGATCGAAAATGGCCGCATGGACATCCACGTGACATCATTTAGACCAATTTTGGAGCTTGTATTGATGTTCAAACGATGACGGAGCTCTCCCCGTGGAGCGTCCAACTTGACGCCCATCATCGAGCGCAGCAGCTGAGGAAGGGAGGGAGGAAGGGGCGGAGCTTGCGTTGCGTTGCGCTTACTGTACGTGCCTGACGTACTACTGCACTGTACGTTTCTACGTTCGTGGTCGGTGGTGTCCGTTTTTCGGTGACTGTTGCTCGAGTCCACCGGAACCGGTCCTTCTGGGTGTGTCGCCTGTCACCTGGCGTCTTGTGCTGGTGCCGGGACTCGCACTGTACGGATATCCACCTCATCCGTCGAGCCTTTCATTCATCCTTGTTGATATCGTTTAACACCATTTTTTTTTTTGCCACATCAGTGTTGTTTGATCCCTGCCTCATAGTCCCTTTAAAACGTGCGTCACTTTCCACGTGACCCTCTGAGTGTTGTTTCCTTTTTTTTTTTGAACCGTTGTGGTTGCATGCCATCCGTGATTTGATTGTCCCTTTTTCCCCCATACGACATGGATTGCATGTACTCTGCTCCCTCCCATTGTCTCCATTAAATGTGATTCGATGCACAATCTCTGCTCGTGTGTAATGTGTATGGTATGCATCCGTCGCACGCTTTGGCAGTTTCGGCTGCAGGCACACAAATCGGGGTTCGAGTACCGTACAGGTGATGTTACGTCGCAGGTGCTTTTGATGGCACTGCCTAAGTACGGTTAGGATTTATGCTGTTTGGATTCGTGTGTGTGTGTGTGACTGCTTTTCGTGCGAAATTAGGCGAATGTATTGACGGGGAGCCACGAACTTAACCACACGTTAACGCGTTTTCCTTTGCTGAACATAAGACGAGTGCTGGGTCTATTGAACGTCCGTTGGGGGTCTTTGAATGTTTAATGGCTAAACGTTTAAATGACCATATGTATTGAAAATGAAAAGCTTGTCTCGTGAAAAAAAAAGAGTTGTAGATGTATTACGTAACGGATAGAGGGGGTGGGAGACGGTGTACTTTTACAAACTACGACTACTACAACTACTACTACTACTACTACTACTATTTTAGCAGCCCCAATTAATCCCAACTGTGTGATGGACCAAGGGTGAAGTGTTCGGCCAAAGTCTTTCACGAACCTGACGTTCGGTTGGAGCGTAATTTAGACAACAATTTGTCATTTGTTTAGGGCAGTAGCAAATCCAGGGGGGTTTCCTGGTTGCCGGAACCCCCCCCCCCCCTCCCAACAAAAAATATTTACCATTACAGTGGCAACCCAGGGGTTCCCTGGTCACCCAGAACTCCTTCTAGTATGTCATATAGTTGCTAGTATGTTCATATAGCACTACCATCACTCAGGTAGGTCTCACTAGTCATGATATTTAAGATTGAAACTTGAAGTTTATTGAATTCAAGCTATTTATTTTTAGTTATGCATTTAAATATTAAATTAATTAACTTTATGTCTTTTTGACAAACATGCATATCAAAGAATATGTGAATGTGCATTTATTTGAAAGCTGCAATAAAGTTTTCAAAACGTTCATATGACTTAGATTTTCTGTTATTTGGAAACTCCCCCTACCCAATTCCTGGATTTGCCCCTGTAGGGTGCCAGTAATAATTCGCTAATCTTGGCGAAAGCCGTCATGAGATATTTAACGTCCACCAACTTATGCTAGCAGAAGGGACACCCGGCTTGATGCCCATTTGAAGGACCGGGTACTTTGTGATATGACGCTTGGCCTGCGGAGCACCAATCAGATAGTTTATTGCCTGTTCCGGAATCGCACCCAAATTTGATAGGTGAGAGGTACCATGATCATGTAATGACCCCACCTCTTCCACAATCACACCCTTTTCCCTCCCTCCTCTCACCTTCACCTTTGTACCATGCTGTAAGACAAATATCTGATGAACAGGATAGAAGTGAACAGGATAGAACCATCATAAATATATGTGGAAAAATTACGGGCCCAAACCAGGAATCGAACCCAGGTCCGCAAGCAAATCGTACCAATGCTTTGGCCATCAGCTATCTGGGTAACCCACCGGCTGAGCAACGCAATCCCTCCACATATATAAGTGCCACTCTCTTCCCGCACTGCTTCCGGGGCACTCGCTGCCAACCATAGGAGCAGCGAGGGCCAGCTCTCGAGAGCATGACAAATATTATGGCATGACAAATATATTGTTGAGGAAATGACTCCTGGGGGTTAATACTGGTTAGTATAGTTTAGTTATTTCCTTAATGAATGTATAGGAATGAGCCGTAAAGTAATTGAGGAAATGACTCCCTTGGGGGTTTAATACTGGTTAGTATAGTTTAGTTATTTCCTTAATGAATGTAATAGCATGAGCGTAAAGTAATTAATTGTGATATTAAATATGCATCACTTATGCAATAGATAGATGATATCCACCTACCACCTGTGTGGGTCTAAAAATCCCCATTCCTGTGAGTTTGTGTTTAATGTTGTTACCTTTGTGGATCTGTCTAAATGTTATTTAAATGTTGTGGCAGGCCATCAGGTGCCAGTTTAGGCGTCAAAACGGCTTCTCTCCTGCTTGAGAGGGGGAGGGGGCATCTGAGGACGATGTAGGCTGAGCGGGTGGTCATCCACTCATCAAACTGGGCCAATGTCAAATGTTGGGTGAGAGGGGAGGGGAATGGTGCACATGAGGCCAAGGCCATAAAATGCCTAGCAACGGTTGGAGTTGAGTCACAACCAGGAATCGGCTCATCGGAAGCTGCATTTCTTCACCACTCCGCGTCATGCCCCACCATGTCAGAGCCATGCCCTCTCCGCTCCTTGCAACGTGCAGGGTGATGGAACACATCAGACGTTCGTCCATGTAGAACAGCCTAGTGGGGCAACTTAGCATAACAATTGTGCATTTTGTGAGGAAAGCACCAAAATTTGGCCGCCACTAGTAGCCTAACATATTATGAACAGATTTGGATATTGGGCCATCTCAAATTCAGCCGCTGATGGCTGTGGCAGTCATTTTCCAAAATGGCCACTAGCGGTTACTATAATTTCACTCTAACATTGGTTTGAACATTATTAAAAGCTGAATTAAGAAAACATAACCTGTAGCCACCTCAAGTTAAAGATAGCCGCCATTTTGCAAGATGGCTGCTAATTATTTGTTGTACGGACGACTTTCTCACTCATAGAAATTGGTTGTTGAGAATGGTGGCAAACGAATCGCAGGCTGCGTCTGATTGATATGAATACCAACATCGCTTATGTAAAGTCAGTGGTTGTTGAGCATGGTTGCAAACGAATCATGGGCTGCGTCTCATTCATATGAATACCGACATCTCACTCAGAGAAATTGATCGAGAGATGTCTGATTTAAATGTTCTGAATCAGTGACACAGTCTGCTCTGTTAATATTCTCTCAATTTTGTGACACTCTCCCTCACCACACACACAAAGCTGTGCATTCAAGTGCGGCCTTTTGCACTTGCAACGCTTCAGACAGCTCTTCTTGCACTTGCACGATACTAGCTCATAGAGGTGTGGGCTGCCTTTGGGTAGCTTCGTCCAGTGTGGCTCGTACACCCCTCGTCATTCTTGACCCAGCCCCAGCTGGATGGAGGAGGCAGCTCTGGCGGGTAGCAGTGTTTGACCCCACACATGGCCTCCTTGCTAGGCCGCCCTCTTCACATGCTCCTCCAGAGCTGCCTTGGTTGGCGGGATCAGCTGCACGTTGTTCTTCTTCGCGAAGAGTTTCTTCCGGGCCTTGTCAATGTCGTTGCACGTGCTGGTTCTGTCATAGAGCAATATGACGAACCTCTCGAGGTGTGCATGACATCGTCTGGTATGCCACTTGGTGCAGAGGATAGCTTCAGCAGTGCGTCTAAGTTCTGGCAGAACGGTCCAGATTGTCCAAGCAGTCTCTTACCATGTCCAGCAAAGCTAGATACAGTGTCACACCCAGTCAGAGCGTGAAACATTGGGAGTGCCTGTGCCTTCTCTGGTCCTAGGCCAGCTGCTATTTCGTGGGCTGCCAGGTACCGAAAACTCTTCCCAGTGCCAAATGCTAGCCACAGTTCATCTTCTGGTTGCAGTCCCTGGGCCACTGACACAGCCAACACCACAACATCGGTGTCAACTGTCTTGATCAGTATCTTGTGGTGACCATGGTTGGCTGCATGGGATGCATGCAACAACATTCGACTGTCAGCTTCTTCGTGGCTGCATGGGGCGAGCAAGGCCAGGTCTAGCAGCGGTGGCTTGCTCAGGACTGCCTCTCCATCAGTGATAACCAGCTGCTTGTCATCCTGGTCAAACCACTGAAGATAGCTTCTGAGAGGAACTTGAACAGCTCGGTCTTGTGGTGTCCACTCGGAAGAAGTTCTGCCAGTTTCCAGGTATAACTGCTGCTCCGACCACGCGTCTACGCACTCCTTTTCCACGCTTTGATCTTGCACTGCCTTTCAGTGAATCAGCAACGGCGTCCAGACCAGGTCCAGGCGTGACACAGTCTGAAGCTTTGTTGACAGTACAGTATGAAGACATCCTGGCATAGTCATCAAAGTTCTTGGCTACTGCAGGCTTCAGCATCTGGACAATGACTGCCCCATCAAGAACTAGGCTGGTGGTATCAGGAGCCTCTGATGGGCATTGGAGAACTCTTCAAAGCATTTGAGGAGATCACTCTTCGTACCTAGACGGAGACTTTCTCCATCGGAGAGAGCTGGAGGACACGCTTGATTCTCCTAGCCCATAGTCATAAATACTATTGCCACTTGTAAAATCTTCTACAGACGCTGGTGACGGTACATAGATAATTCACACCCATCATCTGAGTTACATGGCTTCATTCCCAATACGACCAAATTCATCCATATTTAGGTTACTTCGAGCCGATGTGCTGAGATGTGTTGCGATTGACTGTAAGAGTCAATAAAAACGCAGTTTCAGAAAACGGAAGGGTTACTCAACAAACTGACCAAAACAAATTAGCTTAGCCATGAAAATGGAAACTAGAATGGAAAACTGCTTACAAATGGTTTGGCATTGCCGTCAATCGAACGAAGATAACCCGAAAACTAACGAGTTATCATGGTAAAGATATCTCGCCAACACGCCGGTACGAAGAGAGAACTTCCTCACTCAGTAGCAAACTGGAACTGGCGCCGTGAAGGCAGAACGGAAATACATGCAGAACCTCGTAACCCGGTAATCCATGACTGAGATAATCCTATGACCAAACTGCACCCGCAAACCAAACTCAACTTGATGAACTATGGTTAACAATGGGATAGCATAGAGAACTCTATGGCACAGAACAAAATAACAATGAATCGAGTTAACAAGTGTAAGCTGGCAACTCAACCGTGCGCGATTCCGGGGTCAATATGCACGCACACCACTTCTACTACCATGTGCCAAGCAATAGTGCTATGAATGTTTATCATTGGTTTTCATTCAGAATCTGTGTCTTAATAATACTAATTAGTCCACTTTAACTTTTTTTCTCAACCAAATCAAATTGTTACTTTCTTTGACCATTATTGGACCTTTATTAGTAAATAAACTTTCCTATCAACCTGCATTCCTCTCCAGTAAGAGATATGTGTCATAACAGTAACCACTGGCGGCCATTTTGAAAAATGGTTGCCACAGCCATCAGCGGCTGAATTTAAGATGGCCCAATATCCAAATCTGTTCATAATACGATAGGCTACTAGTGGTGCCAAATTTGGTGCTTTCCTCACAAAATGCACAATTGTTATGCTATATTTAGCTAAGTTGCCCCACTACCGAGACCGTGACCGTCCTGCGGGGTGGACCCCGAGCATCACACAGTATTCCTTTCTGTCTCGTGACTTTCCTCAGTCTACTCGACCGTAGTTTGTTTGCTGGGTCCTAAGATTATAGGTAATTAAAGCTCCCATGCGTCATTTCGTCTGTGGGCGTGAGTATCGGTTGGGGTCAGGGGATTGTTTGTTGAATCATTTATTGCCATTGCCTCTTGTACATCCCCTCCCCATGATCATTGTTAAATAACTTCTCACTTCGAGTTATTAAATACTAATTATCGAGATCATAACTTCTAGTTATTAAATACTAGTAGAGGTACACATCATTGCAGGGCAACGCTGGGTCCGTCCTTCCACCCCTTCCCCTCCCTCCTCCCACAACATCCCCCTTCCCTCCAGACTCCCACCCCACCCCGGTTTCCCCCCCTCTTCCCACCCCCACCTACCTCACTGCCCCCCCTTCCCTTCCCCTCCCTCTTCCCACCCCCACCTACCTCACTGCGCCCCCCTCCCTCTTCCCCTCCCTCCTGCCACCTTCCCCTCCCTCCTGCCTCCCACCCATTCCCCCTCCCCACCCCACTCTTCCCTTAACTCTGGCCTGCCCCTCCTTCTCAACCTCCACCCTTATCCTCTCTCCACCAATAAATTTTCAGGGTGTACATTAAAGTGTACATCTGCATAATAACTTCGAAAAAAAGATGTAAAAAGACATCTCTCGGCAATTTCCCCGGCGTCCTCCTGACTCATTTTTATTAATTTATTTATTTATTTATTTTTATACCCCCACTTATTGTGGTGGCATGATTTCATGCTTTCAACTGGCTATGAACAACGGTGCATCGCCACTACTACCAAGTATGGGGGTACCGCTGATGCAATGCCCCTATTACCAGTTCACTGGTTCTCATTTCGCTGACCTCGGAAGGATGACAGGCTGAGTCAACCCCACCTGGTGTTGGTGTCTTTGGGGTGGTTTGATCGACGTTTGTGTGGTGTGCGCTTCAAAGGTTCTCGATGGTCTAAAGGGTATGTTCCAATTGTAGTTAGTATCTAAGGGGCCGATGGGGCTCAAATTCAGGACACTAGGATCCCAAGCTCACCACCCGAACCCTTAAGCCAAGACAGGGCTTCCCGACTAATTATAATTAGTCCCTTAACTTCAGGGTGTAACTTCAGGGTGTACATTAATTAGTAATAATTATTACCCTCGCTGAAGGAGAGGGTATTGTATTTGGGTCTGTCTGTTTGTTTGTCCAGAGAATTTTCGTGTTTTCTCTGCCACCGCTTGTCGGATTGATACAAAATTTTCACCATGGGTGCGACTACAGTACATGATAAATGGGGTTTCTGGGACTCCCATTAAAATGAATGGGGGAAAAGGGAAAAACTTTCTGACTCAAGCCCCAAAAGCCCAAAATAGGAGACTTGATTTTCTCCCCACCTATCCCCTTCCCTCCCATACAAGCAAAATGTAAAATTGAGATCGTGATTTTCTCCCCACCTATCCCCTTCCCTCCCATACAAGCAAATGTTAAAATTGAGACTGCATTTCTCCCCACCTATCCCCTTCCCTCCCGAACAAGCAAATGTAAAATTGAGACTGATTCTCTCCCCACCTATCCCCTTCCCTCCCATAAAAGCAAATGTAAAATTGAGACTATGAAAGATTAAGACTTACTGATTAAAGCACTTCTTCCCTTTCATATT
>CM068957.1:28009074-28021467 GCA_035128595.1 Eptatretus atami
AGCACAAGGACTATTGCTTTCACATCCCAGACAAGTCTGTGACCTCTCACTTGTTTTTTTTTCCACCTCTCCTCCAGTTTAGCTCCTTCAGCCCTCCGACACTCCCCAGCTCCTCCGGGGTGCACACGTTCTTCCAGTAACTTCCTCCTGGTTCAACTTCCAAAATCCAGGCTGACCACACACACCTCAACTCTTTTGTTCCTCTTTTCTTCCCTTTGTAGAACTGCCTTCTGGAGAGGGTTCAATCGTCTCTCCAGGGCTTCAAACGAGCAGTACACCCTCATCTTGTGTGATCCCCCATCCCGAGCTGTAATTTTTTTTGTTTCCCCATCATTAACCCTACCTCGCTCAACCTTACTTGGAGTGCGTTTCCTCCTCTCCCCTCTTTTGTTGTTGGTTCTTTCCCTTTCTGGGTGTATCTCACTGTGGCTCCTCTCCGGCATAGCCTTACCCTTTTTCAACTCACTTTTCTATGACCCTTGATTCTCCAACAAAACAGCGGAAATTATCGATGAAAATAGACATTTTCAAACTTTCAATTATTCTCAGCTAAAAAAATTAATTTCAGTAAAAAGTTTATTTTGTCCTATTTTATGGCAATAAAAGATCAATGTATGCGCACAAATAATTTCAACAAGTTCACTCATGAACCAATTGAGAACACACTATACGTTAATTGTTACGATTCTGGAGCTTATCTTTCCCCCATAATAAAATCTAACCCAACTTTATGAAATCTTCTTTTTCCAGCAATTGGACTCTTTGGCTGTGGAGTCAGGGGTGATGATGGCGATTCAAAGAGATATACAGGCTTCCACCTTGCCCCATGGGACAAGGTCAGCCTCCTACTGAAGAAACACTGCATATGAAGATAGAAAGTTCGATTTTTCTCTGTTATGATACGCCCTGATTGATGGTATACAAACAGCCAGATAATGTCCGGCTTTATCCTCCTCAGCCCTTTTGCGCAATGTACTGAACATTTTCCCTTTGAAATTGCCTGCTGTGTTGTCAGTCAGAGAGCCTTCCCGGTATGTATGTTCAGGATACTGAATAAGGGTGGAGTGGGGGCTGAGGGTGGTTGAAGGAAGACGGGTTTTTAAGGTGGACCTCTTTATGATAAAGCATTTCACTTTTTGAAAAAAACAACTGCTCCATGTAGCTTGTATTTAGATCACAAATACATCGTTTTGCAATCATTATTATTTTGTATGTAGCTGTGGCTGCTGGTTACATCATTGCTGGGAATGTGGTTGCACCAATGATGGAGTGCCCCTGTTTCTGATAATCTGGTACTCATTTTGCCAACATCAAAAGGATGACAGGCTGAGTCAACCCAGCTGGTGTTATTTAACAGGACGACGGGGGCTCAAATTCAAGACGCTAAGATCTCAAGACAGCCATCTTAACCATTAAGCTAACACCAGGCTTCTCATTTTGCAATGAAATTAACTGAAATGCAGTTCAAGGGGGAGCAAGTTCTAAGTTTTGTTTAATTGCCTGTTTTAATCCAATATGATTTACAATACTAAGTGCCCTACACAGGGAATATATACTGTACAAAAGAGGATATTTTTAAAATGTTTTGAGGATATTGCATGCCTTTTGTGGTTGCTACACACACACACACGTGATGTACCACCACTTAACACAAGAAGGAGTCCGATAGGTAGAACAGAAAGGATGTAAAAGAGGATGCTACAAAACAATCGACCACTACATACTACAGAACAAGGCCACACTCGAAAACTGTAAAACGAGAACAACCA
The DNA here is from genome assembly GCA_035128595.1 of Eptatretus atami. Taxonomy (NCBI): domain Eukaryota; kingdom Metazoa; phylum Chordata; class Myxini; order Myxiniformes; family Myxinidae; genus Eptatretus; species Eptatretus atami. The sequence goes on from CM068957.1 coordinate 28,010,844, forward strand.
AATTGTCCACAGCCTGGATAGACTACAAAAAAGCTTTTGACAGTGTCCCACATTCATGGATGATAAAATGCATGCAAATGTACAAATTCCATCCACAAATAGTCAAACTGATTAAGAAAGCAATGGAGCTACGGAATGACAGTAATATTGTAGCACTCAGAATGAAATATCAAAATACCAGATGTGTCGATACGGCGTGGGATCTTTCAGGGAGACAGTCTTTCCCCCCCTCTTGTTTTGTCTGGCTCTGGACCCAATGAGTAACCTCATCAACAAACAAGGGCATGGAAACACCCTAACAACCAAAAGTAGAACATCAAAAGAAACAGGAAAGGTGATGCATCTGCTCCACATGGATGATTTAAAGATCTTCGCACCAAATGATAAAAAAATGTAAAGAACAATTAACACTAGTAAAACAGTTCTCCGAGGACATTCAAATGGAATTTGGATGAGATAAGTGCGCCAAATGCACATTTGTGCAAGGCAAACCAACAAAAACAAACAACATAAAAATTTACCTTGAAACAATACAGCAGTTAGAAAACGAAACATCATACAAATACCCCAGAGTAGAAGAGGACCACCAAACATGTCACCAACAAATGCACACAACAATCGCCAAAGAATACCTACATAGAACGAAGTCGATCCTGAAAACGTACCCCTCCGCAAGAAACAAAATCAAAGCCATAAACCAACTCGCAGTACCAGTGTTCCAATACAGATGTGGAATAATAAACTGGTACCAATCATAAATCAATGAGTTCGACATCAAAACCAGAAAACTCCTCACCATCCACAAAATGTTCCACAAAAATCAGTGCATCCCGAGAATGTACCTGCCGAGAAGAGAGGGACGGAGTGGCCTGATGGAACTCAACCAGGTGCACAGAGCGACGAGTGTAGGACTAGCTGAGTATGTGAAATGCTCAACAGACTATCAGATTCAATTTGTAAACAAGCATGAATACAACAAATCTGAAAATGTATCCTGAACTCACTTTTGCAAATAATTTCCAAAAACTGGTGCGAATAGAAGATGCCGCATAGGAAAATGAAATGGCAACAAATACAGCCCAAACACTTACAAAAAAAAGACGAGAAAAATATTTTTCAAATATATACACGAAGAACTGGGAAAACGATAAAAGAGCAGGTAAATACAAAAAAGAATTGGAACGAGTTGTGATGGATAAAGAAGGCTCATTGGAATGGCTAAGAGGAGGTCAGCTCAACTGGGGTTGAGAACGAATCATAATAAATGACCAAGATCAAGGACACTACACCAATGGATTTAAAAATATGGCAGGACTGAGCCAGCCGGACATGTGTGGGTTCTGCAAGACAGAAACAGAAAGTACTAGTCACCTGCTTTTGGGATGCAAAAAACTATTATCAGAATAACTTTACACACAACGGCACAACAAAGTACGCAAAGCGATTCAATGGCGTATCTGCAAAAAATTTAACATCCCAGTTCTAGAAAACCCTAACACACACACACACACACACACACACACATCCCCTCTTCAAATGCATATCAAAGCCCTGCTTAACATATAACCAGGACTGAGGAGGTTAAACTGTTCAAACAAAGGCTCAATATTCTGGAATGATTGGAAAACAAAGGCCAAGATTGCTATGCTTGTGTTCTTTTTTTGTTTTGTTTCTTTTTTGTTTTAACCCTGGTAGTCCCTTGGAACTCTTAAGATTACTCAAAGCTCTGTTTGCTTTCCGAGCTGATGGTGGTGGAGCATGGATAAATAGTGATGAAGATGGGGAAAGTGATGCGGAAAGAAGAGACCAAGGAAAAGACCTTGCTACACTGGGTGGTCTTCTGCTCAATCACATGCCCATTGAGGTGAGCACTTTGGCATCCGACTGCTTAGTTGCAAGTTTGAGAGTCAGACCTGCTGGTCACGTTGAGATTGTGATCCCCATTCCTTGACTTGTACTTCTTGTACAAGTTTTATTTTATAATGCTTGTAACTTCAGTTATTAGGTGAGCTTACCTCACCCTACACCTTCCTTCCACCACCCCTACCAGCCAGCATTCTGGTGTCTCTTCCAGCTCTGCGAACATTTCCTGCCAGGTTACTACAGCAGTGACTCTGTGAGTTGTGGTTACTATGATATGTGCAGTATACCCTGGATAGGTACTGATTTTCAGAAGTTGCTGCAAATAACTTTATTTAGAAGTCATTTACATATTACATATGCAGGGTGGGTAGCGGATAAAATGAAAAAAAAAATGTAATTGAGATTATCTCACTATTTGTAAACATGTAACATGGTACTACAGATGTGTAAAGCATGTGATGTTTTCAGATTGTACGCTGCTTTGTGTAGCCAACTAGCTAAGACCCCAACAGTTATCTATTTATCCAATGAAATGGAAGACCAAGATATAACCCAGTGTGTATTTGTGTATTTGTTTGGCCCCCTTCATATGGACGATTTAAGTCGGGTTTTAAAGACCAATCTTTTAACACAACTGTGTGTTCACCAAGATCTATTTTTCAGGATAAAAAAAAACTCGAAAAACATTTTTCATAAAAGAGTAATTGCGTCTCTTCCATTGGAATTGTAGACGGTGACTTGCAACCTGGCCTCAAGGGCGGTATACAGAAGCAATTTAAAAAAAAACAAACAATAAATACAAGGCAGAGGGAGGTGACATTCACTGCACATGATGTGTAACATGCACAGAGTAAAACGTGTGTTCGTATGTGGCCGTAGGATTTTCAATAAATAAAGAATATGTAAGCACACCTGACGCTAGGCCAAGGCTTCAGACTTTGGCATGCTCATGAGTCTGCACCATGGCAGCGAAACATCCCAGAAGATAAAGAAAATATGGTCACATTTGTACATGTAGTATTATAAAATAACGCTTCTTGCTACGAAAGATCACATCTTCCAGTTTCTTTGAATGTTTCAAATAAAATAATTCCAACCCATCATTTTAAACGGGCTTTTATAAAGTGTATGTAATAATACATTTGTTCATCCGTCCGTCCATTTGTGTGTAACATCCTGTTCTACCAATTGGTTGGACAGCTGGTTTTACTCCACCGACAAATTAACCTGAATAATTTATAATCATACGCCTGTCATGTTGGAGCGATGCAAAGGCAAATACATCTTCAGAGCTGTCATATTTACAATCGTCATGCCCTCCCTATACGTTTTCCCTTCAGTGTAAAATGACCAAAGCGATTGTTAAAAGGATCATCAATAAAAGGATCATCCCGCGACATTGTGAAAGAAAACATCCATCGTTATTTACTTTTCACGATGGGAATATATGCATCAGGAAGAAGATATAATTGGTTTCAGGTCGTTTATTGGTACAATTAGGCTGCTAATGGTCACTTGAGAGTTGCATTTCCATGGGGTCTTCGTATATCTCATGGGATCGAGTTGGTCAGGTGAGCTGTCGGAGCTGTTTTGATCACGGTTTCTGCGAAGTCAGTGAAAGCATGATGGGGAGGGGAAAGTTTTAAATATTCCACTGTTTTGATGAGGTAATGAAGAAATGTATAGTGAGTGATGTGGGAATACCTGTTTGCTTTTTATGATTGTGGGGGTCAAGAATGGGGGGGGTCAAGATGGGGGGGCACTTTAAGTGGGGGTCATGATGGGAGGAGGATGAGGAGGGGAGGACAGAGTTGTGGTTGTGAGAGGGAGGGGAGAGCAAATATGGGACAGAATTGGGAGGGGAAGTTGAGGATTTGGGGGAGGGGGAGGATTTGAGGGCTTTCACTGGTGGCAGGTGGTTGAGGACCTGTGGTGGGGGGGGGGGTGAGGAGGGGGTTTTAAGGCTTGAAGTGGGGAAGGAATTGACGCCTTGGGGTTTGGAGGGGAGTGTGAGGACTTGGGGTTGGGGGTGAGAGAGCAAAGATGGGACAGTTTTTGGGGGGGGGAGGTTTAGTTTTTGCAGGGGAAGATTGGAGACTTTGGGTGGGGGAGGAGAGGGGTTGTTGAGCTGTGGTGGGGGTGAGTGGGGAGTGAATTTGAAGGCTTGGAGTGGGGTGGGGATTGACACCTTAGGGTTGGGAGGTGGAGTGTGAGAACTTGGGGTTGGAAGGTCGAGGTGAAGGTTGAGGACTTGAGGTTTGGGAGGTGGGAAGGGGGGAGTGAGGACTTGGGATTTGGAAGGGGGGGGTGGAAGAATTGAGGACTTGAAGTGACATTTTACATTATGCAGTCCCTGCTAGTTATTGTTATTATGATTGTTATTATGTTTAATAATACAGAATTAGAAAATTGTTGGCTATATCAAATTGCATAGATCATCACTGAGATAATAGATCCAGCTTAGAGGCTGGCTTGGTCCTTGACAATAAAACTCCTTTGTTCCTCAGGCATCTCTATCTTTGGATGCCAGTGTGCTAACCTGGTTTCTTAATCGCTGCGCTCCGCAGCTGACTGCTCGATCCTCCTTGGCTCCCCCCTGGAAGGCCGGGGTTCGCTCTCTTGTCTTCTCATGCTTCCCCTCTCTGTTCGCCCACTCGCTTTCTCACATTGCTCTACCTCGACTTTGGGACATGTTCTTCTGTGAAGGTTTCCCTTTCTCTTCACTCTGTCGCACACTTTTTGGCATCACAATTTCGGTGTCGAACCAACTGTTGAGTGTTTAGCAAAACAAAAATAACAAACTTTTTCTCAGTTATTCTCATGACGGTCTCTTGTTAGAAAAGCTTTAGGAAATAGGGTCAAGTTTTTCTTCCTCCAAAATACAAATTTAGAGTGCAATTATCTTTGGATGGCTGTCTTTGCAGGAGTAAGAGTGCTGTTCAGGTTGGCTGCTACTTTTCTTCGAGCTGGTGTGAGAGGAGCTCGAGGAAACCGGGGAATTAAAGGAACAGGACCAGGGGGATTTGATGGGACAGAAGAGGGTGTTGTCCGGGCGGTGAGGAAGTGTTGAAGTGAAACTTAGTTTAACTTTGGCTTGGGCTAGTGCTCAAGATAGAATTTGATCATATATGAGAACACAAAATATAACAGAGAAAAATTAAAAAAGAAAGAGAAAAACAGATCCCATATTTCGTTTATTGATTGATGATTCCCTCACCCCTCATCCTCAGATCTTGGAGCAGCCTTTGTCTGAGATGGATCTTGAGCGGGCCTATGCCTCACAGTCCCGCCGACGCACCTCGACAGAACCTAACCGATCATTTGGCTCACGAGCCCCATTGCCTTCTGACTCTCCACCCCCCCATCCCCAGCTTGTTGTCCTTGGTCTCCGCAGACTTACAGCTCCACGTGATCTCCGTGGACCACGTCGTGGCACTGCAAACAGTGGCAGCAATAAATTGCCACATACAACACCCCCAGCTTCCCCAACAAGTATCGCAAGTGGTGCTAGCTTTGCTAGCGTTGCTAGTCGGGTGAGTGGGAGGTTCTGGGGAGGCAGCCCCACTTCTGCTGGAGTTGGTGGTCGAGAGAAGGTTTGGCAACGACATCTTTGGGAGAAAAAGGAAAGGAGGGCTGGAAGTGGAGCAACTGCAGGTCGAGGACCAGGCCGAAGACTGAGTGCTGGTCTAGTTTGCTCGACTGGAGAACCCGGTGGGTTGGCACCTGGTAGTAGGGGTGATGGGGTACGAAGGAAAAGTAGAGAGACTTTAAGTGGGGGTCAAGGTCATGGGCCATGTGAACCAAATGCTATAGGACGAGAAGAAGGGGCCCGGACAGAAGACGATTCTTCTTCCGGTCGAAGACGGAGCCGTGAAAGCCGAGAGAGCCGTGGAAGTGGGGATTCTGGATGGAAAGGAAGTGATCGAGGCTCAAGCCCATCCAGTCGAGCACCGGAAACACACACCATTGGAATCGGTAGAATGGTGTCAAATGAAATGGGTTTAGAAAAAGGAGGGAAAAATAGGGGTTTTGAAGGCGATATGAACAAGAAATGAATTAATATTTTGCTCATAGTTTGAGATTTCTTGCCTATTGTGGACCAAATGGCCAGGCCCAAAAACGTTGCCTTTGCTGGCACAATTCAGAGCCCTTATGCTTGGTGCTCTCGGCAGTTGATGGGAGACGTATGGTACTGTCTGAGGGATAGCAGATTCCAACTTTGGCGATTTGGCCTATTTGGTTTCAAGATGTCCATGTACACTCACTATACATTGGTTAGGCTGAAGTATGCTATGTTAACTTAACTTAACATTCAGTTACACAGTGTAGGCAAAAGGTTTGGACATTGCATTGAGAGCTGTGAGAGATAGGATGCGAAGTCTGTAACATTAAGCTCTTTGCATGCTGTTTCTTCCTTATGATATGTTATACAAAGAGCAATCATTCTCAAAAGCCTCATTCAAAACTCAGTATTTCTCTTTTAATTTTTTCATATATTTGTGTTATATTTTAGTCTTTTAGTCTTGATCCTCCATCTATATTCTGTGTCCTCTTGTAAACCATTTACTTTCTCTCCTCTCCCCATATTCATCCCCATCAGCCCAGTATTCTTGCCTATATCGTTTATGTGCCCATGTTTGTACAAAACTGTAGTGGCTTGGTGTTTTTTAATCATTGTTTTGCACACGTGGCTTGGTTCTGTGCCTCGGGAGTGTTTTGTAAGCAAAAATCTATTGTGAAAATCTATATTGATATTTAGAGCTATATTGCTATTGATATTTACATCTATATTGTTACTTGTTCCTTCATATTAAAAGTTGTTTGTGCAATCTGGGTGCTTGTTCTGTTGCATCGGCATTTAGAATTCGGTTAATGTTGCATTACATGATCCAGAACACCCTAATCTACAGTATATAACAATACGCTTGTTCGTCCATATGTGTGTGTGTCTGTAACATTCAGATCGTGTGTACGCAGAGAGAAGTGAGATTATTTATTTCCTCTGTCTGCCTGTCCAGTATTCAAACAAAATTGAAAATTATTCAAAATGGAAAACTTATTGTTTTTAAGGACACCATAAAGGACACAAACATCAGGCACGAATAACTAATGTCACGTGTTGGATGAGGTGAGGTAACAGACTGCGTCAATGGCGGTAAACTTCTGGAATTACTTTTTTTATACCACCTTTAAAATATTTATTTTATTTTAATTGAATTGTATATATGTACTTCGCCACTGTAGAACACAAATTCACCTTGCTACCACTTCAAAGGCTCTAATTTTGCAGTACTTGGGTCTTGGACATGTAAATAAGGTTGTGTGTAAGAGACTGCGTCAACTGCGATAAACTTCTTAGTGGGGAAACTTAGCATAAATTGTGCATTTTGTGAGGAAAGCACCAAATTTGGCACACTAGTAGCCTATCATATTATGAACAGATTTGGATATTGGGCCATCTCAAAATTTTGATGGCAGTGGAACATGGCTGCCACAGCTCAGCAGCTGAATTTGAGATGGCCCAATATCCAAATCTGTTCATAATATGATAGGCTACTAGTGTGCCAAAGTTGTGGCTTTCCTCACAAAATGCACAATTGTTGTGCTATATTTAGCTAAGTTGCCCCACTATCTGGATATTTTTTTTTTATATGGCCTTTAAAATCTTTTATTTTAATTGAATTTATATACTTGAACACTGAATGGGATAAGCTGTTCTATGAACTCTCTAGTTTATGCTTCAGGTATCACTTTCATTGAGTGAATTAAAACCTCTATTGAAGTCCACTTGTTTCTATTCAACAACAATTTCATTCATTCAAGTCAATCTACCATGTACAGGTTCCTCAAACCAAAGAGATTTGACACTGATCCAAATTCGAGCATGGAGTTGAACAATGGTTCCATTGGCAGTGCACCTTTGTGAACCTTGTAACATCCATCGCTACTTACAACCCGGACAAACGGAATATGTTTATCAATTACGTTCCATCTTCTGTCTGAGTATATCACCGAGTGCAAAACATACAACGCTGCCATTGACATTCTCCAAGCACTGTGTGTAAAGTCCAAGAATTGGGGATTTGCAAGACATGTCCTTGCTACACAGTACACACAGACAGGAGGCAGGAGAGATACTCAACCGGTACCTACAAGCTTTCAAGCAGTTCAGCTAGGATTGTAACTTCCTGGCTGTGCCACAGTTCAGTTATGGAGAAGACTCCCTGTGGGACACTCATTAATGACTGGAGTCGGCTCACAGACAACAACACCTGGTATCCAGGCAACAACAGCTGGAAAACAATACTTTGAACCTCCAAACACCTTTCAACCAAGCTCACGCTTTAGAGATGGCCTAGAAACACTTAAATTCCACATCCTACATGCGGCCTCTCATTCCTGTTAATACTGCTACAGGGATCCAAGCTCTTGAAACCTCCACGGAAGCAAAGCCACCCAGGGAGCAAATCACTTCTCCTACTACGGCACCTCTGCTGTCATAAATTATAGGTGTTTCTTCTGCGGATACAATTGGCATCCTCGGAGCAAGTGCCCAGCCGAAGATGCTACCTGCAACAGGTGCGGTAGGAAAGGCTGTTTCTCTAAGATATGCAAGTCATCTTCCTCCAAACAGACACCAGCTGCTCTCCCTACTCTTGTAACGATCTCTGTTTCTTCGCTGAGTTGCCGATATAAAGGTACAGGTAAAAGTACCCGTCGCTTTGCTGATGGCTTTAATCAAAAGACAACATGTCGCACTACAAACATTCTGCTCTATTCTATAATTTGCCCGAGGTCATCTTTCACCTGCTTGAAAGTAAGCCAACATCACCATCATCATCCATTCTTACTGCTTATATACGCTAAGAGCAAAAATCACTTCCGCTTCACTGCGAAGCTCAGTGTTGGATGATTTAATTTGAACCTCTGCTTAAAATGAGCGAAAGGAAACATTTTGAAAATTATGAATTATTCTCACTCAGATACCACCATCACTGTAATGCATATTGTTAAGTTGTTTAAAATTTCTTTAAACATAAAGATGATTTGTAATACAGCTACCACCAGGTGCTGCTATACAATACACATTTACATTTGGGGTCTCACCTACACCCTGAACCCCATCACCCAGATATGCTACCCCAACAGAAACCATATTTGGAGTTCAGTGTCAGGTCTGGTCAGATTACATCTGTAACTTGCTACAGGTACCATGAAAAGCTGTACTAACCTGTTCCATGGTTGGGTTGTCAGCGACTAAACCATCTCCCCCACCAAGTTTCTTGGTGAGGAGGGTGTATGATATGGACACCCAGCAGGATGAAAAACAAAACCTGTCAAAGGGCAGAGGAGCTCCTTGTGAGCCAACATCCATATCTCGTGCCCAACTGTGTCTGCGGACGTCCTGCAGTTGGGTTACTTTTTATTAGAAGGTTGGTGGCAGGATTTGCATTCTGGCCACTGTAAAACCCTTCATGCCGCAAAATATTCCAAAAGCATTTTAAAAATATGAGAACGCACTCCGTGGGAGTACCTCTTGTGCAACTGCCTTTCACAGGGCAGCTCACCAGATGATGGGATTGGGGCAAAGTCTTTGGGACCCCCAATCTTTGATGATAGGAGGGAAACCACGGGGTAACCTCTCTGGGTCAGACTGCGGTTGTGTGTGTCGGGGTGGTGCTGAGGTGTCGTCCACCAGACGGCAGTCTCCTCGGGTTAACCTGAGGCGGTCCCTTCGGGTGAGTGCCTGGAATGTCCTATCCCTAAGAGAGGATGATCACCTGTCTCTTATCATCTGAGCTCAAGCGTTTGGACATCAGTATAGCAGCACTCTCTGGGGTTCAGAGACCGGATTGTGGTGAGATCATGGCGGGTAATTACAATGACTATTGGTCTGGTCGCTATGATGGTATCCATGCCCAAGGAGTTGCTGTGGCTGTGTCCAATAAACTGACTCCAATGATGATTGAGGTAACACTGGTCAACGAGCGTATTATGAGACAAATGATTCGTCACTCCTTGGGTGTCATTTCCCTGGTCTCTGTATATGCTCCGACTGAGGTGAGTGATCTCACTGTGAAGGACGCATTCTTTGCCACGCTGGAGTCTGTGGTTGATCAGTGCCCCAGGCGAGATACTCTTCAAGTCTTGGGGGATTTCAATGCATCGACTGGAACTGATAGGGATGGTTATGAGACAACTTGGTCCCCATGGGTCTGGAACTGTGAACCTGAATAGCACGAAGTTACTTGACTTTGCAAGAAGTCGTGGCCTTTGGGTGGCTGGTTCATGGTTTCAGCATTTGCAGACTCATCACTGGACTTGGTATTCCAACACTGGTGGTGTGGCAAAGGAGATTGACCATGTGCTCGTTGAAATGGTCACTGGAGGATGATCCAGAACTGCAGGGTCTACCGGAGTGCTCAGTTCCTCAATACTGACCACAGGCTTGTAGCAACTCTGAAGTTGCACCTTAAATCCAGGAGAATGACACCATCCCAGCCTCGGCTGGATGTTGGCAAGCTCAAGGATGAGAGGGTAGCTGAGGAGTTTGTGAATAAGCTGAGTGGAGATTTAGGGGGTCTGGGTGCTTTGGGGGATCCTGAAGAGTTGAAGAGTACCTTCAAGACCACTGCCCTTGATGTTGCCAGTATATGTCTTGGAACTTACCGTAGGGCGAAGAAGAATTTTGTCTCAAGGGACACTGGATACCATTGACCAGAGTTGCAGGGCCAGGTTGAATGGCAGAGCTGAGCTGTTC
>CM068957.1:28021477-28036906 GCA_035128595.1 Eptatretus atami
TTCAGGAAGCTGAGGCATAAAACTGTACGTGCACGAAGGGTGGACAAGGAGGCCTATGTGCGAGGAATTTGAGAGTGGGTAGAGCATCACCTGTGGTCAAGTGATTCTCGTCCTGCTTACAGGGGAATTTGTGCATTGCGTTCCTACAAGCCTGTCCCTCGGAGTACTGCAGTTAGAGCAGAGGGAGGTGGGCTCTTGACAGATGAGTCCGAAGTGAAGACCCGCTGGGCAGGTTACTTTGAGCGGCTGTACCAGGCTGATCCACCAGCTGTTGAGTTGGACGTCAGGGGTGTAACAATCCCTATTGATGACCCTCCAATCAACTGTGGTCCACCTTCATTTGTGGAAACACAGGCTGTGGTGAACCGGTTGAAATGGGGTAAAGCTCCTGGGATCTGTGGTATCCATGCTGAACTTCTCAAGGCTGGTGGAAATGCTGAACTCATGTCGTTGCATGCAGTTCTGTACTCTGCCTGGAACACAGGCATCATCCCAACTGACTGGAAGAGGGGCCTTGTTGGCCCTCTCTGCAAAGGGAAGGGTGATCGCCAAGACTGCAACAACTACCAAGGGGTGACGCTGCTCTCAGGGCCGGACAAGGTCTTTGCTCGGATAATTATTGATGGGGTTCGCCACCATCTGCCTGAGCACAAATGTCCAGAGCAGTCATGCTTTACACCAAAGAGGTCAAAGATTGACCGTATCCTTGCTCTTTGGGTCCTTACCGAACGCAGACGAGCGTTTCGGCAGGGGCTGCTTGCAGCCTATGTTGATCTCTGTAAAGCGTTCGATTCAGTGAATCGGATGCCCTCTGGAGGATTCTTGGTCTTTGTGAGGTGCCACCAAAACTGATCATTCTGATGTCTGAACTATATTCTGGTACTGAGAGTGCTGAGATGTGGTGATACCATCTCTTTCTTATTTCCAGTTGTTACTGGAGTTTGTCAGGGGTGTGTACTGGCCCCCACACTTTTCATCCCTTGTATGGACTGTATTCTGGGGAGGATGTCGGAGACATCAATCTGCGGTGCATCGTTTGGGAATGTCAAGATATCTGTCCTTCATTTCACAGATGATGCAGTTATCTTTGTGGACACTCTAGATTTCCTTTTGGGGGCCCTCGAGGTGCTGAATGAGAAGTCAGAGCCACTGAGATTACGGGTTTCTTGGGTCAAAACTAAGATCCAGGCTTTCAACAACATCTTCGATGCTGCTGTCCTGTCTCTACCTGTTTGTGGCAAGGAGGTTGAGGTCACGGAGAGATTCACTTTCTTTGGCAGTGATATTCATGTCTCTGCTGGCTGTCATCAGACATCTGGGTTGGGCCTGGGGAGTCACGGATTCACTGGATCACGGGGTGTGGCGCTGCTGGTACCTGTGCGGGAGGATGAAAGTCCGAGTATTCAGGTCCTTGGTGCTTCCAGTGTTGCTCTATGGATGTGAGAATTGAACTCTGACCAGTGATCTGAGACGGAGATTTAATTCATTTGGTACCACTCTCTTCAGAGAATCCTTGGCTTCCGCTCGTCGGACCTTGTGTCCAACGAGTGGTTGCTGAGAGAGACTCAAATGAGATTTGCTACCTGCATTGTCCGTGAGTGTCAGCTGCGGCTGTATGAACATGTGGCTCGTTTTCCTGACGCTGATCCTGCTCACCAGATTCTCTCAGTGAGGGAGCCTTATGAGTGGAGGAGGCCAAAGATGTGCCTAATGGTTACAACAGGTTGATCAGCATCTCAAGGAGATGGGGATGGGCCAGGCATCTGCCTGGGGATTGGCCAGACGGAGGCCCCTGGAGTACCGGCGGAAAGTGGACGCAGCGACGCGCTTCTCCGGCGCATGCTCCCATACCTGACCTGTCCTTTGCAACATGCAAAATTTGGTTGGACTTTGTTCAGTAGTGTTTTTTAGTTTTTGAAGCATATTTCAACAAACAAACAACGATGAATTGAGCTTCATATACAACTCGCAAATACCACCCATCACTTCACTGATAAGTCTGGTGTTGGCTTAACGGTTAGTGTGTTGACTTGAGAGCCTAGGGTCCTGAGTTCAAGCTCCGTTGGCCACCGAGTTAACACCAGGGGGTTGACTCAGCCTGTCATCCTTCCGAGTTCGGCGGAATGAGCACCAGTATACTGGTAATAGGGGCACTACATCAGCAGCATAGCTGTGCCCCTAACCAATGATGCAGCCAGCAGTCAAAAAGGCAGCACACAATGGGAACTTCACTGATGGGAAGAAAAGGAGAGGGGAGAGAGAAAGGGGTGGAGGAGAGGGGGGAAGTGAAGAGGGGTATGGGAAAGAAAGACAGCATGAAGTGAGAGGAAGGGAAGGCAGACGTATGGTGGAGCATTAGTTACGATTCATACTGTCCCATCAAAATGATTCTGCATCGAACAAGAGTGAAGATGGAAACAACATAATGGCTGAAATCCATTTTTAACTGGTTATACTTTCAATACCGCCCCGAGAAAAACACTGTCCATAAATAAACACTGCCCGGACAAGTTTGGAGACAAACTCCCATCCAGACATAAACACCGCCTGGATAGATCGAGAGATAAATACCACCTGGACGCGTCCAGAGACAAACACTGCCAGGACACATCCGGAGACAAACACTGCCCAGCCAAAACCACCATCCAGACACATATGGAGATAACCACCATCCAGACATAACCACCGTCTGGATATTTCTGGAGATAACTACCATCCAGATACGTGTGGAGATAACCACCATCTGAACACGTGCGGAGATGACCACCATCCAGAGACAGACAGAGGGGGAAACGGGGAGGAGAGAGAGAGAGAAAGGTGTAGGAGGAGGGTTCTACACTGTATTCGGAGGGGGTGGAGTGAGGCATGGTATAATGAGAAGAGAGAGAGAGAGAGAGAGAGAGAGAGGGAGAAGAGAGAGAGGAGAGAGAGAGGTGGGGTAGGGGAGTTAGCACAGAGAATATGTTGTGCTTAAAGAAAAGAAAAAAAAACACATTCGTGCTTGGCTGATATCAGTACTTTTTTTGGTAATCAGCAGATCGGATCAGTGTGATGACTGATTCCAGTACGTACTATATACAACCAAAAATCGTTGAGTAGCTTTCACCCTTGTTTTGGGGGAATTTCAATGAACATATTAAAAAATAAAAAAACAGTTGCATTATTGACTTTTCAGGGAGATGTGCTGCTAATCGACATGTGACAGGTAGAAAAAATTTGGCTCTGTAATTTAGAAAACATGTTAATGTGGCAAACGTCTTAGAAATCATGTTTTTTTTTGTTTGTTTGTTTACCTTGTCAAGGCTCATATGAGAGCTAACACACAACACACAGCAAGGGGGCATGGGACAAGAGGGGTGTGGGTAGGACAAAACAGTGAGAAACAGAGACATTAAGAGATCTGTGGAAGGGAGAGGGATGGGGCGGGGAACATGGGGTACACAAGATGGACACTACAGGGACTTTCAGGAAGGAAAGCAGGGAATTTGAAGGAGGTGGGTTTGAGGTGGATTAACGGGGGTATAAAAGATCGGGGATTGGATGGGGGATGATAGAGGAGGTGTGAACAGCTGTTTTGAAGGCCTGGAGGGAAGAATGGGATTGAATAGAGTGAGGGAGTTTATTCCAAAGGCGGGGGAAAAGAGGATTGGAAGAGTGAAGGTGAGCAGTGATTCGTGATTTTGGTAGTTTTACCAGAAGGGGTTGTTGGCGGACCTTGAGCGCCTTGCGGAAATATGGTGGGGACAAATCGCAGACAGAGCAGGGGGGCAAGACCGGAGAGGAGACGGTTGAGGATAGAAAGACCACCGACCTGCCTGCGGTGAGAGAGTGAGAGGCCCAAGACTCAGCCTCATCGTGGGAGATACCAATAATCCGAAATGCCTTGGTTTCCACTGCGTGAAGCCGAGAAAGGTGAGAGGTAGGAGCACCAGACCAGAGGGGAGAGCAGTATTCCATCAGGCTGCAGACGAAAGCTTTGTATGTGGTCAGGAGCTCAGGTGGGCCGAGGAAGGACTTTGCATGACGGAGGATCCCAGTCGTGACTGGCTTTGGGCCAGGTTGGAAATGTGGCTTTCCCAGGAAAGATCATGGCAGATAGTGAGACCCAGAAGCTTGAAAGAAAGGACTTCTTCCAGAGGATTGTTGAGAAAGTAGATGGTGGGGTTTTCCAAACGGTCCTTTCGGAGAGACATAGTGAGAGTGTGAGATTTGTCAGGATTGAAAGACTGTTCCACGTGTTGGACCAGTTTGTGATTTTACCCAATCTGCAGAGAGCGAAGAAGCTGCTGCTTGCCGGTCTGAGAAGTGTTATCTAAACATGTTATAAAGCAGGAGTGTCTGTCTGGCTGTCCCCAAAATACTCCCTCAGTTTTGGGTTAGCCCTGCCAAACCTTATGTGGAACGTTTTGGGGTCCCAGCTGTCCTCAGGTGGGTGGGAAGTTTCATAAACACCTCAATAGAATTATGATTTTGATTTTTGATCTGTACAAATCTGCTCCCGATCTGGATATAATGTCAGAATGGCATTTCTCTTCATTTAATTACCTCGCAAGTTTTTGTTATATTAATGGTATAGTATGAATTTATCATTGGAATGATGCCGTTTGAATGAAAAGATAGAGATTGAGTTTAAATGAGAATCAGGAAATAACGTGAGGGTTTCCACCGGTGACATTCGCGGATTCGGCATTTGCAGATTTGCTATAACATCATTGAAATACTTTGTTTATTTCATGAGTGTTTGTGACATTGTATTTTGTTAAATGAATGGTGTAGTATTAATTTGTAATTGCAATGATGTTGTTTGAATGAAAATATGGAGAGACTAAGTTTAAAGGAGAATGAGGAAATTATGTCAGGGGTTCTACCCGTGACATTCGAGGATTTGACATTTGTAGTTTCGCCATTTTTGACTCAAGTCCTCCACAAATCGTCTGTCCAGCGGCTGTCCAGACCCTCCTGTGCATAGCATGGGTACCTCGCCAGTATAAAATAACCAATTGCTTTAGAAACAGTCACGAGGACAAAAGAAAACATGATCGTTGGTATGCTGCTGCGGTTGAACATGAAAATGTCTAAGATACGGGATGAAACTTTGCCACCACGGAACCTGTAACCAAGCATGCAGGCACATCTACACACCCAGGGAGAGTCCCAAAATTACAGATCCAAATATACCCATATATGTACCTCTACCTTGTAGCAACTGCCAACTGTACATCCTGATCGGGACAGGAACTGTACCACCGTCCACTGTCGGGTGCTCGGCAAGCGGCTTAAGCACTCAAGCAAGCACTCCAATTAAATAGTTGGCCAGTGATAGAATGTCCAAACTATGTACGAATTGGACAAATCACTTCTTTTTAGCAGTCTGAACTGCTGCTAAGTTCAAATCTGGAGCTTAAATTTTGTAATTCAGCTTAGTTTAAGAGATTCTCAAGGTTAGGACATGTGCGGAAATGAAATAAAGCCAAGAATGCTGGCGTCTCCAGGCATTTATAAACATTGCAATGTACCCAGCGATTTGTAGCTATTATGATCAGGCATTCAATAATTAATATGAGTGAGGAAAGTGGAAAAAAAATTCATAAAGAAATCGTTGTGGCCTGTTCCAAGTCAAGGGATGGTTGAGCAGGTCAAAAAACATGGCGGCTTCAAACCCCAGCGAGGTTACCCAGGATATGCCTTAAGACCCCAAAAAGAGTGATGTGGCCAAGGATGTGCCTGATAAAATTAAATAAGGCCGTTAATTATCTTCAAAAGGGGTGTTTTAATGAACCCAAACACCCAATTTTCACTCTTGCACTTCCTTGGAGTTCCCTCAGTATGCATGCAAAGTTTCAGGCTGCTAGGTTTTATTTTGAAGTTATGAAGTTTTGAAGAAGTTATGAAGTTATGAACTTATTTTGAAGTTTTGAAGTTATGGAGGACACACACACACACACACAGCCATTTATGAGTATAGATATGAGCAAAATGTGAAGAAAAATTAATGAGTCATTGCAAGTTTATCCTTCACAAAAAACCCTGCAGTCTGTTAAATCCATGCCATTCTTCAACCACAAATGTTAACTAAACAGATCACGGTAACCCCACAAGCCACAAGTACAGAGATGCTAACAACAAGAATATGGCCAATTGCAAAATCTCATATTCACGACCATATTCAAAGAAAGACAGCAACCTGCTGGAAAAGTCCCACAGGTGAGGAATTCCTCCCAGTAACAAGATGGCCGTGCTCTCAAGCTGGGTGAACAATGCACGTAAAGAGTCCAGATGGGAATGTTCCAGCTGTTACACACTGGCCATGATGCAAGTTTCCTTAGGAAGCATGGTTTGGAGTTCCTCTGGAGCATTGTGTGCCTCACGGTACACACACCTCTAATGACAACACTCTTCGGTCATTTCATCAGTTAAGCCTCGTACCTGTAAAGGGCATGGACTCTCAAGGTTACCAAACAAAAGGCTGGGCAGCACAATCGATTCAACCCATGTGTTAAAGTTCACAAAGGAGTTCAAACTGATGGGAGACCCAGCTCGAAATCTCTTCTGAGGTTGTGAGTGTGTGTGCTGCAACATTTGTCATTCTTTCATTCATTTTTCGCTGACTCATATGAGTGAGACATTATAAGCCATAGTGAGACACTGTACAGGTAATTTACAAACACAATTGTTCCGACACTTAATCCAACTGAATGTAATGAAGGACTCAAGAATTGAAAACAAGCAACTTACTTATCCGCAATCAGGTCAGGTCAGGTATGGGAGCATGCGCCAGAGCAGCGTGTCGCTGCATCCACTTTCCACCAGACTTAAGGGGCCTCCGTCTGGCCATCCCCCAGTCAGATGCCTGGCCCATCCCCATCTTGAGATGCTGATCAACCTGCTGCAACCACGAAGCACGTGGTCAGCCCATTGGCCTCCTCCACTCACAAGGCTCCCTCGCTGAGAAAATCTGGTGAGCAAGATCAGCGTCAGGAAAACGCGCCACATGACCATACAGCTGCAACTGACATTCACGGACTATGCAAGTAACAAATCTCACTTGAGTCTCTCATCAACCACTCGTTGGATACAATGTCTGACCAGCAATAGCCAATAATTCTCCGAAGAAACCTGGTACCAAAGGAATTGAGTCTCTGTCTCCGATCCCTGGTCAGAGTCCAAGTCTCACATCCAGAGAGAAAGACTGGAAGAACCAAGGCTGAAGACTCTGACTAAACCTAACCTGAAGACTCTGACTTTTGTCCTCCTGCACAGGAGCCGGCAGCTCCACACCCCATGATCCAGTGAATCGATGACTCTCCAGTCCCGACCCAGACGTCTATTGACTGCTGGCTCATGGCCAGCAGAGATATGAATATCACCGCCAAGGTAAGTGAATCTCTCTGTGACCTCAACAGCCTCACTACAAACAGGTACAAACAAGATAGCATCATCCAACATGTCAATCAAAGCCTGGATCTTACTTTTGACCCAGGAAACCTGTAATCCCAGTGCCTCAGACTCCTCAATCAGCACCTCGAGGGCCCCCAAAAGAATATCCAGAATCTCCGCAAAGATGACTGCATCATCTGCGAAATCGATGTGAGAGATCTTGACATTCCCAAATGATGCACCGCAGCTTGATCTCTCCGATATCCTCCCCAGAATCCAGTCCATACAAGTGCTGAAAAGTGTGGGTGGCAGTGCACACCCCCGAGGAACTCCAGTAACAACTGGAAATAAGTCGGATGGAAGCACCACATCTCACAGTACTCTCAGTACTAGAGTATAGTTCAGACATCAGATTGATCAGTTTCGGTGGCACCCCACGAAGACTAAGAATTCTCCAGAGGGCATCCTGATTCACTGAATCAAACGCTTTGCAGAGATCAACAAAGGCTGCAAGCAGCCCCTGCTGAAACTCTTGTCTGTGTTCGGTGAGGACCTGAAGGGCAAGGATACGGCCAATCGTTGACCTCTTTGGTGTAAAGCCTGACTGCTCTGGACGCTGGTGATCAAGCAGATGGTGGCGAACCCTATCAAGAATTATCCGAGCAAAGACCATGCCTGACACTGAGAGTAGCGTCACCTCTCGGTAGTTGTTGCAGTCCTGGCGATCACCTTTACCTTTCCAGAGAGGGACAGCAAGGCCCCTCTTCCAGTCAGTTGGGATGATGCCTGTGTTCCAGGCAGAGCACAGAACTGCATGCAATGACATGAGTACAGCATTTCCACCAGCCTTGAGAAGTTCAGCATGGATGCCACAAATCCCAAGAGCTTTACCCCATTTCAACCGGTTCCCTGCAGCCTGTGTTTCCACAAACGAAAGTGGATCACAGTTGATTGGAGGGTCAGAAATCACGATTGTAACACTCCTGACATCCAACTTAACAGCTGGTGGATCTGCCTGGTACAACCGCTCAAAGTAACCGGCCCAGCGGACCTTCACTTCGGACTCCTCTGTCAAGAGAACACCACCCTCCACTCTAACTGCAGCACACCGAGCGACGGGCTTGGAGGAACGCAATGCATAAATTCTCCTGTAAGCAGGACGAGAATTACTTGACCACAGGTGATGCTCCACCCCCTCACAGAATCCTCGCACATAGGTCTCCTTGTCCATCCTCAGCACACGTACAATTTTACGCCTCACCTCCCTGAGCAGCTCAGCTCTGCCATTCAGCCTGGCCCTACAACTCTGGTCAATTGTATCCAGTGTCTGTTGAGAGACAAATTTCTTCTTCGCCCTCTGGTGAGTACCAACACATCCACCGGCAATGTCAAGGATGGTGGTCTTGAAAGTACTTCACAACTCTTCAGGATTCCCCAAAGCACTCAGACCCCCCAAATCCACACTCAGGCTGTTTGCAAAGTGCTCAGCTATGCTCTCATCCTTGAGCTTGCCAACATCCAGCTTAGGCTGTGATGGTACCATTTGCCCAGATTTAAGCTGCAACTTCAGAGTTGCTTCCACAAGCCTGTGGTCAATATTGAGGAACTGAGAACTGTGGTGGAACCTGCTGTTCTGGATCATCCTCCAGCGACCATCAATAAGCACATGGTCAATCTCCTTTGCCACACCACCAGCTTGGGAATACCAAGTCCAGTGATGAGCCTGTGGGTGCTGAAACCATGAACTAGCCACCCTAAGTCCATAACTTCTTGCAAAATCATGGAACTTAGTGCTGTTCTGGTTCACAGTTCCAGACCCATGGGACCAACACACGTCTCATAACCATCTCTATCAGTTTTAGTGATGCATTGAAATCCCCCAAGACTGGAAGAGTATCTTGTCTGGGGCACTGATCAACCACAGACTTGGCATGTTATCGAATGCTTCCTTCATGGTGAGATCACTCGCCTCAGTCAGAGTACATACAGAGACCAGGGAAACAACACCCGAGTGGTGAATCCTTTGTCTCATAATATGCTCATTGACTGGTGTAATCTCAATTATCACGGGAGTCAGCTTATTGGACACAGCTGCATCAACTCCTTGGGCATGGTAACCATCAGAGCGACCAGTCCAATAGTTGGTGTAACCATCTGTCATGATCTCGCCACTATTTGGTCTTTGAACCTTAGGGAGTGCTGCAATACCAATGTTCAAATGCTCAAGCTCAGATGATAACAGAGCCCGGTAATCATCCTCTCTTATGGATAGGACATTCCAGGCCAATAATTCTCCGAAGAAACCTGGTACCAAAGGAATTGATGATCTTGAGATCTAACAGAGTTGATGATCTAACATCTAACAGAGAATTGATGATCTAACATCTAACATCTAATCTACCGCCCACAATACACCCGGCAATCTCCGCCCACAATACACCCGGCAATCTCCGCCCACAATACACCCGCAATCTCCGCCCACAATACACCCGGCAATCTCCGCCCAAATACAACCCGCAATCTCCGCCCACAATACACCCGGCAATCTCCGCCCACAATACACCCGGCAATCTCCGCCCACAATACACCCGGCAATCTCCCGCCACAATACACCCGGCAATCTCCGCCCACAATACACCCGGCAATCTCCGCCACAAAATCAACCCGGCATCTCCGCCCACAATACACCCGCAATCTCCGCCCACAATACACGCGCAATCTCCGCCACAATACACCCGCAATCTCCGCCACAATACACCCGGCAATCTCCGCCACATACACCCGGCAATCTCCGCCCACAATCACACCGGCAATCCGCCCACAATACACCCGGCAATCTCCGCCCACAATACACCCGGCAATCCCCCCACAATACACCCGGCAATCTCCGCCCACAATACACCCGGCAATCTCCGCCCAAATAACCCGGCAATCTCCGCCCCTATTCACCCGGCAATCTCCCCCACAATACACCCGCAACTCCGCCCACAAACACGGCAATCTCCGCCCACAATACACCCGCAATCTCCGCCCACAATACACCCGGCAATCTCCGCCCACAATACACCCGGCAATCTCCGCCCACAATACACCCGGCAATCTCCCGCCACAATACACCCGGCAATCTCCGCCCACAATACCCGGCAATCTCCGCCCACAAATACACCCGGCAATCTCCGCCCACAATACACACCCGGCAATCTCCGCCCACAATACACCGGCAATCTCCGCCCACAATACACCCGGCAATCTCCGCCCACAATACACCCGGCAATCTCCGCCCACAATACACCCGGCAATCTCCGCCCACAATACACCCGGCAATCTCCGCCCACAATCCACCCGGCAATCTCCGCCCACAATCCACCCGGCAATCTCCGCCCACAATACACCCGGCAATCTCCGCCACAATCACCCGGCAATCTCCCCCCACAATACACCCGGCAATCTCCGCCCACAAACACCCGGCAATCTCCCCCACAATACACCCGGCAATCTCCGCCCACAATACACCGGCAATCTCCCCCACAATACACCCGGCATCTCCGCCCACAATCACCGGGCAATCTCCGCCCACAATACACCGCAATCTCCGCCCACAATACACCGGCAATCTCCGCCCACAATTCAACCGCATCTCCCCACAATACACCCGGCAATAAGTGTGACAGAAGACACAGGACAGAATAGCCAATTATATAACAGCGCGATGTCGCCGCGCTGTAAAAAAAAACAGGGTTCAAGTGAAGGGAATAGTGGATATTCGCTGGCGGGTGTAGCAGGTGCATTTCCATTTAGTTACGTGTTTTTTTGTTGTTTTTGTGAAAAGCAATCCCTAAATATAAACGTTTAAAACAAAGCTAAATCGTACATTGAGTACAAATTATAACTGATGTGGAAAAAAAAAACAGGATCAAAGTGAAGGGAATTGTGGATATTTCGCTGGGCGGTGTAGCAGGTGCATTTCCATTTCGTGACGTGTTTTTTTTTTTTGTTGTTTTGTGAAAACATCCCTAAATATAACAGTTTAAAACAAGCTGAATCGTACATTGAGTACAAATTATAACTGATGTGGAAAAAAAAACAGGTTCAAGTGAAGGGAATAGTGATATTTCGCTGGGCGGTGTGGCACGTGCATTTCCATTAAGTGACGTGTTTTTTTTTGTTGTCTTTGTGAAAAACAATCCCTAAATATAAACGTTTAAAACAAAGCTAAATCGTACATTGAGTACAAATTATAACTGATGTGGAAAAAAAAAACAGGATCAAAGTGAAGGGAATAGTGGATATTTCGCTGGGCGGTGTAGCACGTGCATTTCCATTTAGTGACGTGTTTTTTGTTGTCTTTGTGAAAAACAATCCTAATATAAACGTTTAATACCAAGCTAAATCGTACATTGAGTACAAATTATAACTGATGTGGAAAAAAAAAAACGAGCAATGGTACTTCGCCGGATATTATATGATCACGTGGTTTTTTTTTTAAATATAAGGAGCCATTTGTGAGGCAGATTTTCTTTTCCACAGAGATTTGTGAGTAGTGGGTTTGCGTTTGGGTTTGGGTTTGGGTTTGGATTTGGATTTGGATTTTGAGTTTGGGTTTGGGTAACGTCGTGTCTGCATTGCAGTGTAGTTTGATGTTTGTCGTATAACGTATTGAAACTTCTAATCAGCAAGTTTGTGATGGTATAACAATGGTGCACCAAAATGGCGCCATTTCATTTCATTATTTCATTTTAACAAGATATTATAAATGTTCGGCTTTATATGCAATTATTATTATAATTTTAATATTGAAATTTATTCAAAAAGAGCGGTTTTTTTTTTAAAATATTGATTTTCCGAGGCAGGTGGAATCCTGTGCGGCCTAAACGAGCCGAGTAGCGGAGCACGTGGTTTGCCGTGTTCTTGTATCCTTCAAAAATAAAATTCCGTTTTGTGCTCTGTCGATGTGGTTATTGTGTGAAAATGTCACAATCCGACACGTGGAAGAGCTAATGAGACGAAAAGAACGCGATTTTGGTGCCATTGTTGTGGCGGTTTCATGGCACGATGAGACGTTTACCGCATAGAACCCTCCCTCACAACACTCCAAACGTTATAACATTCGGATTGATTGTAAATGGCACGAACGGGCAGTAGTGGGGTGATTTAAGGACTAGGATGGAAGAAGAGCGAAGAGTTTGTAGATGATCAGGACGAGTTTGTGGGATTATTAAATAAATTTGTTTGTGTACGAAATAGTAAGTAAAAGTAAAAAGTAACGGGACTGAGCCTGCTGTGTGCTCCTCTTGCACAACTTGAATGAACTGGTTACGTCACAGTCTTTCACAACATTCCAGCAATATATATGATTGGTGATGGTTGACTGCGCTCATTGTGTGATTTTTTTTACAGTTCGTGCTTTACACGTTGTCTCGACTGAGTCGTGAGTAGAGAGCTAATCTGAAGTTTCTTGCCAAGTTTGGCAAAAACACCTTCCGAATCTTTCGCAATGCTGCAGCAAGTCTACGGGGAAGAAGGGAAGAAACGATGTCACGTACATGCATTTGAATGGCGCAATAGGTTCAAAGCTGGACGGGAGGAGGTTGAAGACTATCCACGGTCTGGAAGACCGACAACATCGAGCGTGTGAAGCAGATGGTGCGCGCAGATCGTCGACTCGTGGTGCGGATGATTGTGAGGACTTTCAATAACAAGGGCTGTCTGGAGGAGCATCATCACTGAAAATCTCGAATATGCGCAAAGATGGTCCCCAAGCTGTTGTCGATGACCAGAAACAGCAAAGAATCACTGTCTGTCAAGACATTATCGAGCGCTCGAATAGATCCCGACACCAAACGGCAGAGTCTTCAGTGGAAAAGTCCTGCATCACCAAGACCAAAAAGCAAGGATGTGAAGTCGAAGGTCAAGGTGATGCTCATCGCGTTTTTTGACATCAAGGGCATCGTCCACTTCGAATTTCTGCCACAGGGTCAAACGGTGAATTAATACGTGTGCAAGGAGATCCTCCGGCACCTCATGAGATCAGTCCGGGACAAGAGAAGGGATCTGTGAGAGAACAACGCCTGGGTGCTTCACCATGACAACGCCCATGCTCACAGTGCCCTGAGCATCTGACAGTTTCTGGCGGAGAGGAACATGCCAACTCTGGAGCAACCCCCGTATTCGCCAGACTTGGGCCCTTGTGATTTTTTCATATTCCCTAAGCTCAAGGGGGTGATCAAGGGGACCTGATTTCCTGATATGGAAGCCATCAAAAGGGCCGTGACGGAGCTCCGGAGGATTCCAGAAGAAGCCTTCCAGGGGTGCATCGAAGCGTGTGACGAAAGAAACTATTTTGAAGGGGACAAGCTGTGATTTCAATATGTTTTTTGGAATAAAATTTCTGTGAAGTCAGTCCCCGTTACTTTGAGACTGACCACGTATTTACACCGCAACAGTCAGGGGCCACTTGTTTTAGCGGCGAGTATCTCTCTGATTGGCTCGATCCGGACCTGAACCAGAATCAAATGTTGTGTTTTTTTTTTTTTTGTCACTTGCCAAACTCCACCACGTTTCATCTGCAAGACTTGGTAGTTTGAGTATGGATGGATGGGTGATTGTGTATTCTGTGGCCGTGTATGTCTCGTCTGTTGTGTGGTTGGTGTATGTTCGTCACCTAAACTGCCTTTGTCCCCTCTCCCTCCCTTCTCTCCCCCCCCTAAACTACCAAGAAAGAAATTTCAAGAGAAATTATATTTTTATTACTTTTTATTAACCTCCGCAATCGAAGATGGAGGTTACTGTTTTCCACCCCTTTCTGTTTGTCTGTTTGTTTGTTTGTGAACAGTATAACGGAAAAACTCCTTGACGGATTTCGACGAATTGGTGGGGGGGTTAGGTATGGTCCAAGGATCATGCCATTAAATTTTGGACTTGGTCCCCCCCCCCCCCCCCAAAAAAAAATTTAGAGAATTTTTTTTTTTGCATTTCTACATGTTTTAAGTGATTTCCAACCCCCCCAAAAAAATTGTTACCCCCCCCCCCAAAAAAAATAGAGTTTTTTTTTTGGCATTTCTACATGTTTTAAGTGATTTCCAACCCCCCCCCCCCCCCCCAAAAAAAAATAATTGAGAATTTTTTTTTTTTGCATTTCTACATTTTTAAGTGATTTCCAACCCCCCCCCGCCAAAAAAAATTGCTAGAGAAAAAAAAATTTTGCAACTTTTTTTCAACAAAATTTCGATTTCTTTTTTTTGCATTTCTAATGTTTTAAGTGATTTCCACCCCCCCCCCCCCCCCCAAAAAAAAATGTTGGAGAAAAGAACTATAACTGTCAGCACTGTTGACGTCAATATTTAATTGAATAAGATATAAGGTTCACTTTGAGTGACCCCAGCTGTATTGGCGGCGAGGTTTTGCACTCTACCGAGTGCTCCCCTCTAGTTTTTTTTTAATTTGTGTTCATTTATAAAAGCACCCTCTGATATCCTAAGCCTGCAACACTACTCATCCTCACTCCTACCCTCATGCTACTGATGAAATTGAGTTGTTTTGATCGGTACACTTGGATCGTATTGGTGTGGAGCAGGCATGATGGCCTGAAATTTAATTTCCTTGTAACGTCGACATTCAAATAGCCGAATTGTGTTTTGGACTGTTGCCTCCTCCCACCCTTTCCATTGTGTGGATTGTTTGCTGTAGGTGTATGGCGTAATGTGGTTTTGTGTTTGTCTAATGATCCAGCTATGAACTGTTACCCTGGTCAACCTGTGCTTCACGGACAGGGTAATTCGGCAATGTATGTGACCTCTTTCGAATGGGTGTTTGTAAACAGGCATCCCACAATTTGTATTTTTATTTTTAAACTTTTTATATTTTATTTAGAAAACGAAATGCATGATCGATCCATGCATGTTTATTCTTCCGCTGACGAAGTTACCGGAGGCATTGTTTCTGGGTTGGCTGCCCTGCCTCTGTCCATTATGGGTCTTTGTTACCATGATAATGGCTGAATGATCTAGGTCAAACTTAAGCCTTGGTTATTTTATAACTTGGTTTACAGATCCG
>CM068957.1:28051262-28063500 GCA_035128595.1 Eptatretus atami
ATCAAACTCACTCACGGGACCCCATATAAAGGCGCGCTGAACGCCAAGCAGCAGTCTGTCGGGAGGCTGCAGAGAGTGGAAGTCTGGAGTCGAGCTGGCGTCGAGTCGGAAGAAGCCAGCAGCCCGGCAAGGTTCGAGTCCAGTGGAGGGCAGTCGGGGTCGTCGGAGCGCAGCTAAGCCTGCCGTGCTGCGCAGAACCGGCGTGAGGGTGGAGAAAGCGCGGAGGGGGGTGCCAACGCTGAGGAACGGGCGGGCTCTTAAAAGAGCATCAACTCTCGAAAGAGCAAAGGCCGTTCGTTCCTCGGAGGCGTCGTTGGCTAGGCCCGAACCACCAGGCCGCACGGCGGGCTTGGGCCATCCAAATCGCGCAGCGCCAACTGCCGTGTCGACGAAACGTCGAGGGTCAACCAGCCAGTCACCACGAAGGTGGCAGGTAACCAGCACGGCCACTCGGAGCTCTGCGGTCTCCACAGCTCCGTGAACTATTAAAGGCCCATGAGGTCCAGTTCTGCCTTTCCTTTCCTGGGTTTTTCTTTGTATAAAGTTGTGGCGCCATGTCCTCAAGTAGAATTGTAATAAGTGTACATAATAAATACAACGGTTGTAGTTCTTTGTCTTGCTCGTTCTGCATTGCTTTACTGACTGCATGATTGCATATGTGTATGACTGCTTACGTGTGTATAAATAAATGTCATTGTGTGAATGTTCACCTGTTCGTTGCGTCCTTTCCCTCAATTGAGCTTCCGTATTGTGTTCGGATATTAGCTGGCTTTTAAATAGCCGATAAAGTAATCGGATCCGGGGGGCTTGGCGATTATACACCGCTCGGCAAATCGCAAATGGAGCGAGCTGCTTAAGCGGCTCGTTTCAAAGCAGGTCCCGTTGAGTGTAAATCCCCGCATACTTGGGTAAATCGACAATTCGGCGATCGGACCCTGTCGCGCGTGGACAGAATAGTTGGCTGATTTACGGTGTGATTAAAAACACCCGTAGCTGGATTTCGGCGTTGATCCGAAAGCTGCGACTAGGTTTGCCACGTCTGGTGGCGCGCGGCTGCGATTAGTTAAAAGCGGTCGCTCGCACGCTGGAGTGGTGAGAAACCACAACAATATCTTTGTACTTTGAGGTTCATCAGCAAGTCCTGGAGTTTTGGCAAGTTTTATTTTTTATTTTATTTTTTTTATTGCTCGATTGTGCTCAAGTCTTAGCAGCTGTGAAAGTTAAATTATCCCTGACCCATTCCTTGGGTGCTGGAAGTGTTTTTGGCCCCACAAAAAATTGGAAGAAGAAAAACTATTTGATTTCTTCAAATGCCAACAGGATTATAAGAGCACGGGAAATGCTGGGTCACCCTGCTAGTTGTGTTTAAATGTGTTCTGAAATTGTGTCCACTTAAAACTCGAACAGCACTTTGTAGAGTGCGTGCATACCTCTGCACACGTGCATTTGGATGCAATTGTCTATGGTAATGTGCTATGTAGCTTGAAATGCTTGCTTTGTTCTCCAAGAAAGGTAACTTTTTTTTTTTTGTTCCCAGCAAATGAAAACTGCCCAAGATGCAGATTACACCCAGGTTTGTTGAACAACTCTCGAAAGAGCAAAGGCCCGTTCGTTCCTCGGAGGCGTCGTTGGCTAGGCCCGAACCACCAGGCCGCACGGCGGGGCTTGGGCCATCCAAATCGCGCAGCGCCAACTGCCGTGTCGACGAAACGTCGAGGGTCAACCAGCCAGTCACCACGAAGGTGGCAGGTAACCAGCACGGCCACTCGGAGCTCCTGCGGTCTCCACAGCTCCGTGAACTATTAAAGGCCCATGAGGTCCAGTTCTGCCCTTTCCTTGGGTTTTTCTTGTATAAAGTTGTGGCGCCATGTCCTCAAGTAGAATTGTAATAAGTGTACATAATAAATACAACGGTTGTAGTTCTTTGTCTTGCTCGTTCTGCACTGCTTTGACTGCATGATTGCATATGTGTATGACTGCTTACGTGTGTATAAATAAATGTCATTGTGTGAATGTTCACCTGTTCGTTGCGTCCTTTCCCTCAATTGAGCTTCCGTATTGTGTTCGGGATATTAGCTGGCTTTTAAATAGCCGATAAAGTAATCGGATCCGGTGGGGCTTGGGATATATCACGCTCGCAAATCGCAAATGGAGCGAGCTGCTTAAGCGGCTCGTTTCAAAGCAGGTCCCGTTGAGGTGTAAATCCCCGGCATACTTGGGTAAATCGACAATTCGGCGATCGGACCCTGTCGCGCGTGGACAGAATAGTTGGCTGATTTACGGTGTGATTAAAAACACCCGTAGCTGGATTTCGGCGTTGATCCGAAAGCTGCGACTAGGTTTGCCACGTCTGGTGGCGCGCGGCTGCGATTAGTTAAAAGCGGTCGCTCGCACGCTGGAGTGGTGAGAAACCACAACAATATCTTTGTACTTTGAGGTTCATCAGCAAGTCCTGGAGTTTTGGCAAGTTTTATTTTTTTTTTTTTTTTTTATTGCTCGATTGTGCTCAAGTCTTAGCAGCTGTGAAAGTTAAATTATCCCTGACCCATTCCTTGGGTGCTGGGAAGGTTTTTGGCCCCACAAAAAATTGGAAGAAGAAAAACTATTTGATTTCTTCAAATGCCAACAGGATTATAAGAGCACCGGGCAAATCTGGTCACCCTGCTAGTTGTGTTTAAATGTGTTCTGAAATTGTGTCCACTATAAAACTCGAACAGCACTTTGTAGAGTGCGTGCATACCTCTGCACACGTGCATTTGGATGCAATTGCTCTATGGGTAATGTGCTACTGTAGCTTGAAATGCTTGCTTTGTTCTCCAAGAAAGGTAACTTTTTTTTTTTGTTCCCAGCAAATGAAAACTGCCCAAGATGCAGATTACACCCAGGTTTGTTGAATTTGTTTGTTGGGTCAGGGGAGTTTTACAACTTTTAGAATTGTACTATTTATCCCAGGTGGATGTTGATTATCCCAGGTGAAGCTGATGAGCATCTTCTGCTCACTGATACTTGCCCTTGTGGTGAGTGATTGATTCACCACAAAATAGATTTATCTGTGGGGTACGTCCATACCATGCTGTTGAGGCTTGCTTGGGTGATTGAACTTTGTTTTATCCTTTATGTTATTTGTGTAATTTGCTTTAAAATGTATAATTTTCTTGGTTTTACCTTTACCTCAAGAGCAGGCATATAAGAATAGAATGTATTTATTATCTTGCCAAAACGAAGTTTTTGCAAGATATGTTAGTCAGTCTGTTTTTTTATTTTTTTATTTTTTATTTTTTCGTTTGTCTGTAATCACGAAAAAAAAATTCTGCAGAGCACAGTTTTCATTGGAGATTTTTGTAACTTCGCATATCAGAGGCCTATGGAGGTCCCTTTCAGCGCATAAAATTTTGAAGGTCAAGGTCAAAGGTCACTTTTCGCAAATCAGGGTAATCGACAAAACCCTTATTTTTTGAGTATTTTGATCGGATAGTCTTCAAACTTCATGGGAATATAGTTCATGGTCTGGCGCTCAGCTGATTAATTTTTGGTGGCGATTGGCCTTGACCTTCATGTGTTTTTTTTTTTTTGTCTGTAATCACGTATAAATCACTCTGCAGAGCACAGTTTTCATTGGAAATTTTTGTAACTTCGCATATCAGAGGCCGATAGAGGTCCTTTCAGCGCATAAAATTTTGAAGTAAGGTCAAAGGTCAAGTCACTTTGTCGCACAAGTCAGGGGGAGTCGACGAAACCCTTATTTTGGAGTAATTGATCGGTCAGTCGTCTTCAACTTCATGCGAATATATTTCATGGTCTGCGGCGTCAGCTGATTAATTTTTGGTGGCGATTGCCTTGACCCATGGTTAGCGCCTAAGGTCAAACATATTTGACCCCAGGGCAATTTTCAAGTTTTAGGAACCATATCGTGTAGTACCTCAAATTGAACACCTCGATGAGTGCTTTCTAGATATATCAAGCTTGAGACATTATGAGTCATTTGGTGACTTATGAGGCAAACGCATATTTTTCATGGTTACTCTGTAGAACGATTCTCATCGGAATCTCTCGTAGGCAGATATCCTCAAGGAGTCGCTCCTGGTGGATAGCAGCTCTGTTCACCTCCAGTGTGACCTTAAAAGAAGAGACGAAGTTTTTTTCACCCCATCAACACGTATCAGATGGCCGCCCGTTTGGTCACCTCTGTTTGGCAAGAACACGGGGTCACCTAAGCGGTGACATTTGGTTTTATTTGTGGTTTTTTTTGGTGGGCGAGTGCATATTGTTGCTGCCAAATTACACGATCTTATTTGAATGAAAAACTAGTTTAATTCAGCATCCTGTGAAAAAAGAAGGGAGCGAAGTGGAGTGATTTTTTTTTAGGTCCACTCCTACGAGATGCTCGAGGCATGAACCCATCAATGTCCGTTATCTGGTCCGATCGAAAGGCTCCCACCCTTCCGACCGGGTCAATTTTTCCTTTCTGATCTTGATGAAACTTAGTATGTGGGTAGAGGTTGATGAGTGTTGCACAACGATATAACTTTTGTCCGGATTCAAGGTCAGGGACAAGGTCACGTAAGTTATAAAAATCGCCATTTTCAAAACCTATCCAGTCTGCCATTCTACAAGATATTCGGCAACTGTTTATTGATTATGATAGTAAAAAATATTATCTTGTATCTAACCGGACAGATTTTTGAATTTCCGTCCCGTTTGGCCGCCACGTAACCTGGAAGATGGTCAAAAACACCTCCCAGTACAAAACTTTTTACTTCCGATCTTGATTAAATTTGGTATGTGGGTAGAGGTCGATGAGTGATACCCAACGACATATTTTTTTCCCTGAATTTGAGGTCAGGGTCAAGGTCACGAGGTCACTAAAGTTGTGAAAATCGCCATTATCAAAACCTATCTCGTCTGTCATTTTAGGAGATATCTGGCAACGGTTCATCGATGATAGTAAAAAAACATTATAGAGATGACTGTCACCCCCACACGGGGGTAATTTTGGTTTCTACTGTTTGCCTCCTGGTGAATTGTTAACATTAGTTTAAATTTGTTGGTGCACAAGTTGCATGAATGGTGAATTTCAGATTTTGTATATATACAGGAAATGCTCCAATATCGCAGGGGTTAGGCTCCTGGAAAATGTTGTGATTTGTGGAAACCAAGGACCAATGGGAAAGCGGGGGTTCGATTCTTGGGCTTTGAGAAGATATCGAAGATTGATGATGGCCATAAACACGTTACTATTGAAATAAACATGCAAATATGTATAAAATATATATGTATTCTGAAGATTGTTGACCTTGAAATACACATGTAAATACAATACAGTGTAAACTAGAAGGGCACTTGGTAGAACACATACCTCTGCCATGCTATACTTGATCTCTGAGAACATATTTGGCCCAATGCCTTATTGAAATATCATGTTGTGCTGTTTTTGGCCCCATCTCTGGTGAAGAATCTCTTTTAAAATTTAAATAAATCTTGTATCCAAAATCAAATCTTGTCACACACCCAACCTGTCCACAAAATTTCATCTGGATCCGTCCACAACTTTGAGATCCTGCACACAAACACAAAGGGGTGAAAACATAACCCCCACCTTTGGTGGTGGGGGTAATGAAACAAAATTTACACTATTGTATGTACATGTTTATTTTAATGTTCACAAAAGCATGAGTTTTACCTTTTAAATTTTTACAACACAGCAAGGTGCGTGATTGTAAACATATTGCGTTCTCCCACTGTACTCTGCTGTCAATAGAAAACACAAGATTTAGCTCTGGAAGATGCTGTGGAGTGGAGTGTGGAAGGGTTGAGCTGGGAAGGTGATTCAGCAAACAGAAAAACAGCATTGGCTTTAAGAAGGAGGTGCCTGCAGCATTGCAACAATGGATAAGGGGAACACTATCTTGAAATCACCTTGCCTTGAACCATGATTTTCCCTGCTTGGGGACCAAGGTTCGAGATGGCGTCTTTCGTCTCATCGGTGTTTAAAATCTGTTGCGTTATAAATCCCTTCGCCTCTTTGTTTCATGAGTTGTGCACGTGAACGGGTTTGAATCTGGGTGTTGGCAATTAAATGTTTTGGCAATAAGGTTTTTGAAGGGTTACGACTGGGGAACATTCCACACCCAATAATTGACCCCATCATGATGGCCCCAGTGGCCTTTACAGATGCTGCATTTTCTCCTTGAACCAACTGATGCAACAACTCTATCTTTTTGCCCAACGTCACAACCTTTCTCTGACTTTTGGTACAACTAATGTCCATTGCTTTACATTTAGGCTCATTAAATACGGTGCATGAGAGACATCGCAATGCTCGTAATGGAAGGTAATCGTTCACGCATGGGATGCAAACGCTGACTCTACTCAAAAACTGTGATTGATCAAAATGAAATACCATGATAATGGAATCGGACCACGATTGGTTGCCCGCGATTGGTAGAAACGTGCGTGTGTGCATGCATGCACACACCGTTGTGCAACAGATTGTATTTATCATTGTGGAAATATTTGATTGCTACCTCTTGCACTCGCATTCAGTTTGGCAGCTTCTGCCATAGTTGCCTGTTCTGGAACAGAGTGCTAAAGCAAGGTTTGTTTCCTTTGATGCAACACTTGGTGCGGCAGCCTTTCTGCTCCTTGGTTACTTTGATGAGGGACATCTTTTTTTTTTATGTTTAAGGATTGTTTCTTGTCTGTTTTGCTAATCAAGGTGTTCTTGTCCTGTGGCTAATCAAAGGCATGTCCGTGTTCTGAAACAGAAGCTTGGATGCATATCGATATTTCTTCATCGGTTGAAGTTGCACACCTGCTTGGTAGGTATTTGCATTTCATTGAACCAACTTTTAACAGCACAACAGTATCTTCTCACATTGCCTTGTGGTGGCATGTGAGATCGTAATTGTGCCAAAGTGAGGCACATCCTGGTACCGCAGTCTTCGAGGCGATTCACTCGACCGGCGATTGGTTCCCATGTCCAACAAATCAAATGGCATTCGTGTGTCGAAACTGTTGTTTGTTCCCTTCCTTTTATCATCGATTTGTGGATGCTTGCTTTTGAGCTATTCCTGCTTTTGTCTTGTTTAAACAATTTTCTCCAGTCAGTTGAAATGAATGCTTACCCATCACCTCTGCTAATCATTTTTTTTATTTTGCCTTTCTTCTCCAGATGTTCAACTTTAATCTGAAAACAAGGTAAGATGGAGTGGTTCATTAACATTGAGTTCGTGAATGTTTTTATCACCACACACAAAATTGGCTGTAATACCAAGGTTGGGAGCTGTCGTGCTTCTTTACTGTGGAAACGGCCATAAAGTGAATGTCCTTTTAAGTTCTCGTGGCAACAGCTTTGTCGTGATTTTGCTTTGGGACGACAATTTGCTTTTCCAAAATGCAAATGTTACTTTTTGATCTGGCATCTTGATCTAGTTTACATCTTGATTCTCCCCCTCCCACCATCACCTGTTCCCTCAACAGATTCATCATCTTGGATGTATCTCCTACTTTTATTTCAGTGAGCTGAGACTCACTGTGGTAAGGTGAGAAATTGTCCCGTTTTGGTTTTGCATAGAATTACGGGTGTTCGACCCCGGTTTGTCGGGCCTGCTTTCCTGAAAGGCGTGACTAATATCGAAGTGACGTAAATTGAACAAATTTTTCATGTCACAATGGGAAAAGGAAAGGTGTACGTGTTCCTCACATCACCACTCAACATATTTACCCTTTTTATTTTTGACTAATAACATCTACTTTCACTTCTCTGGTAATTTTCTGCTCCTCTTAGCCACTCTGCTATATGTTGCTTTCTGCATGATGCAAAGCAGTTGCTGTTCAGGGGAGGTGGAGGCAGAGGTAACGGTTGATGTCAGCGACACCAGTGTCGGTGTTGGTGATGCAAATCGAATCGTGGTATTGATGAGTAATGCTATCAATCTATTACTTGGTGCTTTGCCGGAATGCAATCACCTGATTGTAAAATATAACAACTTTACCATCATGATCTGTGATACGAACAAGGTCAACTGGGATATATATATATATATATATATATATATATATATATTATATATTGTTACAGTGCCGGTGGTCGGCCGCGAGCCGACCGCTCTGACGGAGCCGCAAGTCGAGTTGGCCAACCGATCGCCCGGAATATAGATCGCCGCCCGGATAACTCCGAGACCGACGGGTCCTTGTGCAAGAACCGAATACGCCAATGGGCAGACCACGTGGGGTAGGGTCGATTGCCAATCTTCAATTTACTTAAATACCCACGTGATCCAACTACCGGGGTATTCACCCCTCGACGGAACTCGTACGGACAAGCCGCTTAAGCGAGCCTGTCCCGTGCGTGATTCCGAGGGCTTAATCGCCGAGAACCGTCGGTCCGAATGTCCCCCTTTTACGCAAACCAACGCTTAACTCCCAACACACGAAATGCTCAGTCAATGAAAAACGACACGACGAGCTGAAAACATTTAACAATTGGGGTATTTATTAATAATATGGGGACTAGGGAAGCACGTAAGAGCAGAACTATACGACTATACGAAATGAATCAATCATTTACAGCACACACAGCACTTAACAGTTTCCTACTTATTAGACGGGCCCACGGACACACACGTCACACGTACACACACACACACACACCCAAGAATGGTGGCTGATGCCTTTAATAACGGACTCCAGCTCGGAGGGACAGATGAGCTGAAACCCAGAACCTATCTCGAACCTCTCCACCTCGTGTGGTCTTCAAGCTGTTCGGACCCAGGCTCCAGCGAGAGCGAGCTGGATCCAATCGCCGTGAGCCGCGATCCTTCGCGAGCTCCGGGAATCCTCTCGCGCTTCCGACCACGTGCTGGTGAGCAAGGCGCCGATCCTTCCCGTCGATGCGTCGCTATCTCGAAGAACCACCTCCAAGATGAGTCGAACCAAGCGGAGAAACAAGAGCTCCACGAACCAAGAATCCCGAGCCGAGCAACCAGCTCAACTCCCTCTTCAATGAACAAAGCAGACTCTCGTCGACGAACCAAGCCAGAGCCCAAAAAGCGAACTGAGCCAAGCAGAACTCGAAGGTCTGCTGAAAAGCCAAGCCGAAGCAAAAAGCTCTCCAAAAAGCTTACTAAAAGCCAAAGCAGAAAGCCTTCAAAAAGCCTCCTCCCTAACCCAAGCCAAGCAGAAGCCGAAGCTCTACTGTCAGCTTGGCTTGGGTTAGGAGGAGGCTTTTTGAAGGCTTTCTGCTTTGGCTATCAGTAGAGCTTCGGCTTCTGCTTGCTTGGGTTAGGGAGGAGGCTTTTTGAAGGCTTTCTGCTTTGGCTTTTAGTAAGCTTTTTGGAGAGCTTTTTGCTTCGGCTGGCTTTTCAGCAGACCTTCGAGTTCTGCTTGGCTCAGTTCGCTTTTTTGGGCTCTGGCTTGGTTCGTCGACGAGAGTCTGCTTTGTTCATTGGAGAGAGTTGAGCTGGTTGCTCGGCTCGGAGTTCTTGTTCGTGAGCTCTTTGTTCTCCGCTTGGTTCGACTCATCTTGGAGGTGGTTCTTCGAGATAGCGACGCATCGACGGGAAGGATCGGCGCCTCGTCTCACCAGCACGTGGTCGGAAGCGCGAGAGGATTCCCTGGAGCTCGCGAAGGATCGCGGCTCACGGCGATTGGATCCAGCTCGCTCTCGCTGGAGCCTGGGTCGAACAGCTTGAAGACCACACGAGGTGGAGAGGTTCGAGATAGGTTCTGGGTTTCAGCTCATCTGTCCCTCCGAGCTGGAGTCCGTTATTAAAGGCATCAGCCACCATTTCTTGGGTGTGGTGTGTGTGTGTGTACGTTGTGTACGTGTGTCCGTGGGCCCGTCTAATAAGTAGGAAACTGTTAAGTGCTGTGTGTGCTGTAAATGATTGATTGCATTTCGTATAGTCTGTATAGTTCTGCTCTTACGTGCTTCCCTAGTTCCCCATTATTATTAATAAATACCCCAATTGTTAAATGTTTTCAGCTCGTCGTGTCGTTTTTCATTGACTGAGCATTTCGTGGTTGGGAGTTAAGCGTTGGTTTGCGTAAAAGGGGGACATTCGGACCGACGGTTCTCGGCGATTAAGCCGCTCGGAATCACGCACGGGACAGGCTCGCTTAAGCGGCTTGTTCCGTACGAGTTCCGTCGAGGGTGGAATACCCCGGTAGTTGGATCACGTGGGTATTTAAGTAAATTGAAGATTGGCAATCGACCCTACCCCACGTGGTCTGCCCATTGGCGTATTCGGTTCTTGCACAAGGACCCGTCGGTCTCGGAGTTATCCGGGCGGCGATCTATATTCCGGGCGATCGGTTGGCCAACTCGACTTGCGGCTCCGTCAGAGCGTCGGTCTCGGCCGACCACCGGCACTGTAACAATATATATATATATATATATATATATATATATATATATATATCCCAGTTGACCTTGTTCGTATCACAGATCATGATGGTAAAGTTGTTATATTTTACAATCAGGTGATTGCATTCCGGCAAAGCACCAAGTAATAGATTGATAGCATTACTCATCAATACCACGATTCGATTTGCATCACCAACACCGACACTGGTCGCTGACATCAACCGTTACCTCTGCCTCCACCTCCCTGAACAGCAACTGCTTTGCAGTCATAGAACAACATATAGCA
Source organism: Eptatretus atami (assembly GCA_035128595.1). Taxonomy (NCBI): domain Eukaryota; kingdom Metazoa; phylum Chordata; class Myxini; order Myxiniformes; family Myxinidae; genus Eptatretus; species Eptatretus atami. The sequence goes on from CM068957.1 coordinate 28,061,915, forward strand.
GAGTGGCTAAGAGGAGCAGAAAATTACCAGAGAAGTGAAAGTAGATGTTATTAGTCAAAAATAAAAAGGGTAAATATGTTGAGTGGTGATGTGAGGAACACGTACACCTTTCCTTTTCCCATTGTGACATGAAAAATTTGTTCAATTTACGTCACTTCCATATTAGTCACGCCTTTCAAGAAAGCAGGCCCGACAAACCGGGGTCGAACACCCGTAATTCTATGCAAAACCAAAACGGACAATTTCTCACCTTACCACAGTGAGTCTCAGCTCACTGAAATAAAAGTAGAGATACATCCAAGATGATGAATTGTTGAGGGAACAGGTAGGTGGGAGGGGAGAATCAAGATGTAAACTAGATCAAGATTGCCAGATCAAAAAGTAACATTTGCATTTTGGAAAAGCAAACTGTCGTCCCAAAGCAAAATCACGACAAAGCTGTTGCCACAGAAACTTAAAAGGACATCACTTTATGGCCGTTTCCACAGTAAAGAAGCACGGACAGCTCCCAACCTTGGTTTACAGCCGAATTTGTGTGTTGTGGTGATAAAAACATTCACGAACTCAATGTTAATGAACCACTCCATCTTACCTTGTTTTCAGATTAAAGTTGAACATCTGGAGAAGAAGGCAAAAAAAAAAATGATTAGCAGAGGTGATGGTAAGCCATTCATTCAACTGACCTGGAGAAAATTGTTTAAACAAGACAAAAGCAGGAATAGCTCAAAGCAAGCGATCCACAAATCGTAAAAGGAAGGAACAAACAACAGTTTCGACACAACGAATGCCATTTGATTTGTTGGACATGGGGAACCAATCGCCGTCGACGTGAATCGCCTCGAAGACTGCCGCGGTACCAGGATGTGCCCTCACTTTGGCACAATTACGATCTACATGCCACCACAAGGCAATGTGAGAAGATACTGTTGTGCTGTTAAAAGTTGGTTCAATGAAATGCAAATACCTACCAAGCAGGTGTGCAACTTCAACCGATGAAGAAATATCGATATGCATCCAAGCTTCTGTTTCAGAACACGGACATGCCTTTGATTAGCCACAGGACAAGAACACCTTGATTAGCAAACAGACAAGAAACAATCCTTAAACCATGAAAAAAAAAAAAGATGTCCCTCATCAAAGTAACCAAGGAGCAGAAAGGTGCCGCACCAAGTGTTGCATCAAAGGAAACAAACCTTGCTTTAGCACTCTTTCCAGAACAGGCAACTATGGCAGAAGCTGCCAAACTGAATGTGAGTGCAAGAGGTAGCAATCAAATATTTCCCACAATGATAAATACAATCCGTTTGCACAACGGTGTGGCCGCTCATGCACCGCACATTTCACCAATCGTCGCGGGCAACCAACATGTTCAGATTCCATTATCATGGTATTTTCATTTTGATCAATCACAGTTTTGAGTCGAGTCAGCATTTGCATCCCATGTGTGAACGATTACCTTCCATTATGAGCATTGCAATGTTTCTCATGCACCGTATTTAATGAGCCTAAATGTAAACAATGGACATTAGTGTGTACCAAAAGTCAGAGAAAGGTTGTGACGTTGGGCAAAAAGATAGAGTTGTTGC
>CM068957.1:28073017-28090408 GCA_035128595.1 Eptatretus atami
TATTGGTTGATGTGAATGTTGTAACTTGTATTTATTTTTATAAATAATCATAAATTGCTTTCACTGGAGGTTAACTTGTTCAATTATAAAGTTTTGCTCCCCCTTGTCTGTGACCAAATTTTGGTTATATGACACGAGTTAAATGGTGGTTTGAGTTGACTTGTGATGTGATGTGTGTTTTATTGCTGTGTAAGAGACCAAGACTATTTGCATTTCATTGAACCAACTTGTAACAGCACAACAGTATCTTCTCACATTGCCTTGTGGTGGCATGTGAGATCGTAATTGTGCCAAAGTGAGGCACATCCTGGTACCGCAGTCTTCGAGGCGATTCACTCGACCGGCGATTGGTTCCCATGTCCAACAAATCAAATGGCATTCGTGTGTCAAAACTGTTGTTTGTTACCTTCCTTTTATCATCGATTTGTGGATGCTTGCTTTTGAGCTATTCCTGCTTTTGTCTTGTTTAAACCATTTTCCCCAGTCAGTTGACATGCACATCCTGGTACCGCAGTCTTCGAGGCGATTCACTCGACCGGCGATTGGTTCCCATGTCCAACAAATCAAATGGCATTCGTGTGTCAAAACTGTTGTTTGTTACCTTCCTTTTATCATCGATTTGTGGATGCTTGCTTTTGAGCCATTCCTGCTTTTGTCTTGTTTAAACCATTTTCCCCAGTCAGTTGACATGAATGCTTACCCATCACCTTTGCTAATTTATTTTATTATTTTCTTTCCTCTTCCAGATGGTTAACTTTAATGGCCATAAAGTGAATGTCCTTTTAACCTCAAAGTTCGTTGGTGCACAAGTCACATGAATGCTGAATTTCAGATTTTGTATATGTACAGGAAACCCTCCAATATCACAGGGGCTAGGATCCTTGTTTGTTCTCCAAGAACAAAAGGCTTGCTTGGTTTGTTCTCCAAGAAAGGTAGTTTTTTTTGTTTGTTTGTTTTTTTATTTATTTTTCCTCCTTTCCTTTTGTTCCCAGCAAATGAAAACTGCCTAAGATGCAGATTACACCCAGGTTTGTGGAATTTCTGGGTGGGGGCAGGGGAGGGTCACAACTTTTAGACTTGTTCTATTTATCCCAGGTGGATGTAGATTATCCCAGGTGAAGCTGATGAACATCTTCTGCTCACTGATACTTGCCCTTGTGGTGAGTGATGAAAATATTTTCTCTGATTCACCAGGAAATAGATTTATCTGTAGGGTACATCCATACCATGCTGCTGGCTGAGGCTTGCTTGGATGATGGAACTGCTTTGTTCAGATTGGTTGTGATGGGGTTTAAAACAAGTGGGTTTGTTGTGAATAATTGATGCAATTTGCTTTGAGCAGTGACACTGTTTATCTGAGTTTCTAGCATGGCCAACATTGTTGTTGCAGCCTATGGCTGCTGGTTGCATTATTTTCAGGGTAGCTGCCGTGCGGCTAATGCTATACCCGTTACCATTAACTTGTACTCGATTTGCTCACCTTGGAAGGATGATTGGCTGAGTCAACCCTATCTTGGGTTGGTTGATTCAACAGCCGACGGGTTCAAACTCAAGCCCAACACCTTCACTGTTAAGTTAACAGTTTGATTTTATTTGCAATGTTACAAGCATAACAAGTTGTACTAAAATACCAGTTGAAGCTGATGAGCATCTTATTTCTGGGAATTATTGTCCACTATTCTAAGGAGGGGGTGGGCTGATTAATCTCAGGATTGGTTCTTCTTTGGTTTGATTGGGAGGGGGTTAATTTAGCTTCAAGATGACACATTGAACCTGATCATTTTGATGCCACGATATGTGCAATTGATGTTGGTCATTTTCTTTTCAGATTTGGGTTCGATATTGTGGAGACCAATTGTTGGATTTCCAGAAAAAGGTCTGCTTGTATTGAGCCGTTTTCAAGCACAGAACATTCAAACGGCTATTTTGCACAAATAGAACTATCAAATGTTTTATCCTTACACAGTTAAATTTGAGGTGAAGGTCATTTCTCATCTTACAACCAAGGCCAAAGATCTTACAACCAGTAGTACTACAAAACTCCAAAGAAAGTAATGGCGATGAACTTTTCCACAAAGAGCATCTTCACATTGTTTAAATACACAAATATTGATAGTTATGTGGGTAGGTGTACTAGGCAGACTTATGAGAGATGCTTTATCTGGTTTGGGTTCTTAACACAAGGATGCATAGACAATTGTTGCCTCCACCCCTCTGCATTCTATTACCAGATATTCCTCTGCCCACATCATTATACATACATGTCTCAAGCTTGATTTAAGACCCTCAAAATTTCATACTGATCAGATAGTGTTTGACATGCGCAATTGTCATGACTAAGCCACCGCTTTCCCATGGGAAGTACTGTTGCGGGGCCGGGCATCGGCCGCGAGCATGACCGCTTGCCCGGAATTTAGATCGCACCTTTTCGGAAAAGTACGGGTCCCTTATTGGACCAAAGTTCGCCAATAGACAGACCACGTGGGGTAGGGTCGATTGCCAATTTCAATTTACCTAAATACCCACGTGGTCAAACCTACCGGGGAAATTCACCCTCGACGGCACCCGTAGGGAACGAGCCACTTAGCTGTTCTACTTATCTCTGTGTTAAGACTAATCAGTCCACCCACGGCTTGGGGCATGGGTGCTATTCCTCAATGGGCCACATTGGTCCTCACCTGTTCTTTTCCCCTCATATATTTAAAGCCTTGCTATTATGTTTAATATTCTTGGCTATGTCCTTCTCGTACTCTTTTGGCTTGCCGAGTTATTTTCTTTACTTGCCTCTGTGTTGACTCTGATACTGATATAAATCCAACTCCAGTTCTGTTATTTTAAACCTAATAAATATCTTCTGCTTCTCCTTAATAGCATTCCTTATCTCACTACTCAACCACCCTGGTCTTTCTGCTTCTAGTTTTACACCTCATTGGAATATACTTGCTCTGCACTCTCCACATTTGGTCCTTGAAGGTTTCCCATTTCTCTGATGCTGATTGTACTGTTGTCAGTCTCCCAATCTACATCACCCAACTTTCTCATCCCCTCAAAGTTTGCCTTCCTGAAATCCAACAGCCTTACCCTACTATCTTGAACTCTAACCCTTAACAGAATCTTTGCATACACAATGTTAGTCATATTGTCACTTCAAGCTCTTCCATCTTATTATTTAAACTTCTGGCATTGGTATAGAATATGTTTAACTTTTTCCTTCTGGAAATTCTATTTTCCTGCCTTGCCTTGCTCATCAGTTTTTTTTCTTTTCTTCTCTCCTCCCCCATTTCCTTAATATCTTACCCACCCTCCACTGACCTAAAAAAGCCTGAATTCCGACCTCAATTCCCACTCTACCTTGTCCCCCCCCCCTTCTATTTAACATATGTTCAAGAGATTGTTTGAATTGCATTCTGCACTAGGAACAACAGGTTAAAAGTGCACCTCAGAGCAGAACAGTCTGAACATGGTGCATGTGTGAAAGTCCTCGTTTAGCATTCACATGTAATTGCTGAAGTCTTGTTGTGATGAGCCTGTATAAAGGAGAATGCCTTTTTTCCTGCAGTGCTTTTGAAGGACATTTTGAATTCTGATCTCGTTTAACTCATCATCCTTTGTATTTGTTGCCTCTGCTACCAAATGTCTATAGTTTTTTCATGTTTGTGAACAGGATATATCGTTGTGGACCGATTTGGCTGAAACTTGGTGTACTGGCTGGGTGTGTGATGACAAAGATACTTTAAAAAGTACCTCCGAGAAGGAGCCGTCTTCACACAACAAAAGATTTTGAGAGCTTTCTCAGCTTGCTGAATGGGCACCTACTTGTACTGAAAACTCTTGGCCAGTTGGGTATGTGCAAGGCCCGAGTGGAGGGATGTTGCACCCCTTCCCCATCCGACAGATCGCTACCAGTGATTAGACACCATATCTGGATTAGGTTCTTGCAAACACAGATAGACATCACGGTTCGTCTAAGGATCGATTGCGACACGGACACCAGGATACCATTTCCTCACTATCACGCCATCGTCCCTCCTATCCCGAGCCACACTTTGCTTTGTGCCAGGATAGCCTGCACGACATCATCCTCTTTTTTTTTTTTATGTTGAAGGCTACAGGCATGGACTGCATAGTCTTCATCAAGGCCAAGCCTTAAATAAAAACTGCATGAATAGAAAAGTAAGAAAAAAATAATCTGCTTTTTGAAAAGGGGAAGGTCATAAGTGTTTGGGAAAATATGAGAAGGTAAAGAGTTCCAGAGTTTGGCAGTGGAGGGGAAGAAACAAACATTGTAATGGCCCACTCTTGAATTGCCAATGGCCACATCATAATCAGGTGATGTGGCTTGTCGAGTGTTCCTTGGTCTTGCTAATGGTGGAGGTACACAAGCAGCAAGTTCTTGTGAGCAGAAACCGAAGAACTATCTGTAGAAAAGAGAAAGAGCATACGATGCGGCATAATTTGAGCGGGTCAAGTTTTGAGGTCACAATGGTGGAGTTGACAAGTCGAATAACTTTGGATTTAATTCTGTCCAGTAAGTATGTGGAGCTGGAACCTCCCCAGATGTGAGAGCAGTACTCTATCTATGCAAGGACGAATCAATCCTTTATATAGTTGGAGCAACTGTTCAGAGGAGAAGACCGACATCTGAACAGGACTCCTAATTTCTTCAAGGCAGACTTAGCTATTTGTGTAATGTTGGATTCCAGGATAAATTTGATGTGAGTGATACCAAGAAACTGCTCCATGGAAAAAAAAAAACTTAGCACATTGAAGTTTCCCCGTGGAAACAAGATTTTTTTTTGATGTCAAAGGTGGCTTCGTTTATGTCATAAGTTTTATCTGATCAGTATGAATATTTGAGGGTCATTGGGGCTAAATTATATGGAGAAAAAAAAAATGATGACATTGGTCATGTGTTTCAGCAGCCATATTTAAAACATAAAAATCTTCTTCTCCAGAATGGTTTAACAGATCGAGGGGAAACTTTACCCACATGTTCCCTAAGCCTTGATGATACTAGGGTGTTGATGAATAATTAATAGGTTATAGAGTCTAGAAGCCATATTGGGTTAAACTAAAATCTTTAAATATTAAAAAAAAATTGAACTGTATCAATTGAAATGTGATCAAGTAGTCATCAGGAATGTTTTAAATTTCAACCTCATTGGACATGGTCTGACAACCAGAATTATTTCTTCTTTTTTTGAATCTTGGTTCAGGGATTGAAATCAAACTTGGTGCAAGTATGGATATAGTCTGGTGTTGAGTGAGTGGTTAAAGAGTAGTTGGTTGTACAAACATGTTCGAAACATTTTAATTCAAGTATGAATTAATACTGTTGCAATTAATAGTTTCGATGCAAACTTATTGTGGTTGCCTAACCATTGGGAAATTAATGAAATTTAACTCCGAAGTTGTTATTTCTCGAGGCTGTTGAAAAAAAGCCGTGTGCCCATATATGGATGGTGACGTCACGTTCTCCAAAATGCAGAGCTCACTGGCTCATTGAAGAAGCGTCCATTTGAGAGGGCTGTTCTTTTGCTTTTTTTGAGCTTGCAACTGTCTATTATCCTTTTTATTTTTGAATTATTGTAGAACAAAGTATTTGGATATTTGTACATAATGCCTCGTAGTGTGTCTGTTTTGTGAAAATGGCTGGAAAACAGGTAATCACTCCACCGATGCCCGAAGGAATCAAATATTCGCCGGCAGTGGTAAAGATTTTGCAAACAACGGGTGAATTTTCCCCCGAAGAAAACGGGTAAAGAGGACCCTTTGGATTAGACTTTGTCCATTTGTGGTGACCATTTCACAGCCGAGGATTACGAAGGCAACGCAATGAGTGAGTTCGGTTTCAAAACAACTGCTCAAGTGAGACTGAAGTGTGACGCTGTGCCCACCATTCAGCCTTCTCGGCTTGCTCCTGCTTCATCTTCTCAGTCACCTGCAAATATGGTGTTATCTGTGAAGGTGTTTCTCAACAACCACTGGTCCAATCTAATTGAAACTTGCCAGAGTATAATGCTGGGGACCTGAGTCTGTGCCTTTTCAGGTTTGATATTAATCAGACAAGTGCTTTCCAAGTTATGGCCATTTATTTACCAACCAATGACAGGACACATTGCTGCGTAGGTGTGGCTGATGGAAGAGATTCTCAGCAGCGTTCCCCATTACGGGTCACACGTATTGACTTCCAGATGTGTTCTTAATAATTTCTTATGCGCATTTTATAACATAATGCCCCAATCCAGTCGTTGTTTACCAGAGCGAAGGAACGACTGGTGTGGTTGTTCGAAAGTGTTTTTTTTTGGCACAGACGTTTCATTTTTTTTCTCTTCTCTGTTTTTCCTTGAGATGACATTACAAAAGGCAAAATACGTTGGCGCTAATTGATAATTAGCCATTAAACTAAATTGCGAATAATATAGGTGACTGAGAAGATGAAGCAGGAGCAGCCGAGAAGGCTGAATGGTGGGCACAGCGTCACACTTCAGTTCACTTGAGCAGTTGTTTTTGAAACCGAACTCACTCATTGCGTGGCCTTCGTAATCCTCGGCTGTGAATGGTCACCACAAATGACAAGTCTATCCAAAGGGTCCTCTTTACCCGTTTTCTTCGGGGGAAAATTCAGCCGTTGTTTGCACAAATCTTATTTCCACTGCCGGCGAATATTTGATTCCTTCGGGCATCGGTGGGAGTGATTACCTGTTTTCCAGCCATTTTCACAAAACATGACACACTCGAGGCATTATGTACAATATCCAAATAACTTGTTCTACAATAATTCAAATAAAAAAGGATATAGACAGTTGCAAGCTCAAAAAAAGCCCAGCACCTCTAACTGGACGCTTCTTCAATGAGCCAGTGAGCGTCTGCATTTTGGAGAACGTGACGTCCCATCCTATATGGGCACACGGCTTTTTTTCAACAGCCTCGAGAATAACAACTTCGGAGTTAATTTCATTAATTTCCAAGGGTTAGGCAACCACAATAGTTTGCATCGAACTATTTAATGCACATATCATATTGATAAATTTTCAGAACTGCTTGGTGACCAACACCTACTCTTTAACCAGTCACTCAACACCAGACTATACCATACTTGCACCAAGTTTTGATTTCAATCCCTGAACCAAGATTCAAAAAGAAGAAATATTCTGGTTGTCCAGACCATGTCCAATGAGGTTGAAATTTAAAACATTCCTGATGCTACTTTGATACATTTCAATTGATACAGTTCAATTTTTTTTAATATTTAAAGATTTTAGTTTACCCAATATGGCTTCTAGACTCTATAACCTATTTATTCACTCAACACCCTAGTATCATCAAGGCTTAGGGAACATGTGGTAAAGTTTCCCCTCGATCTGTTAAACCATTCTGGAGAAGAGATTTTATGTTTTAAAAATATGGCTGCTGAACACATGACCAATGTCACAATTTTTTTTTTCTCCATATATTTGCCCCCAATGACCCTCAAAAATATTCATACTGATCAGATAAAACTTATGACATCATACGAAGCCACCTTTGACATCAAAAAAAAATCACTTGTTTCCACGGGGAATACTTCAATGTGCTAAGTTTAATTTTTTTTTTTTCCTGGAGCAGTTTCTTGGTATCACTCACATCAATATTATCTGGAATCCAACATTACACAAATAGCTAAGTCTGCCTTGAAGAATTAGGAGTCCTGTTCAAGATGTCGGTCTTCTCCTGAACAGTTGCTCCATATATAAAGGATTGATTCGTCCTTGCATAGATGAGTACTGCTCTCACATCTGGGGAGGTTCCAGCTCCACATACTTACTGGACAGATGAAATCCACAAGTTAATCGACTTGTCACTCCACCATTGTGACCTCAAAATTGACCCGCTCAAATTACGCCGCATGTATGCTCTTTCTCTTTTCTACAGATAGTTCTTCGGTTTCTGCTCACAGACTTGCTGCTTGTGTACCTCCACCATTAGCAAGACCAAGGAACACTCGACAAGCCAATCACCTGTTATTGATGTGGCCATTGGCATTCAAGAGTGGGCCATTACAATGTTTGTTTCTTCCCTCCACTGCCAAACTTGGAATCTTTACTTCTCATATTTTTCCCAAACACTTATGACCTTCCCTTTTCAAAAAGCAGATTATTTTTTTCTTACTTTTCTATTCATGCAGTTTTTTATTTAAGGCTTGCCTTGATGAAGACTATGCAGTCCATGCCTGTAGCCTTCAAATAAAAAAAAGAGGATGATGTCGTGAGGCAGATCCTGCACAAAGCAAAGTTGTGGCTCGGGATAGGAGGGGCGATGGCGTGTTAGTGAGGAAATGGTATCCTGGTGTCCGTGTCGCAATCGATCCTTAGACGAACCGTGTGATGTCTATCTGTGTTTGCAAGAACCTAATCCAGATATGGTGTCTAATCACTGGTAGCGATCTGTCGGATGGGGAAGGGGTGCAACATCCCTCCACTCGGGCCTTGCACTACCCAACTGGGCCAAGAGTTTTCAGTACAAGTCAGGTGCCCATTCAGCAAGCTGAGAAAGCTCTCAAAATATTTTGTTGTGTGAAGACGGCTCCTTCTCGGAGGTACTTTTTAAAGTATTTTTGTCATCACACACCAGCCAGTACACCAAGTTTCAGCCAAATCGGTCCACAACGATATTCCTGTTCACAAACATGAAAAACTATAGACATTTGGTAGAGAGGCAACAAATACAAGGATGACGAGTTAAACGAGATCAGAATTCAAATGTCTTCAAAAGCACTGCAGGAACAAATACAAAGGATGATGAGTTAACGAATCAGAATTCAATGTCCTTCAAAGCACTGCAGGAAAAAGGCATTCTCTTTATACAGGCTCATCACAACAAGACTTCAGCATATACATGTGAATGCTAACGAGGACTTTCACACATGCACCATGTTCAGACTGTTCTGCTCTGAGGTGCACTTTAACCTGTTGTTCCTAGTGCAGAATGCAATTCAAAACAATCTCTTGAACATATGTTAAATAGAAGGGGGGGGGGACAAGGTAGAGTGGGAATTGAGGTCGGAATTCAGGCTTTTTTAGGTCGTGGAGGGTGGGTAAGATATTAGGAATGGGGAGGGAGAAGAAAAGAAAAAAAACTGATGAGGCAAGCAAGGCAGGAAATAGATTTCCAGAAGGAAAAGTTTAAACATATTCTATACCATGCAAGAAGTTTTAAATAATAAGATGGAAGGTTTGAAGTGACAATATGACCAACATTGTGTATGCAAAGATTCTGTTAAGGGTTAGAGTTCAAGATAGTAGGGTAAGGCTGTTGGATTTCAGGAAGGCAAACTTTGAGGGGATGAGAAAGTTGGGTGATGGTAATATGATGTTGAGGAGACTGACAACAAGTACAATCAGCATCAGAAATGGGAAACCTTCAAGGAGCAATGTGGAGAGTGCAGTAGCAAGTATATTCCAATGAGGTGTAAAACTAGAAGCAGAAAGACCAGGGGTGGTTGAGTAGTGAGATAAGGAATGCTATTAAGGAGAAGCAGAAGATATTTTTAGGTTTAAAAATAACAGAATGGAGTTGGATTTATATCAGTATCAGAGTCACACAGAGGCAAGTAAAGAAAATAACTCGGCAAGCAAAGAGTACGAGAAGGACATAGCAAGAATATTAAACTATAGCAAGGCTTTAAATATATGAGGGGAAAAGAACAGGTGAGGACCAATGTGGCCCATTGAGGAATAGACCCATGCCCCAAGCCGTGGGTGGACTGATTAGTCTTAACACAGAGATAAGTAGTAGAACAGCTAAGTGGCTCGTTCCCTACGGGTGCCGTCGAGGGTGAATTTCCCGGTAGGTTTGACCACGTGGGTAATTTAGGTAAATGAAATTGGCAATCGACCCTACCCACGTGGTCTGTCTATTGTGCGAACTTTGGTCCAATAAGGGACCCGTACTTTTCCGAAAAGGTGCGATCTAAATTCCGGGCAAGCGGTCATGTCCGCGGCGATGCCCGGCCCCGCAACAGTACTTCCATGGGAAAGCGGTGGCTTAGTCATGACAATTGCGCATGTCAAACACTATCTGATCAGTATGAATTTGAGGGTCTTAATCAAGCTTGAGACATGTATGTATAATGATGTGGGCAGCGAGGAATATCTGGTAATAGAATGCAGAGGGGTGGAGGCAACAATTGTCTATGCATCTTGTGTTAAGAACCAAACCAGATAAAGCATCTCTCATAAGTCTGCCTAGTACACCTACCACATAACTATCAATATTTGTGTATTTAAACAATGTGAAGATGCTCTTTGTGGAAAAGTTCATCGCCATTACTTTCTTTGGAGTTTGTAGTACTACTGGTTGTAAGATCTTTGGCCTTGGTTGTAAGATGAGAAATGACCTTCACCTCAAATTTAACTGTGTAAGGATAAACATTGATAGTTTATTTGTGCAAAATAGCCGTTTGGAATGTTCTGTGCTTGAAAACGGCTCAATACAAGCAAGACCTTTTTCTGGAAATCCAACAATTGGTTCCACAATATCGAACCAAATCTGAAAGAAAATGACCAACATCAATTGCACATATCGTGGCATCAAAATGATCAGGTTCAATGTGTATCTTGAAGCTAAATTAACCCCTCCCAATCAAACCAAAGAAGAACCAATCCTGAGATTAATCAGCCCACCCCCTCCTTAGAATAGTGGACAATAATTCCCAAATAAGATGCTCATCAGCTTCAACTGGTATTTTAGTACAACTTGTTATGCTTGTAAATGCAAATAAATCAAACTGTTAACATAACAGTGAAGGTGTTGGGGCTTGAGTTTTGAACCCGTCGGCTGTTGAATCAACAACCCAAGATAGGGGTGACTCAGCAATCATCCTTCCAAGGTGAGCAAATCGAGTACAAGTTAATGGTAACGGGTATAGCATTAGCCGCACGGCAGCTACCCTGAAAATAATGCAACCAGCAGCCATAGGCTGCAACAACATGTTGGCCATGCTAGAAACTCAGATAAACAGCTGTCACTGCTCAAAGAAATTGCATCATTATTCAAACAAACCCCTTTTTTAAACCCCATCACAACCAATTGAACAAAGCAGTTCCATCATCCAAGCAAGCCTCAGCCAGCAGCATGGTATGGATGTACCCTGCAGATAAATCTATTTCCTGGTGATCAGAGAAAATATTTTCATCATCACACACAAGGGAAGTATCAGTGAGCAGAAGATGTTCATCAGCTTCACCTGGATAATCTACATCACCTGGGATAAATAGAACAAGTCTAAAAGTTGTGACCCTCCCTGCCCCCCCCAGAAATTCCACAAACCTGGGTGTATCTGCATCTTAGGCAGTTTTCATTTTGCTGGGAAAAAGGAAAGGAGGAAAAATAAATAAAAACAAACAAAAAAAAAAACTACCTTTCTTGGAGAACAAACAAGCAAGCTTTTGTTTGGAGAACAAACAAGGATCCTAGCCCCTGTGATATTGGAGGGTTTCCTGTACATATACAAAATCTGAATTCAGCATTCATGTGACTTGTGCACAACGAACTTTGAGGTTAAAAGGACATTCACTTTATGGCCATTAAAGTTAACCATCTGGAAGAGGAAAGAAAATTAAAATAAAATTAGCAAAGGTGATGGGTAAGCATTCAGGTCAACTGACTGGGGAAAATGGTTTTAAACAAGACAAAAGCAGGAATAGGCTCAAAAGCAAGCATCACAAATCGATGATAAAAGGAAGGTACAAACAACAGTTTTGAACACGAATGCCATTTGATTTGTTGGACATGGGACCAATCGCGGTCGAGTGAATCGCTCGAGACTGCGGTACCAGGATGTGCATGTCAACTGACTGGGGAAATGGTTTAAAAAGACAAAAGCAGGAATAGCTCAAAAGCAAGCATCAAATCGATGATAAAAGAAGGTAACAAACAACAGTTTTGACACACGAATGCCATTTGATTTGTTGGGACATGGGAACTAATCGCCGGTCGAGTGAACGCCTCGAAGACTGCGGTACCAGGATGTGCCTCCTTGGCACAATTACGATCCTCAATGCACACAAGGCAATGTGAGAAGATACTGTTGTGCTGTTACAAGTGTTCAATGAAATCAATGATAGTCTGGTCTCTTACACAGAACTAAAAACACCACATCACATCACAAGTCAACTCAACCACCATTTAACTCGTGTCATATAACCAAATATTGGTCACAGACAAGGGGGAGCAAAACTTTATAATTGAACAAGTTAACCTCCAGTGAAAGCATTTAGATTATTTTATAAAATAAATAAGTTACAACATACATCAACCAATAAAATATAAACATGTTGGCCTGCTTCGACCGAGACGGCAGGTTCTTGGTCAGCAAGCACATCTTGCCTCTGTGAAATTAAGATTGGCTGCAAGAGTAATTTCCCATTTTGTGCTTTTCAACCGTCGATGAGGGAACAAGGAAGCAAGCCGGGGGACAGCAGTGGGAAATCCATTGAAGTTGAATTTCAAGCTTCAAACAGTTTTATTACAAGGTGAAAAGGCCAAGCATGATGGGGGAGGGGGGGGGAAGAGGGGCATGTAAACTTTTTTATGGAATTCCACTAGTTTTTCAAAAATACTTTAGAGCTTCGCTTGAAAGCAACAGTGAGGAAGAGGAGCAATGCAAGCAGAACGTGATTGGCTAATTATTCAAACAAGTCACTCATAGTATCTGAGGAGTGAACATGGCAGAGGAAAATGAACAATCACAGCTCAATCAAAAACCGTTTTATGTACTTCAAATAAGCCAATCAGATCATGATTACCAACTGTAAAAACATTGGACACAAACATTAAATCAGAGAAAATATGAATGCCATCAGACCAATTCGAAGCAAAAGGTAGAAATTTATAAATAGCACTCCGAGCACATGTTAAACGCGACAATTAAATTTGCACAGAATATTTATTGTTCAACCACCAGTAGATTGGTCTGGTGAGATCTTCCATACATGCAGGAAATTTCTGCATCAACAGAAGAAAACAGGCCAAATGAACAACCAAAACATGATTACCATTCCATGACCAAGTAACATACTAACATTTCGGCATTGTATCAACTTTAACATTCACTTAACTTTAACTGTACCACCTTGATAACGACAGGTGCACAATGCATTCTAGTACATCAACAGGTGGCCAATTGATGTACGAGGAATTTCCAACGGCACTACCAACTGTACGGTAAGTTCGGGATAGTACCTCAAAAGTAAATCACATTGAAAACCCATTCTGGTCTACCCAACATGAGCCATGTGAAGAGTGAAGAAAAAAAGTGAAACGTACCTACCAAGCAGGTGTGCAACTTCAACCGATGAAGAAATATCGATATGCATCCAAACTCTGTTTTCAGAACACGGACATGCCTTTGATTAGCACAGGACAAGAACACCTTGATGAGCACAACAGACAAGCAACATCCTTAACCATGAAAAAAAAAGATATCCCTATCAAAGTAACCAAGGAGCAGAAAGGTGCCACACCAAGTGTTGCATCAAAGGAAACAAACCTTGCTTTAGCACTCTGTTCCAGACAGGCAACTATGGCAGAAGCTGCCAAACTGAATGCGAGTGAAGAGGTAGCAATCAATATTTCACAATGATAATACAATCTGTTGCCCAACGGTGTGTGCATGCATGCACACACGCACGTTTCTAGCAATCGCGGGCAACCAATCGTGGTCCGATTCCTTATTAATGGTATTTCATTTTGATCAATCACAGTTTTTGAGTAGAGTCAGCGTTTGTCATCCCATGCGTGACGATTACTTCCATTACGAGCATTGGCGATGTCCTCTCATGCACTATTTAATGAGCCTAAATGTAAAGCAATGGACATTAGTTGTACCAAAAGTCAGAGAAAAGGTGTTGATGATGTTGGCAAAAAGATAGAGTTGTTGCATCAGTTGGTTCGAGGAGAAAATGCAGCATCTGTACAGGCCCACTGGGGCTATCATGATGGGGTCAATTATTGGGTGTGGAAATGTTCCCCATTCGTAAACCTTCATTATCCTTCAAAACCTTATTGCAAAACATTTAATTGCCAACACCGATTCAAACCCCTGTTCTCATACACAACTCATGAAACACAAGAGGCGAAGGATTTATAACGGAACAGATGTTAAAAACACCGATGAGACGAAAAAAGACGCATCTCGAACCTTGGTCCCCAAGCAGGGAAAATCATGGTTCAAGGTAAGGCGATTTAAAGATAGTGTTCCCTTATCCGTTGTTGCAATGCTACAGGCACCTTCTTCTTAAAGCCAATGCTGCTTTTCTGTTTGCTGAATCACCTTCCCAGCTCACCCCTTCCCACTCCACAGCATCTTCCAGAGCTAAATCTTGTGTTTTATTGACAGCAGAGTACAGTGGGAGAACGCAATATGTTACCATCACGCACCTTGCTGTGTTGTAAAAATTTAAAAGGTAAAACTCATGCTTTTGTGACATTAAAATAAACATGTAAATTTTGTTTTCATTACCCCACCACCAAAAGGTGGAAGTTATGTTTTCACCCCTTTGTGTTTGTGTGCAGGATCTCAAGTTGTGGACGGATCCAGATCAAATTTTTGTGGACAGGTTGGTGTGTGACAGATTTGATTTTGGTGAAGAATCTGATTCTGGATACAAGAATTATTTAAATTCAAAAGCAATTCTTTCACCGAGAGATGGGGCCAAAAACAGCATACATGATATTTTCAATAAGGTATTGGCCCACAATATGTTCTCAGAGATAAAGTATTGCATGGCAAGGTATGCGTTTTACCAGTGCCCTTGTAGTTTACACTGTATTGTATTTACATGTGTATTTCCAATGTTAACATTTCTTCAGAATTTTTATACATATTTTGATGTTTATTTCAGAAGTAACTATGTTTATGGCAATCATCAATCTTCGATATCTTCTTTTCATCCCAGAATTCAACCCGCTTTCCCGCATTGGTCCTTGGTTCACAAATCGCAACTTTTCCGGGCCTAACCCCTGTGATATTGGCAATTCCTGTATATTGTTGCGAAATTCGCGCCCGTCGGGTTGCGATTCGGCAACGTGGACTCGAATCGCCGACCGCTCGCCCACGGGACGGACAATTTCATCGTGACCCTCCCGGCTAACGCCGGGATCCAGTACACGGGTGGACCTTTCGGCTCTCACACAACCCAGTTCCGCATTATACCCAGGCGGGAATAGGGTGAATCGCCAACAGTCGATATACCTTAAGTACCGACGGGTACCTACCGAGGGGTTTTGACCTCGCCACAGGCGACTTCGGCACTACGGGGCGCTTAAGCGCCCGTTCCATGCTAACGGGAATAACGAGCCGGTGTTATCGTGCCTTACGGTTTCAGATTAATTATCAGGAGACCCGATATCTCGCGCCCACTTCAAAACCTTTACGTGAAACCAAGATGGAACCCAACGAAGAAGGACGCAGCGACACGAGGGGGCAAAATTCAACAGAAGCAATTATTTTACACGGCTACAGACAAAATAGCACACTTAAAGCATACCAGAAGAATGCACATATATCAAAAATAGAAACAAAGAAATGCACAAAAGAACAACGAAGCAGAGCTAGGACCGATTACGCGACACCGGATCCACTTAAACAATTCTACTTCACGGACTTGGCGCCGACACACACGTTCACACAAAACCCAAAAGAAATGGAAGTGCGACTTCCTGCGGTGTTGAGTCCTCGGCGACCGTCCCCTGCCGTGACTCCCGCTCGAGCGTGGTCGGCGAGGCCTCTACGAGCGCGCCTCGCGCCCTGGACGTATCTGGCCTTCGCGCCCGGACCAGCCGAAGCAGAGAGCAAACGCCGAACCCAGAGAGCAGAGAAACGCCGAATAAAGAACGGCACGAGCCCGAAGCTCACCGAGCAGAGAGAGCCGCAATACGAACGAAGAGAGAGAGAACTCTGCGCCTCCGACTCTCTGAACCCCGGCGCACGCCCCGTTCTCGCGCTCCCAAGCTCCTTCGAGGCGCTTCGAGAAGGGGGCGTTCCCTCTCGTTCCTCCCCCTGCGTCTTGGTGGGGGGCGAGGCGGAAGCCGGTTCGACGGCCTTCAGCAGCGGCAACGTCGTTCGCTAAGACCGGTGAGGAATGGCGTTCGATTGGTGTAGGTAGCGTGTGTTGAGATCGGTGGCCGTGGTTGTGAAGCGCGTGGCGGGGCTGGCGTTGTTAGAGTGGTGGCGTGGTTAGCGTTGTGTGTTGTAGGTTGGCGTTGTTGACGTTGAGTGTGGTTGGTTCGAATAATAAGCAGAACAGAAAACGCCTAACTCAAAGGACGCGAGCCCGAAATGAATCACTTAATTTCCCCTCTAAACAATGGGTTGTTGGCTAACTACAAATGTACTTAGAAATATATCTCACCTAACGGGACCTTTAGTTGTGTAATTGCGATTTCCACAGCCGTAACAATATATACAAAATCTGAAATTCACCAATTCATGTGACTTGTAACAAACAAATTTAAATGATGTTAACGATTCACCAGGGCAAGCAGTATAAACAAGCCAGAGTTGGGTCAAGCCACCCAATGCTCGCTCTGTTTAGTACTTTACTCGTTTTCTAAAAGACGTCTATAATTTTTTTTAAAGCCATTGCATGTGAAGTCTGTCCAAATAATTTAAAGCAATATATGTATTTGTATATTGTAATTCAGTAAACTAAGATACACATATTAAATGAATGGCCAAGCGGTCGTATAAACACGCAGAGCATTGGGTGGCTTTGGACACCATCTTGGTTGAAATTTAATTTTTTTTAAATCATTGTTAATTTCAACTTCACTACACATAGTATACCCCAAGAACCTCCATGCCAAATACAAGCATGCCCAGTAAATTAAATGAATTGCAAGATTCTAAAATAACTTTGCACCAAAACTTTAATGTTGATGTTGCTGCAAATAAGTGAAATTCAAAACAGTGTCAAAAAATGTAAAACATTTGAATTATTTTTTATTTCAACTTACCACTCTAATATACCCTAAAGAACACTCCATGCAAATTCGCATCCTAGTGCATATTAAATGAATGGCAAGCTTCTATAACTTGCACCAACTTTACATTTTTACGCTGACGCTCACACGGGGGTTCGCTTAGCTCTCTGTTTGAGCGAACAGGGCGAGCTAAAATCACTTTCCAAAATGTTCATCAAGATAAATGTTATAATGCGCAATCAAAACCAATCAATACATTTTATTCTTATATGCCTGCTCTTGAGGGTAGGGTAAGGTAAAACCAAGAAATTTACATTTTTAGGGCAATTACACAAAACATCAATACCATAGGTAAAGTTCATCAGCAAGCAAGCCTCGAACAGCATCGGTTTGGACGTTACACCCACAGAAAATCTCATCTCTGGG
>CM068957.1:28091134-28108082 GCA_035128595.1 Eptatretus atami
CCGGCGATTGGTTCCCATGTCCAACAAATCAAATGGCATTCGTTGTGTCAAAACTGTTGTTTGTTACCTTCCTTTTATCATCGATTTGTGATGCTTGCTTTTGAGCCATTCCTGCTTTTGTCTTGTTTAAAACCATTTTCCCAGTCAGTTGACATGAATGCTCTACCCATCACCTTTGCTAATTTATTTTATTATTTTCTTTCCTCTTCCAGATGGTTAACTTTAATGGCCATAAAGTGAATGTCCTTTTACCTCAAAGTTCGGTCTGGTGCACAAGTCACATGAATGCTGAATTCAGATTTTGTATATGTACAGGAAACCCTCCAATATCACAGGGGCTAGGATCCTTGTTTGTTTCTCAAGAACAAAAGGCTTGCTTGGTTTGTTCTCCAAGAAAGGTAGTTTTTTTTTTTTTGTTGTTTTTATTTATTTTTCCTCCTTTCCTTTTGTTCCCAGCAAATGAAAACTGCCTAAGATGCAGATTACACCAGGTTTGTGGAATTTCGGGGTGGGGGCAGGGAGGGTCACAACTTTTAGACTTGTTCTATTTATCCCAGGTGATGTAGATTATCCCAGGGAAGCTGATGAACATCTTCTGCTCACTGATACTTGCCCTTGTGGTGAGTGATGAAAATATTTTTCTCTGATTCACCAGGAAATAGATTTATCTGCAGGGTACATCCATACCATGCTGCTGGCTGAGGCTTGCTGGATGATGGAACTGCTTTGGTTCAGATTGGTTGTGATGGGGTTTTAAAACAAGTGGGTTTGTTGTGAATAATTGATGCAATTTGCTTTGAGCAGTGACACTGGTTTATCTGAGTTCTAGCATGGCCAACATTGTTGTTGCGCCTATGGCTGCCTGGTTGCATTATTTTCAGGGTAGCTGCCGTGCGGCTAATGCTATACCGTTACCATTAACTTGTACTCGATTTGCTCACCTTGGAAGGATGATTGGCTGAGTCAACCCTATCTTGGGTTGGTTGATTCAACAGCCGACGGGTTCAAAACTCAAGCCCCAACACCTTCATGTTAAGTTAACAGTTTGATTTATTTGCAATGTTACAAGCATAACAAGGTTACTAAAATACCAGTTGAAGCTGATGAGCATCTTATTTCTGGAATTATTGTCCACTATTCTAAGGAGGGGGTGGGCTGATTAATCTCAGGATTGGTTCTCTTTGGTTTGATTGGAGGGGTTAATTAGCTTCAAGATACACATTGAACCTGATCATTTTGATGCCACGATATGTGCATTGATGTTGGTCATTTCTTTTCAGATTTGGGTTCGATATGTGGAGACCAATTGTTGGATTTCCAGAAAAAGGTCTGCTGTATTGAGCCGTTTTCAAGCACAGAACATTCAAACGGCTATTTTGCACAAATAGAACTATCAAATGTTTATCCTTACACAGTTAAATTTGAGGTGAAGGTCATTTCTCATCTCTACAACCAAGGCCAAAGATCTTACAAACCAGTAGTACTACAAAACTCCAAAGAAAGTAATGGCGATGAACTTTCCACAAAGAGCATCTTCACATGTTTAAATACACAAATATGATAGTTATGTGGGTAGTGTACTAGCAGACTATGAGAGATGCTTTATCTGGTTTGGGTTCTTAACCACAAGATGCATAGACAATTGTTGCCTCCACCCCTCTGCATTCTATTACCAGATATTCCTCTGCCCACATCATTATACATACATGTCTCAAGCTTGATTTAAGACCCTCAAAATTCATACTGATCAGATAGTGTTTGACATGCGCCAATTGTCATGACTAAGCCACCGCTTTCCCATGGAAGTACTGTTGCGGGCCGGGCATCGGCCGCGAGCATGACCGCTTGCCCGGAATTTAGATCGCACCTTTTCGGAAAAGTACGGGTCCCTTATTGGACCAAAGTTCGCAATAGACAGACCACGTGGGTAGGGTCGATTGCCAATTTCAATTTACCTAAATACCACGTGGTCAAACCTACCGGGAAATTCACCCTCGACGGCACCCGTAGGGAACGAGCCACTTAGCTGTTCTACTTATCTCTGTGTTAAGACTAATCAGTCCACCCACGGCTTGGGGCATGGGTGCTATTCCTCAATGGGCCACATTGGTCCTCACCTGTTCTTTTCCCCTCATATATTTAAAGCCTTGCTATTATGTTAATATTCTGCTATGTCCTTCTCGTACTCTTTTGGCTTGCGAGTTATTTCTTTACTTGCCTCTGTGTTGACTCTGATACTGATATAAATCCAACTCCATTCTGTTATTTTAAACCTAATAAATATCTTCTGCTTCTCCTTAATAGCATTCCTTATCTCACTACTCAACCACCCTGGTCTTTCTGCTTCTGATTTTACACCTCATTGGAATATACTTGCTCTGCACTCTCCACATTTGGTCCTTGAAGGTTTCCCATTTCTTGATGCTGATTGTACTGTTGTCAGTCTCCCAATCTACATCACCCAACTTTCTCATCCCCTCAAAGTTTGCCTTCCTGAAATCCAACAGCCTTACCCTACTATCTTGAACTCTAACCCTTAACAGAATCTTGCATACACAATGTTGGTCATATTGTCACTTCAAGCTCTTCCATCTTATTATTTAAACTTCTTGCATTGGTATAGAATATGTTTAACTTTTCCTTCTGGAAATTCTATTTTCCTGCCTTGCCTTGCTCATCAGTTTTTTTTCTTTTCTTCTCTCCTCCCCCATTTCCTTAATATCTTACCCACCCTCCACTGACCTAAAAAAGCCTGAATTCCGACCTCAATCCCACTCTACCTTGTCCCCCCCCCCTTCTATTTAACATATGTTCAAGAGATTGTTTGAATTGCATTCTGCACTAGGAACAACAGGTTAAAAGTGCACCTCAGAGCAGAACAGTCTGAACATGGTGCATGTGTGAAAGTCCTCGTTTAGCATTCACATGTAATTGCTGAAGTCTTGTTGTGATGAGCCTGTATAAAGGAGAATGCCTTTTTTCCTGCAGTGCTTTTGAAGGACATTTTGAATTCTGATCTCGTTTAACTCATCATCCTTTGTATTGTTCCTGCAGTGCTTTTGAAGGACATTTTGAATTCTGATCTCGTTTAACTCGTCATCTTTGTATTTGTTGCCTCTGCTACCAAATGTCTATAGTTTTCATGTTTGTGAACAGGATATATCGTTGTGGACCGATTTGGCTGAAACTTGTGTACTGGCTGGGTGGTGATGACAAAGATACTTTAAAAAGTACCTCCGAGAAGGAGCCCTCTTCACACAACAAAATATTTTGAGAGCTTTCTCAGCTTGCTGAATGGGCACCTACTTGTACTGAAAACTCTTGGCCAGTTGGGTATGTGCAAGGCCCGAGTGGAGGGATGTTGCACCCCTTCCCCATCCGACAGATCGCTACCAGTGATTAGACACCATATCTGGATTAGGTTCTTGCAAACACAGATAGACATCACGGTTCGTCTAAGGATCGATTGCGACACGGACACCAGGATACCATTTCCTCACTATCACGCCATCGTCCCTCCTATCCCGAGCCACACTTTGCTTTGTGCCAGGATAGCCTGCACGACATCATCCTCTTTTTTTTTTTATGTTGAAGGCTACAGGCATGGACGCATAGTCTTCATCAAGGCCAAGCCTTAAATAAAAACTGCATGAATAGAAAAGTAAGAAAAAAATAATCTGCTTTTTGAAAAGGGGAAGGTCATAAGTGTTTGGGAAAATATGAGAAGGTAAAGAGTTCCAGAGTTTGGCAGTGGAGGGGAAGAAACAAACATTGTAATGGCCCACTCTTGAATTGCCAATGGCCACATCATAATCAGGTGATGTGGCTTGTCGAGTGTTCCTTGGTCTTGCTAATGGTGGAGGTACACAAGCAGCAGTTCTTGTGAGCAGAAACCCAAGAACTATCTGTAGAAAAGAGAAAGAGCATACGATGCGGCGTAATTTGAGCGGGTCAAGTTTTGAGGTCACAATGGTGGAGTTGACAAGTCGATTAACTTTGGATTTCATTCTGTCCAGTAAGTATGTGGAGCTGGAACCTCCCCAGATGTGAGAGCAGTACTCTATCTATGCAAGGACGAATCAATCCTTTATATAGTTGGAGCAACTGTTCAGAGGGAAAGACCGACATCTGAACAGGACTCCTAATTTCTTCAAGGCAGACTTAGCTATTTGTGTAATGTTGGATTCCAGGATAAATTTGATGTGAGTGATACCAAGAAACTGCTCCATGGAAAAAAAAAATTAAAACTTAGCACATGTGAAGTATTCCCGTGGGAAACAAGTGATTTTTTTGATGTCAAAGGTGGCTTCGTTATGATGTCATAAGTTTTATCTGATCAGTATGAATATTTTTGAGGGTCATTGGGGCTAAATTATATGGAGGAAAAAAAAATGATGACATTGGTCATGTGTTTCAGCAGCCATATTTTTAACATAAAAATCTTCTTCTCCAGAATGGTTTAACAGATCGAGGGGAAACTTTACCCACATGTTCCCTAAGCCTTGATGATACTAGGGTGTTGATGAATAATTAATAGGTTATAGAGTCTAGAAGCCTATTGGGTTAAACTAAAATCTTTAAATATTAAAAAAATTGAACTGTATCAATTGAAATGTGATCAAGTAGTCACAGGAATGTTTTAAATTTCAACCTCATTGGACATGGTCTGACAACCAGAATTATTTCTTCTTTTTTTGAATCTTGGTTCAGGGATTGAAATCAAACTTGTGCAAGTATGGATATAGTCTGGTGTTGAGTGAGTGGTTAAAGAGTAGGTGTTTGGTCACCAAGCATGTTCTGAAAATTTATCAATATGATATGTGCATTAAATAGTTCGATGCAAACTATTGTGGTTGCCTAACCATTGGGAAAATTAATGAAATTTAACTCCGAAGTTGTTATTTCTCGAGGCTGTTGAAAAAAAGCCGTGTGCCCATATATGGATGGTGACGTCACGTTCTCCAAAATGCAGACGCTCACTGGCTCATTGAAGAAGCGTCCAGTTGAGAGGGCTGTTCTTTTGCTTTTTTTGAGCTTGCAACTGTCTATTATCCTTTTTATTTTGAATTATTGTAGAACAAAGTTATTTGGATATTTGTACATAATGCCTCGTAGTGTGTCATTTTTGTGAAAATGGCTGGAAAACAGGTAATCACTCCACCGATGCCCGAAGGAATCAAATATTCGCCGGCAGTGATAAGATTTGTGCAAACAACGGGTGAATTTTCCCCCGAAGAAAACGGGTAAAGAGGACCCTTGGATAGACTTGTCATTTGTGGTGACCATTTCACAGCCGAGGATTACGAAGGCAACGCAATGAGTGAGTTCGGTTTCAAAACAACTGCTCAAGTGAGACTGAAGTGTGACGCTGTGCCCACCATTCAGCCTTCTCGGCTTGCTCCTGCTTCATCTTCTCAGTCACCTATGATTATTCGCAATTTAGTTTTAATGGCTAATTATTCAATTAGCGCCAACGTATTTTGCCTTTTGTAATGTCATCTCAAGGAAAAACAGAGAAGAGAAAAAAAAAACGTCTGTGCAAAAAAAAACACTTTCGAACAACCACACAGTCTGTTCCTTCGCTCTGGTAAACAACGACTGGATTGGGGCATTATGTTTATAAATGCGCATAAGAAATTATTAGAATACACTATCTGGAAGTCAATACGTTGTGACCCGTAATGGGGAACGCTGCTGAGAATCTCTCCATCAGCCACACCTACGCAGCAATGTGCCTGTCATTGGTTGGTAAATAAATGGCCATAACTTGGAAAGCACTTGTTGATTAATATCAAACCTTGAAAAGGCACAGACTCAGGTCCCAGCATTATACCTGGCAAGTTTCAATTAGATTGGACCAGTGGTTGTTGAGAAACAGCCTTCACAGATACACAGATTGCTGGAATTATAGATAGATATGCCACAACAGTCTCTTGAAAGGTGGGGTTTGTTCTAACTTCACTTTCGCTGGGGTCCAGCTCAGCTGTCAGAAAGACTTCAACGCCAAGGCTCCAGTGTATAATATATTTGGGTCCATTATTGATTCATTTTATTTCTGACTTGAGTGATTAGAGGGTTGTGGTGTGTAGTATGGCAGCTTAGCTGCCAGGGTAGCTATCATTTCTTGAAGCACTACTGTGTTGCTGATGCAGTGCTCCTCTACCAGTACACACACTGGAACTGGTACTCATTTTGCCGACCTCAGAAGGATGACAGGCTGAGTCAACCCCCTGGTGTATTAATTCAGTGGCCGACGGGGCTTGAACTCAGGACTCTCGGATCCTAATCGGATCCAAGCCACCACCCTAACCACTGAGCCAACACCAGGCTACTAGAGAGTTAAAAGAAAATTATTATATCAAGTCACAGACGAATCAAACTTTACATTATTTTATGCATTGAACAAGAAAATGAAAATGTACAAACCAATCTGTCTGGTTTAATTCAGTGGCTGACGGGCTTGAACTCAGGACTCTCGGATCCTAATCGGATCCCAAGCCACCACCCTAACCACTGAGCCAACACCAGGCTACTAGAGAGTTAAAGAAAATTATTATATCAAGTCACAGACGAATCAAACTTTACATTATTTAGCATTGAACAAGAAAATGAAAATGTACAAACCAATCTGTCTGGTTTAATTCAGTGGCCGGCGGGGCTTGAACTCAGGACTCTCGGATCCCAAGCCACCACCCTAACCACTGAGCCAACACCAGGCGACTAGAGAGTTTAAAAAAATTATATCAAGTCACAGACGAATCAAACTTTACATTATTTTATGCATTGAACAAGAAAATGAAAATGTACAAACCAATCTGTCTGGTTTAATTCAGTGGCCGACGCGGGCTTGAACTCAGGACTCTAGAATCCCAATCCAATTGGATCCCAAGCCACCACCCTAACCACTGAGCCAACACCAGGCTACTTGAGAGCTAAAAAAATATATTATATCAAGTCACAGACGAATCAAACTTTACATTATTTTATGCATTGAACAAGAAAATGAAAATGTACAAACCAATCTGTCTGGTTTAATTCAGTGGCTGACGGGGCTTGAACTCAGGACTCTCAGATCCCAATCGGATCCCAAGCCACCACCCTAACACTGAGCCAACACCAGGCTACTAGAGAGGTTAAAAAAAATTATTATATCAAGTCACAGACGAATCAAACTTTACATTATTTTATGCATTGAACAAGAAAATGAAAATGTACAAACCAATCTGGTGGAGTTGTCAGTGTGAACTGCCGGACAGTCAGTCCTGCCACTTGTACACGAAATAGGCCGTTTTCTGGCACTTGCAAGTGGCTCAAATTTATATGGCTCAGGGCCAGAAACTCCATGGTATAAATTCCCATCATCCTCTGACTCGTCCTCTGCAATATTGGAATGAAAACACTCAATTTCATCGCTGCTGAAATCACTCTCTGATTCGCATCTCGCCATTGTTTACACGCTGTTTCCAAATGTTCACGAAGTTTTCGGAGAACGTGACGTCATAGCATCTTCGGTAACTTCCGGACTGTTTTTCGATCACTGACAAAAGTTTTGACTTGAAAGTTAATTTTAGCATATTTTGAGTTTCAAATGTAAGAAAATAAATACCCAACAATTAATTATTATTAATGTGCTTACAACCTTCGAATCACACGAAGTCATCAGCGACCTAAAACCTGCTCTTTAAGCTGGTTGGCTTTGGACCTTCGAGTTCTGAGTTCAAGCCCCTGTTAGCTGTTGAATTAACACCAGGTGGGGTTAATTCAGCCTGTCATCCTTCTGAAGTTGGTGAAATGAGTTCCAGTGTATTGGGGTAAAAAAAATAAACCATTTGGGGTGACCTTTCCAGGACTGCACTTGTCAATGAAACTGCTTTGGCAGCCCTATATTCCTTTATGGCATGAAAGGAATGGTTTTATTATTTTATTCCAAGAATGTAGGATGTGATAATTTGGGCGACACATATCTAGTGACGTCGAATAGTGCC
Organism: Eptatretus atami; assembly: GCA_035128595.1. Taxonomy (NCBI): domain Eukaryota; kingdom Metazoa; phylum Chordata; class Myxini; order Myxiniformes; family Myxinidae; genus Eptatretus; species Eptatretus atami. Next base: position 28,099,120 of record CM068957.1, read on the forward strand.
CCTCTAGTTTCTTATGGCCTCAACGTGTTCCTGTTTAAACTACATTCCCTCAGCTTGTTCTACTTGTATAATGCTGGTTCTGCCACAATACATACTGGTTCTGTATTCCAATGTATGATGCTCTGCTTGACCTGATCTTGATATAATTATATCACGCTCAGGTGAGCTGTGACAGATTGTGCAAATTGGTTCTTGGAATTAAGATGTTGAATTTGGGGGTTTTTTGTGCAAGGATCGAGGTTTTGAGGAGTTAAATAATAAACGTTAACATGTTTTATATATTATATATATATATATATATATATGTACATCGTTGGGGTTCGTGGAAGAACGAGTACCGTACTCGTACACTAAATGGATCAGGATGCAACAGGACAAAAGGAACAGCAGAGAGGGGGAAAACCAATAGCAGAGCTGAAAAACAAGATAGAGACTTGGACAAATAGGTGTGGGGAGGGATGAGTAGATGCATGGGGTGGACAAGATGGATACAGAAGGAAACAGTCCTCAGGCGGGGAAATATCGAAGGAGGAGGGATTGCAGGGGTAACGAGGGTAGAAAATATTGTTTTGGATTGGGGACGACCTGAGATGGTCGTGAACAGCTGTCTTGAAGACCTGGAGGGAAGAATGAGATTAAAGAAGATGTGGAAGTCGATTCCACAGATGTGGAAAAAAAGAGGAACAAATGAGCGGAAGTGAGCAGTCGGTGATCCTGGATTTAGTTTCACTAGAAAGGGGGTTGATGGTGGACCGTGTGTGCCCTGCAGAAATGTTGGGTGGACAAAGCACAGAAATAGCAGAGGGTAAAGACGAGAACGGAGGCGGTAGAAGACGGAGAGACTACGAACCTGGCTACGATGGCAAAGTGATAAGCCCATAGATTCAGTTTAATCAAACAATTTATTCACAGCAATCGAACTTGCACGGTACCAGAAACAGCTCGGTTTGTGTTTTTTAAATGTTAAATTTCATCCAATCTTTTCGTTTCATGCACGAATATTTAAAGTTATTTGTTTGCGCAGGATTATGTGCAGACTGAGCAAACAACTTGATTGCTAAGAGCATCATCATAGATCACATTGACAATGTTGGTGGCTGAGACAATGTCATAACCAAGGAGCTATGAACCTCAACCCAGCAGAGTAGATGGCAGTACCCTACCCATGTTGAATAAAAGGGAGAAAGAGGAAGCTTCAGGAGAGAGGTTGAGGTGGTGAAGAAAAAGAGAAAAAAGCAGGAGAGTGATATCAACCTTCTGATGAAGGATGCTGATTCATACATCTGAAAAAGAGCAGCTGCAAGAGTTTTAGCCATTTGTCTCAGCTCAGCCAACACTCGAAGAACAAGACACAAACAAGAAAAAGAGCAACCAAAGATTGCAAACCCTCGCTAGGACTTCTTTTGAGTGTGTTTTTATAGGTTTTCGGGTAAATTCAATATGACTGCCAAACAATGTGACATGACATATGTGTGACCCTTTTGTTCATGGGTCGGCGGTCATTTCTGTAAAGTTTCGCCTCGATCTGTTCAGCCATTGCAGAAGATTTTTTTGAAGGTTTAAAAAAACCAATATGGCTGCCGGATCATGTATCCGATGACATCAAAAAAAATTGTGAACCATTTTATCCCTAGATGACTGATCGGATGATTGAAAATTTTTATACCGATCGGATGTGGCGTTCTACATATACAATTATGATGTCATAATGAAGGCACCTATGACATCATAAAAATACCACACATTCCCCATGAGGAGTACTTGCTGTGGCTTGGGGAACTTGTACACCCATGGCTTGGGGAACATTTGTGTGGTGTCCGCTCAATTTGTCCAGCCGTTCTCGAGAAGATTTTTTATAGGTTTTCAGGTAAATGCAATATGGCTGCCAAATCACGTGACCAATGACATATGTGTGAACCTTTTTGTTCATGGACAGGCGGTCATACGTATAAAGTTCCACCTCAATCGTTTCAGAGATTTTTTTGAATTTTTTTTTTTTAACAATATGGCTGCTGAATCATGTGACTGATGTCAAGATTTTTTTTTTCTGTGGACCACTTTACCCCGAGATGACCCTCAAAAATTCAAACTGATCAGATGTGATGTTCTACATGTGCAATCATGACATCAGTCAGAAAAAAAAATCACATTCCCCATGAGGAGTACTTACCATGTGCAATCATGACATCAGTAAGAAAAAAAATCACATTCCCCATGAGGAGTACTTACCATGTGCCAAGTTTCAATTTTTTCCTTGGTGCAGTTTCAGATACAGAGGTTCAAATTATTTTCCCGTTTTACCAACATGGCTGCCACACCACGACCTATGATGTCCTAATTATCATTACAACATTCTACATGAGTAGTCGCACCACTGTTGAAAATTTTGTCTCAATCCGACAAGTGGTTGCGGAGAAAAACACAAAAGTTCTGTGCGGACAAACGGACCCAAATGGCAATACCCTCTCCGAATCCTTCGGCGAGGGTAATAAGAATTGCTGGGAGTAGTTAAAGATTTGGAAGAGAGAAAAAAAAACCCAACTCTTGGCCAGCGTTTGAACATATGGAGCTGATGTATGTCGACTATGAAGTGTAAATGTTAAATTAGAACCATGTTTTGTATTGGGTACAGACATTCTGATTCAATTCACACAGTGACTGGTAAATTTGAAGCGGTTGTGCACTACAGTACATACATGCACCCAACTAAGCCTTTGGGGTGTAATATTACATTGATTACACAATGAAACCGGTTTGTTGTAATTTTCTTGCTGTCTCGGTAATGACTATATGGCCAGAAGAATTGTCTTATCAGTACAACGAAGCAACTTGGAAAACTGATGGTTAAAAACGTGACTTTTTCTGAAGGAAAATGCAACCTTGAAAAATGAAAATTTCATCTTGGAAAAACACTGGGAACTTTTTTTTTATAATAAATGTCAGCATTGAACGTTGAATACCATGGGGGAGAGGGACAAAGGGCTGTGGGTGATCACTTCATGGGGCAAACAGGAAGTCAAGTGCTTGTCTCTCTGTTGGTGCCACATTGGGATGCCAAAGGTCTGCAATGAATATGATCAGGAGGCCTGAGTCAGGTGAACCTGGGAGTAGAAAAAAACCACAATTTGGATCTGCAAGTGAAGGTCTGGAAAATAGTTCACCACCGTTGAACCATTCTACCTTAATCTCGAAATGGTGCACACAGTGGCTCAAATACACTGTACATGCAGTGATTAACTTAAGTGCTCCAAAAGGATAGAAGCATCACATTAATCAAAGCAGAGATCAAATACACACCATCATGGCAAATGGTATGGAGGAAGGAATCGTCAAAGAGGAGACAACGTCCACGACTCCAGCTCTGTGGCTCACCCCCGACAACCAGTTCACAGTTGGATGGTACACGTAGCCCTACGCATGGGGAGAGGAAAAGCAGTTCACACTGATCTCGCCTCAATTTACCCCATCCTACTTCAACTCACCCAAATGGCACCGCAGGCGCGTGTTCGACATTCCATGCCTTGGCCCGGATCGCTGTCCCGGCTCGAGCACAATAAACCCAGCTCCCCCGAACTCGTTTCCCCCAACAAATGTCCGCAACCCCCCCACGACCCGAGCAGAGATGGGGCACCGGCGGCAATTATTCACGATCATTTTTCCTCGCCAGACCAATGGAAACAAAGCCAGGCCAAAGCCACACAGTTCTGGTTGAGACGCTCCCTCCTCATTGCCACTTTCCCGGGACTCTCCCACGACATGATGAAGCGTTGGTCGTTGGGTAACAGATGGCACGGGACGCCAGCCCCCTGTTGGACAACCCCTGGTGAGACCAGGCCTGATGGTGTCAAATTCAGAAAGAATGAGCTGGAGAGAGAGAGAGAGAAGATAGAAAACAGGTTAGGTGTTAAGAATTTTGAATAGATGGTATACAAGTCATAGCTTAGTTGTTTCAACTGCTTTTTCAATTTCCTTTGAATCCATGGTATACGGAGCATTCCCATCTGAGTATGAAAAATTCCCAATGAATGAAAAATCTTTATTATCAAAATGCAAATTCATTACCTCGTGGATGTGGCATAAAACAGGGTTAAGCAATTGGTTCACTCTGTCTATCAGTCTATTTCTATGACAGATGAACTACATACTTGATCTCAATTTCATTTTATTTTGAACACTGTAGAACATGAATCGGAATGAGAAGCTGCAGGTTAGCAGAACTTTGGCTCTGAATTTGGCAAATTGTACGGAACCTCGTCTCAAGTGGGCACAGAGGTGTGAAGTCATCGTTTCACTCTGTCCGTCTGTGTGGCAGTCAAAATTGAAACTCATTCCAACCAGGAAACTTACTGTATTTAGGGACATCATAAAGGACACAAACATGTACGAAGGACTAATTTAACATGTTAAATAAGGTGGTGTAAAAGACGGCACATCAATGGTGGTAAACCTCCAATTAAATGTTCTGGGTTTTTTTTCTGCAACTTTTAAAACTTGTATTTTATTTCAATTGAATTATATATTTGAAATGAATACCGTAGAATTAAAAAAAAACTCTCCTTGTTTGCACTTCCAAAAAACCTTCAGGTTAGCAGTACGTTGGCAAAATTGTACACCATCTTGACCAATCACATTTACAGTGCGCTCTGTTGGTGGAGTAACAGTGAGATTCAGACAAAATGGTGGTGGCTAGCAGTGCAACAAGAGAGCTAACTTTGTCCAAAATATATTGTTGCGGTTCTGTAAAACCGCACACAACATAGAGATCCCAAGGTAGTTATTTCAATAGTACATGTATTAACCCTTTCCATATGTCTTGTGGGTAAATGGGAAAGATGCGCTGCATCAGGCTCTTTTAGTGAGGTCCTCAATGTTCAATCTTTGCACTTCTTCTTCCACTCCTTTCTCTCTCACACAGGAAATATGCAAGCACGCACGCAAACCAATAACGATGGAAGGAAGCAAGCAAAGCACACCATGAGTGCCTGATTTGCATCTGCACGCCATTTATCCATTCAAAACTGCACGCCAATTCTCAACTGCTGTCTCACCTCAGACCTTCGTTCTGCACACCATACTGTGCCATGCTCACAACAACCACTTCACATGACTACCAAAAACACCGGCAACAACTTACGTTTACATTTTTATTACAAACACGACCGTTAGGGACAAACCTCTCTCTCTCTCTCTGCCGGGATGACTTCCTCACAAGGAATTTTCACCTCTTTGCCACAACACTACATTCCAATCTCTTTACTACAAACTCCACAATGTACTCCTACTTCTCTGCAACTGCCACTTATTCATCGAACACTCACCGCAGCCTCAAGGGACGCTGGGGAGACAAAGGTCGGGATATTATGGAGCATAACTCGAAACGCGAATATGCGTTCGAGTTCGTTTGAGGAGACACAGGTAGCACAGGTATTTCCCTATAATCCCACATTTGAATAGAAGCCAGTGCACATTCAGAGCCAGACAGCGCTTCCGAAAACCATGGCCCCATGTTAAAATCGGAGCTCCGACGCATGACCAGGTCGGTGGGCGAATGAGCCATTCTTCGCGTTTGGGGCCTGGCAGAGTGTGGCTACGACGACCTCTATAGACCAATGGGGAAGCTTGAATTAACCAAGAGCATCGTTTGATCCAAAGTTTGGCTCCTCCCCTTGCCCAGGGCTCATATTAAGAGCAAACGCAGCTAATTTGAGTCAATTGCCAGGACGGGAAAAGCGCCAGATGTCAGAGCTCGCCAGACAAAAGGCTACAGCAGACATCAGAGCTCACCGTGGAAAGACGGCACAAGGAGGACAAGCATCAGCACTGAGCGAAGGTCAGCGTGATCAAGCGTGGGATCACGTGTTACTGATACAAGACGGGGGCTCTTCTTATTCTATTGACGCTCAGTTAGGCTGCATCCCGCAGCAACACTTACACGTACAGGTTCTCACACTATTATGATAGGGTCTTTTCTCTTACGCATCTTTTCTCTACCATCTATCTCTTGTCTACTGTGGACGCAAAAGAGCAATCAACACGGGCGTTCTTTTTTCAGAGTGAACCGCACTGAACTGCACCTCACATTCTTTCTCTTACACCACGTTGCATTACACTCGCACCTCTTACTCATGCATCCTAGACACCCTCAGTATTTCACCCTCCTCCCCTTTCCTAAGCGTTTTGGGTTGCGCAGGTCCGCCGACCGTGCCAGGTATTGAGGTTGCTAATCCTTAACTGCTTATATCTCTCTGCGCTATCACTAATTTTCCTTGGGTTTGTGTGTGTGATGGTTCCTGTTGTAGCATATGTTAAGACTGTTTAAGAATATTCTGGATAACTCTGCTCTGTCTTCTTTTGTGAATATTCTATGTCTTTTACCACACCTCACAAATTCCTTGCTTTCCCTGCTGTACATTTGCAATAAATCCCACACTGTTCCACATAATTTTCCTCGCTCTTATTTAAATAAATGTGCCTGTTAGAAATGTGCCCAGGTTGTTTTTGTCTTTTCCTCCATTGGTCAAGCATGGCCCGCACCCTAGCTCAGCTGGGACGTTATTCCCCAAAATCTGCTTAAATTGCCCGTGCGTACTTGGCAGCTCCGCTCAGCTGCACCTGATACGGTAAGTACTTAAGTAATGCAAGTACGCATCGAGGGCCCGATTCCCCAATAAGGCGATCACGTGTTCAGAGGTAAACGGTTGTCAGTCGGAGGACCCTGGGTCACGTGGTCAAGTTATTGGCATTTGCGGTCGAATAGTGACCCGAAGTTATTTGTGTGCGACGGCCTGCGATTCCCGGTGAGTCCGGAGAGGAACCGTGGACAGCCCCTCCCTCGTGGCGACCCCGGGGCTGCGACAATATGTTTGTTTTGAGCTCATCTTTTCCTCAAAGATCGTTCCAAAATCGTCAGTTTCTCTGAGAAAAATTGGCAGAAGGTTCAGCTCTGGAATGTTCCGTTTGACTGATTAGCTTCGTGTGGTTGCCATCACGCCTGTTTTTCAAAGTCCACGAACAAAGCTAATATAGACTGTGCTCAGAAACACAAAGCAAGAGTTCAAAAGACCCTTCCCATATCCTTTTTCTGAAGACTGCATGAGGTTGGCTTATGAATTCTAGTTTTGGAGGTAACAAGTTTGTGTGTAGAATTACATTTTTCTTCTCACCTGGTAACACCGTTCCAACCTCTCCACATCCAGTTTCTGTGCATCCCTTGGAAAGAACGGAGCTGAAGGAAGGTCAGGCAGGTGGAAAGTAGATCCTTTTTGGAGTGGGATCACAGGCTGAACGTCTGATTTGAAACCCAACAGGCCAGGTTTAAATCCCAAGCCTCCAGACCCAGCTGCGATGGACCCTCCGAGGATCCGTCCTCTTCCATAATCTTCTTTGCAACCCCTGGATGGCCGGACTGCTTTGTGGATTCGTCCAAGGCCGGACCATGAGTTTCGTTTGGCATAAGTCTGAGGTTTGGATTGGGATTTGAGGAAGAGATCAGACTCAAAAAAATTTACATTGATCAAAGTTTTGTTTAAAAGATCACAATAAAATAGCAAAAATAAATGAAGACCATCAACATTAACTGCCCAGCCTCTTTTGCATATATAAATTTCAGCATTGACTCAGTTTTGAAAATTGAAGTCTTGCGGTCGACTTTAAAATGAAACGTTGTTGACTTTTAAGCTGTAAAGAGCTAAAGGTCTACTTGAGGTATTCTTAAAGTTCTTGGAATGAGAGAGAGAGAGAGTTCAAGACTTTTTATGCTGCCACCGAAGACGCCGGAGGCATTATGTTTTCCGTGTTGTCCGTCCGGCTGTCCATCCATGATACGTTTTCGATACCGCGATAACTTAAGAACAGCTGAAGGGAGCGAGGTCAAACTCGGCACAAGTATGTATAATGATGGAAAGATGAACTGATTATGTTTTGGAGAGGAGAGGTCAAAGGTTAGAGGTCATGTTAGGTAAAAATTCTGTTACTGCACTAACTTGTGAACCAGTGATTGGATTTTCACCAAACATGATACAAGTATGGATATGACGTAAAGATGAACTGATTAGATTTTGGCATCAAGAGGTCAGAGGTCATGTCAGGTAAAAATGTGATACTTGAGAGCAGCTGAAGGGATTTAAATCAAAGTTGGTACAAGTATTATAATGATGTAATAATGTGGGCGGACGCATAATCGGTCGATGTCGAAGAGTGCCATGGATCCTAGTTCAATATACAATCGAATATAAAGAAATTTATACCCCCTCCCCTCCGCCATCATAAGATTTTGCACGGTGATTGAATTTGTCAAATTTTAAAATGATAAATGCACGCTGTATCCTTTTTGAGCACAATCTGATTTGAAAAACTTGTTCTAACCACACAAACAGTATGAGATCAGCAGGACATCATGGTAAACATTGTTTAAAACAAAAATGTAAAGTTGGTTTCACTGGATCCGGATCATGCTGTTAGGGCAGAGCTGAGCTGTTCAGAGCTGAGGCGTAAAACTGTATGTGCACTAAGGGTGGACAAGGAGGCCTATGTGTGAGGAATCTGTGAGGGGGTAGAGCATCACCAAACAATGGATGAGTCCTTACTGTTCTGATGTATCGTACACCTAACCCAACCTAACAATGGATGGAGGTCCTCAATGCCAGACATGAGATTAGAGCTATCTCCCGAGACATATTGCGAGCTTTCAATAAGGTCTGGCACCCTGCACTGCTCACGAAACTCTCTTGTTACGGTATCCAAGGCAATCTCCACTCATGGCTCACAGACTTTCTCCTGTCGCAGTCAACGTGTGGCTCTTCATGGAATTCTCTCATCTCCTCTTCCCTTCCAGGCTAGAGTTCTTCAAGGTAGTGTTCTGGGCCCTGTGCTTTTTCTGGTTTTCATCAATGATCTTTTCGACTCTCTGGAAAATCCTTTTTGTTTCGTTGCTAATGACTACACCATCTGACATCCCTCAGACC
>CM068957.1:28108107-28124924 GCA_035128595.1 Eptatretus atami
GGCAAGCAGCAGCTTTTTACTCTGCAGATCTGGATAAAAATCACAAACTGGACCGACACTTGAACATGTCTTTCAATCCTGACATATCTCACACTCTCACTATGTCTCTCCGAAATGACTGTCTGGAACCCCCCCCCACCCCCCCCCCCACTAACTTTCTCAACAATACTCTTGAAGAAGTTCTATCATTCAAGCTTTTGGGCCTCCTTAACTGCTATGACCTTTCCTGGGAAAGCTGAATTTCCAACTGGCCTCCAAAGCCTTTCCAGACATGAATCAGAGCCGTATCCCTGGACATATCACGTGCTTTTGACATGGTCTGGCACCCTGCCTGCTCACGCAACTCTACCTATGGTATCCAAGACCATCTCCACTCATGGCTCACAGTACTTCCTCTCCTGTTTCAGCTGGAGTTCCTCAAGGTAGTTTCTGGCCCTGTTCTTTTTCTGGTTTTCATCAATGATCTTCTGACTCTCTGGAAATCCTTTATCTCTTTTTTTTGCTGATGACTCACTCTGCGTACCATCTGTCATCCCTCAGACCGGCAAGCAGCAGCTTTCTTCACTCTCTGTAGATCTGGGTAAAATCACAAACTGGTCAACACGTGGAACATGTCTTTCAATCTGACAATCTCACACTCTCACTATGTCTCTCCGAAAGGACCGTTTGGACCCCCCCACCCCCATCGACTTTCTCAACAATCCTCTGGAAGAAGTCTTTTCATTCAAGCTTCTGGCTCACTAATCTTTCCTGGGAAACGACAATTTTCCAACCTGGCCTCCAAAGCCAGTCGCCGACTGGAATCCTCTGTCGTGCAAAGTCCTTCCTCGGCGCACCTGAGCTCCTGACCACATACAAAGCTTTTGTCCGCAGCCTGATGGAGTACTGCTCTCCCCTCTTGGCTGGTGCTCCTCTCCCACCTTTCTCGCTTCACGCTGTGGAAACCAAGGCATTTCGGATCATTGGCATCTCCCGCAATGAGGCTGTCTTTGGGCTTCTCACTCTCTCACCGCAGGCAGTTGGTGGTCTTTCTGCCTTGTACCATCTCCTCTCTGGTCTCGCCCCCCCCCCTGCTCTGTCTGCAATATGTACCTACCATATTTCCGCAGGATGCTCAAGGTCTGCAAGCAACCCCTTCTGGTAAAACTACCAAAATCAGGAATCACTGCTCACCTTCACTCTTTCATTCTCTTTTTTCCTGCCTTTGGGATAAACTCCTTCACTCTGTTCAATCCCATTCTTCCCTCCAGGCCTTCAAAACAGCTGTTCACCACCACCTCTTATCATCCCCCATCCAATCCTCGATCTTTTTACCCCCGATAATCCACCAAGCCCACCTCCTTCAAATTCCCTGCTTCCTTCGTGAAAGTCCCTGTAATGTCCATTTGTATACCACATGTTCCCCACCCCATCCTCTCCCTTGCACAGATATAATGTCCTTGTTCCCCACTGTTTGTCCTTCCACTCCCACCCCTCTTGTCTCATGCCCCCTTACTGTTGTGTTGTATGTTAGCTCTCATATGAGCCTTGAAAAGGTACAGAAAATAAATACTTTCTTTTCTTTTCAGTGTAAGAAACGTATTGGTGAGATATTGAGGTTATTTCTCCGAAATATACTCACAGACGTGGGTTCCAGCGTCCGCCCCTTCTGGTAAAACTACCAAAATCAGGAATCACTGCTCACCTTCACTCTTTCATTCCTCTTTTTTTCCTGCCTTTGGGATAAACTCCTTCACTCTGTTCAATCCCATTCTTCCCTCCAGGCCTTCAAAACAGCTGTTCACCACCACCTATGCGGGATGGGTGGGAATTGTGGTATACAACATGGACATTACAGGACTTTCACGAAGGAATGCAGGGAATTTGAGGCGGTGGGCTTGGTGGATTATCGGCGGGTAAAAAGATCGAGGATTGATGGGGGATGATAAGAGGTGTGTGAAAAGCTGTTTTGAAGGCCTGGAGGAAGAAGGATTGAACAGAGTGAAGGAGTTTATCCAAAGGCAGGAAAAAAGAGGAATGAAAGAGGTTGAGGTGAGCAGTGATTCCTGATTTTGGTAGTTTACCAGAAGGGGGTTGCTTTGCAGACCTTGAGCATCCTGCGAAATATGTAGCTACATATTGCAGACAGAGCAGGGGGGGGGGGGCGGGACCAAGAGGGAGATGGTACAAGGCAGGAAAAGACCACCAACTTGCTGCGGGAGAGAGTGAAAGCCCAAAGACTCAGCCTCATTGCGGGAGATCCAATGATCGAAAGCGCTTGGTTTCCACAGCGTGAAGCCGAGAAAGGTGGAGTAGGAGCAACCAGCCAAGCAGGGGAGAGCAGTACTCCATCAGGCGCGGAACAAAAGCTTTTGTATGTGGCAGGAGCTCAAGGTGCGCCGAGAAGACTTTGCACGACAGAGATTCCCAGTCGCGGACTGCTTTGGAGGCCAGGTTGGAAAATTGTCGTTTTCCCAGGAAAGATAGTGAGACCAGAAGCTTGAATGAAAAGACTTCTTCCAGAGGATTGTGAGAAAGTCCGATGGGGGGGGGCGTCCAAACGGTTCCTTCGGAGAGACATAGTAGAGTGTGAGATTGTCAGATGAAAAGACATGTTTCCACGTGTTGGACCAGTTTGTGATTTACCCAGATCTACAGAGAGTGAAGAAAGCTGTGTCTTGCCGTTCTGGGGATGACAGATTGGTACGGCAGGGTGGGAGTTTTTTCATCAGCCAAAAAAAGAGATAAAGAGGATTTTCCAGAGAGTCAGAGAGATCATTGATGAAAACCAGAAAAAGAACAGGGCCAGAACGCTACCTTGAGGAACTCCAGCTGAACAGGAAGAGGAAGTACTGTGAGCCATGAGTGGAGATGTCTGGATACCATAGTAGAGTTTGTGAGCAGGCAGGGTGCCAGGACCAGTTCAAAGCACGTGATATGTCCAGGGATACGCTCTGATTCATGTCTGGAAAAGGCTTTGGGAGCCAGGTTGGAAATTCAGCTTTCCCAGGAAAGGTCATAGCAGTTAAGGAGGCCCAAAAGCTTGAATGATAGAACTTCTTAAGAGTATTGTTGAGAAAGTAGATGGGGGGGGGGGTGGGGGGGTTCCAGACAGTCATTTCGGAGAGACATAGTGAGAGTGTGAGATATGTCAGGATGAAAGACATGTTCCAAGTGTCAGTCCAGTTTGTGATTTTTATCCAGATCTGCAGAGAGTAAAAAAGCTGCTGCTTGCGGTCTGAGGGTGTCAGATGTGTAGTCATTTAGCAACGAAACAAAAAGATTTTCCAGAGAGTCGAAAAGATCATTGATGAAAACCAGAAAAAGCACAGGGCCCAGAACACTACCTTGAAGAACTCTAGCCTGGAAGGAAGAGGAGATGAGAGAATTCCATGAAGAGCCACACGTTGACTGCGACAGGAGAAAGTCTGTGAGCCATGAGTGGAGATTGCCTTGATACCGTAACAAGAGAGTTTCGTGAGCAGTGCAGGGTGCCAGACCTTATTGAAAGCTCGCAATATGTCTCGGGAGATAGCTCTAATCTCATGTCTGGCATTGAGGACCTCCATCCATTGTTAGGTTGGGTTAGGGTGTACGATACATCAGAACAGTAAGGACTCATCCATTGTTTGGTGATGCTCTACACCCTCACAGATTCCTCACACATAGGCCTCCTTGTCCACCCTTAGTGCACATACAGTTTTACGCCTCAGCTCTGAACAGCTCAGCTCTGCCCTAACAGCATGATCCGGATCCAGTGAAACCAACTTTACATTTTTGTTTTAAACAATGTTTACCATGATGTCCTGCTGATCTCATACTGTTTGTGTGGTTAGAACAAGTTTTTCAAATCAGATTTGTGCTCAAAAAGGATACAGCGTGCATTTATCATTTTTAAAATTTGACAAATTCAATCACCGTGCAAAATCTTATGATGGCGGAGGGAGGGGTATAAATTTCTTTATATTCGATTGTATATTGAACTAGGATCCATGGCACTCTTCGACATCGACCGATTATGCGTCCGCCCACATTATTACATCATTATAATACTTGTACCAACTTTGATTTAAATCCCTTCAGCTGCTCTCAAGTATCACATTTTTACCTGACATGACCTCTGACCTCTTGATGCCAAAATCTAATCAGTTCATCTTTACGTCATATCCATACTTGTATCATGTTTGGTGAAAATCCAATCACTGGTTCACAAGTTAGTGCAGTAACAGAATTTTTACCTAACATGACCTCTAACCTTTGACCTTCCTCTCCAAAAATAATCAGTTCATCTTTCATCATTATACATACTTGTGCCGAGTTTGACCTCGCTCCCTTCAGCTGTTCTTAAGTTATCGCCGTTATCGAAAACGTATCATGGATGGACAGCCGGACGGACAAACACGGAAAACATAATGCCTCCGGCGTCTTCGGTGGCAGCATAAAAGTCTTGAACTCTCTCTCTCTCTCATTCCAAGAACTTTAAGAATACCTCAAGTAGACCTTTAGCTCTTTACAGCTTAAAAGTCAACAACGTTTCATTTTAAAGTCGACCGCAAGACTTCAATTTTCAAAACTGAGTCAATGCTGAAATTTATATATGCAAAAGAGGCTGGGCAGTTAATGTTGATGGTCTTCATTTATTTTTGCTATTTTATTGTGATCTTTTAAACAAAACTTTGATCAATGTAAATTTTTTTTGAGTCTGATCTCTTCCTCAAATCCCATCCAAACCTCAGACTTATGCCAAACGAAACTCATGGTCCGGCCTTGGACGAATCCACAAAGCAGTCCGGCCATCCAGGGTTGCAAAGAAGATTATGGAAGAGGACGGATCCTCGGAGGGTCCATCGCAGCTGGGTCTGGAGGCTTGGGATTTAAACCTGGCCTGTTGGGTTTCAAATCAGACGTCAGCCTGTGATCCCACTCCAAAAAGGATCTACTTTCCACCTGCCTGACCTTCCTTCAGCTCCGTTCTTTCCAAGGGATGCACAGAAACTGGATGTGGAGAGGTTGGAACGGTGTTACCAGGTGAGAAAAAAATGTAATTTACACACAAACTTGTTACCTCCAAAACTAGAATTCATAAGCCAACCTCATGCAGTCTTCAGAAAAAGGATATGGGAAGGGTCTTTGAACTCTTGCTTTGTGTTTCTGAGCACAGTCTATATTAGCTTTGTTCGTGGACTTTGAAAAACAGGCGTGATGGCAACCAACGAAGCTAATCAGTCAAACGGAACATTCCAGAGCTGAACCTTCTGCCAATTTTTCTCAGAGAAACTGACGATTTTGGAACGATCTTTGAGGAAAAGATGAGCTCAAAACAAACATATTGTCGCAGCCCCGGGGTCGCCACGAGGGAGGGGCTGTCCACGGTTCCTCTCCGGACTCACCGGGAATCGCAGGCCGTCGCACACAAATAACTTCGGGTCACTATTCGACCCAAATGCCAATAACTTGACCACGTGACCCAGGGTCCTCCGACTGACAACCGTTTACCTCTGAACACGTGATCGCCTTATTGGAATCGGGCCCTCGATGCGTACTTGCATTACTAAGTACTTACCGTATCAGGTGCAGCTGAGCGGAGCTGCAAGTACGCACGGGCAATTTAAGCAATTTTGGGGAATAACGTCCCAGCTGAGCTAGGGTGCGGGCCATGCTGACCAATGGAGGAAAAGACAAAAACAACCTGGGCACATTTCTAACAGGCACATTTATTTAAATAAGAGCGAGGAAAATTATGTGGAACAGTGTGGGATTTATTGCAAATGTACAGCAGGGAAAGCAAGGAATTTGTGAGGTGTGGTAAAAGACATAGAATATTCACAAAAGAAGACAGAGCAGAGTTATCCAGAATATTCTTAAACAGTCTTAACATATGCTACAACAGGAACCATCACACACACAAACCCAAGGAAAATTAGTGATAGCGCAGAGAGATATAAGCAGTTAGGATTAGCAACCTCAATACCTGGCACGGTCGGCACCTGCGCAACCCAAAACGCTTAGGAAAGGGGAGGAGGGTGAAATACTGAGGGTGTCTAGGATGCATGAGTAAGAGGTGCGAGTGTAATGCAACGTGGTGTAAGAGAAAGAATGTGAGGTGCAGTTCAGTGCGGTTCACTCTGAAAAAAGAACGCCCGTGTTGATTGCTCTTTTGCGTCCACAGTAGACAAGAGATAGATGGTAGAGAAAAGATGCGTAAGAGAAAAGACCCTATCATAATATGTGAGAACCTGTACGTGTAAGTGTTGCTGCGGGATGCAGCCTAACTGAGCGTCAATAGAATAAGAAGAGCCCCGTCTTGTATCAGTAACACGTGATCCCACGCTTGATCACGCTGACCTTCGCTCAGTGCCGATGCTTGTCCTCCTTGTGCCGTCTTTCCACGGTGAGCTCTGATGTCTGCTGTAGCCTTTTGTCTGGCGACTCTGACATCTGGCGCTTTCCCGTCCTGGCAATTGACTCAAATTAGCTGCGTTTGCTCTTAATATGAGCCCCGGGCAAGGGAGGAGCCAAACTTTGGATCAAACGATGCTCTTGGTTAATTCAAGCTTCCCCATTGGTCTATAGAGGTCGTCGTAGCCACACTCTGCCAGGCCCCAAACGCGAAGAATGGCTCATTCGCCCACCGACCTGGTCATGCGTCGGAGCTCCGATTTTAACATGGGGCCATGGTTTCGGAAGCGCTGTCTGGCTCTGAATGTGCACTGGCTTCTATTCAAATGTGGGATTATAGGGAAATACCTGTGCTACCTGTGTCTCCTCAAACGACTCGAACGCATATTCTGCGTTTCGAGTTATGCTCCATAATATCCCGACCTTTGTCTCCCCAGCGTCCCTTAGGCTGCGGGAGTGTTCGATGAATAAGTGGCAGTTGCAGAGAAGTAGGAGTACATTGTGGAGTTTGTAGTAAAGAGATTGGAATGTAGTGTTTGTGGCAAAGAGGTGAAAATTCCTTGTGAGGAGTCATCCCGCAGAGAGAGAGAAGAGGTTTGTCCCTAACGGTCGTGTTTGTAATAAAAATGTAAACGTAAGTTGTTGCCGGTGTTTTTGGGAGTCATGTGAAGTGGTTGTTGTGAGCATGGCACAGTATGGTGTGCAGAACGAAGGTCTGAGGTGAGACAGCAGTTGAGAATTGGCGTGCAGTTTTGAATGGAAATGGCGTGCAGATGCAAATCAGGCACTCATGGTGTGCTTTGCTTGCTTCCTTCCATCGTTATTGGTTTGCGTGCGTGCTTGCATATTTCCTGTGTGAGAGAGAAAGGAGTGGAAGAAGAAGTGCAAAGATTGAACATTGAGGACCTCACTAAAGAGCCTGATGCAGCGCATCTTTCCCATTTACCCACAAGACATATGGAAAGGGTTAATACATGTACTATTGAAATAACATACCTTGATCTCTATGTTGTGTGCGGTTTTACAGAACCGCAACAATATATTTTGGACAAAGTTAGCTCTTTGTTGCACTGCTAGCCACCACCATTTTGTCTGAATCTCACTGTTACTCCACCACCAGAGCCACTGTAAATGTGATTGGTCAAGATGGTGTACAATTTTGCCAACGTACTGCTAACCTGAAGGTTTTTTGGAAGTGCAAACAAGGAGAGTTTTTTTTTAATTCTACGGTATTCATTTCAAATATATAATTCAATTGAAATAAAATACAAGTTTTAAAAAGTTGCAGAAAAAAAAACCAGAACATTTAATTGGAGTTTACCACCATTGATGTGCCGTCTTTTACACCACCTTATTTAACATGTTAAATTAGTCCTTCGTACATGTTTGTGTCCTTTATGATGTCCCTAAATACAGTAAGTTTCCTGGTTGGAATGAGTTTCAATTTTGACTGCCACACAGACGGACAGAGTGGAAACGATGACTTCACACCTCTGTGCCCACTTGAGACGAGGTTCCGTACAATTGCCAAATTCAGAGCCAAAGTTCTGCTAACCTGCAGCTTCTCATTCCGATTCATGTTCTACAGTGTTCAAAATAAAATGAAATTGAGATCAAGTATGTAGTTCATCTGTCATAGAAATAGACTAGACAGAGTGAACCAATTGCTTAACCCTGTTTTATGCCACATCCACGAGGTAATGAATTTGCATTTGATAATAAAGATTTTTCATTCATTGGGAATTTTTCATACTCAGATGGGAATGCTCCGTATACCATGGATTCAAAGGAAATTGAAAAAGCAGTTGAAACAACTAAGCTATGACTTGTATACCATCTATTCAAAATTCTTAACACCTAACCTGTTTTCTATCTTTCTCTCTCTCTCTCTCCAGCTCATTCTTTCTGAATTTGACACCATCAGGCCTGGTCTCACCAGGGGTTGTCCAACAGGGGGCTGGCGTCCCGTGCCATCTGTTACCCAACGACCAACGCTTCATCATGTCGTGGGAGAGTCCCGGAAAGTGGCAATGAGGAGGAGCGTCTCAACCAGAACTGTGGCTTTGGCCTGGCTTTGTTTCCATTGGTCTGGCGAGGAAAAATGATCGTGAATAATTGCCGCGGTGCCCCATCTCTGCTCGGGTCGTGGGGGGGTTGCGGACATTTGTTTGGGGGAAACGAGTTCGGGGGAGCTGGGTTTATTGTGCTCGAGCCGGGACAGCGATCCGGGCCAAGGCATGGAATGTCGAACACCGCGCCTGCGGTGCCATTTGGGTGAGTTGAAGTAGGATGGGGTAAATTGAGGCGAGATCAGTGTGAACTGCTTTTCCTCTCCCCATGCGTAGGGCTACGTGTACCATCCAACTGTGAACTGGTTGTCGGGGTGAGCCACAGAGCTGAGTCGTGGACGTTGTCTCCTCTTTGACGATTCCTTCCTCCATACCATTTGCCATGATGGTGTGTATTTGATCTCTGCTTTGATTAATGTGATGCTTCTATCCTTTTGGAGCACTTAAGTTAATCACTGCATGTACGTGTATTTGAGCCACTGTGTGCACCATTTCGAGATTAAGTAGAATGGTTCAACGTGGTAACTATTTCCAGACCTTCACTTGCAGATCCAAATTGTGGTTTTTTTCTACTCCCAGGTCACCTGACTCAGGCCTCCTGATCATATTCATTGCAGACCTTTGGCATCCCAATGTGGCACCACAGAGAGACCAGCACTTGACTTCCTGTTTGCCCCATGAAGTGATCACCCACAGCCCTTTGTCCCCCTCCCCCATGGTATTCAACGTTCAATGCTGACATTTATTATAAAAAAAAAGTTCCCAGTGTTTTTCCAAGATGAAATTTTCATTTTTCAAAGGTTGCATTTTCCTTCAGAAAAAGTCACGTTTTTAACCATCAGTTTTCCAAGTTGCTTCGTTGTACTGATAAGACAATCTTCTGGCCATATAGTCATTACCGAGACAGCAGAAAAATTACAACAAACCGGTTTCATTGTTTAATCAATGTAATATTACCCCCAAAGGCTTAGTTGGGTGCATGTATGTACTGTAGTGCACAACCGCTTCAAATTTACCAGTCACGTGTGAATTGAATCAGAATGTCTGTACCCAATACAAAACATGGTTCAATTTAACATTTACACTTCATAGTCGACATACATCAGCTCCATATGTTCAAACGGCTGGCCAAGAGTTGGGTTTTTTCTTCTCTTTCCAAATCTTTAACTACTCCCAGCAATTCTTATTACCCTCGCCGAAGGATTCGGAGAGGTATTGCCATTTGGGTCCGTTTGTCCGCACAGAACTTTTGTGTTTTCTCCGCAACCACTTGTCGGATTGAGACAAAATTTTCAACAGTGGTGCGACTACTCATGTAGAATGTTGTAATGATAATTAGGACATCATAGGTCGTGGTGTGGCAGCCATGTTGGTAAAACGGGAAAAAATTTGAACCTCTGTAATCTGAAACTGCACCAAGGAAAAATTGAAACTTGGCACATGGTAAGTACTCCTCATGGGAATGTGATTTTTTTTTTACTGATGTCATGATTGCACATGGTAAGTACTCCTCATGGGGAATGTGATTTTTTTTCTGACTGATGTCATGATTGCACATGTAGAACATCACATCTGATCAGTTGAATTTTTGAGGGTCATCTCGGGTAAAGTGGTCCACAGAAAAAAAAAAATCTTGACATCAGTCACATGATTCAGCAGCCATATTGTTAAAAAAAAAAAATTCAAAAAAAATCTCTGAAACGATTGAGGTGGAACTTTTATACGTATGACCGCCTGTCCATGAACAAAAAGGTTCACACATATGTCATTGGTCAGTGATTTGGCAGCCATATTGCATTTACCTGAAAACCTATAAAAAATTCTTCTCGAGAACGGCTGACAAATTGAGGGGACACCACACAAATGTTCCCCAAGCCATGGGTGTACAAGTTCCCCAAGCCACAGCAAGTACTCCTCATGGGGAATGTGTGGTATTTTTATGATGTCATAGGTGCCTTCATTATGACATCATAATTGTATATGTAGAACGCCACATCCGATCGGTATAAAAATTTTCAATCATCGATCAGTCATCTAGGATAAAATGGTTCACAATTTTTTTTGATGTCATCGGATACATGATCCGGCAGCCATATTGGTTTTTTTAAACCTTCAAAAAAATCTTCTGCAATGGCTGAACAGATCGAGGGCGAAACTTTACAGAAATGACCGCCGACCATGAACAAAAGGGTCACACATATGTCATGTCACAATGTTTGGCAGTCATATTGAATTTACCCGAAAAACCTATTAAAACACACTCAAAAGAAGTCCTAGCGCAGGGTTTGCAATCTTTGGTTGCTTTTTCTTTGTTGTGTCTTGTTCTTCGAGTGTTGGCCGAGCTGAGACAAATGGCTAAAACTCTTGCAGCTGCTCTTTTCAGATGTATGAATCAGCATCCTTCATCAGAAGGTGATATCACTCTCCTGTTTTTATCTTTTTTCTTCACCACCTCAACCTCTCTCCTGAAGCTTCCTCTTTCTCCCTTTTATTCAACATGGGTAGGGTACTGCCATCTACTCTGCTGGGTTGAGGTTCATAGCTCCTTGGTTATGACATTGTCTCAGCCACCAACATTGTCAATGTGATCTATGAATGATGCTCTTAGCAATCAAGTTGTTTGCTCAGTCTGCACCATAATCCTGCGCAAACAAATAACTTTAAATATTCGTGCATGAAACGAAAAGATTGGATGAAATTTAACATTTAAAAAACACAAACCGAGCTGTTCTGGTACACGTGCAAGTTCGATTGCTGTGAATAAATTGTTTGATTAAACTGAATCTATGGGCTTATCACTTTGCCATCGTAGCCAGGTTCGTAGTCTCTCCGTCTTCACCGCCTCCGCTCTCTGGTCTTACCCTCTGCATTTTCTTGCTTTGTCCACCCAACATTTCTGCAGGGCACACACGGTCCACCATCAACCCCCTTTCTAGTGAAACTAAATCCAGGATCACCGACTGCTCACTTCCGCTCATTTGTTCCTCTTTTTTTTTCCACATCTGTGAATCGACTTCCACATCTTCTTTAATCTCATTCTTCCCTCCAGGTCTTCAAGACAGCTGTTCACGACCATCTCAGGTCGTCCCCAATCCAAAACAATATTTTCTACCCTCGTTACCCCGCAATCCTCCTCCTTCGATATTTCCCGCCTGAGGACTGTTTCCTTTCTGTATCCATCTTGTCCACCCATGCATCTACTCATCCCCCCACACCTATTTGTCCAAGTCTCTATCTGTTTTTCAGCTCTGCTTTGGTTTTCCCCCCTCTTGCTGTTCCTTTTGTGTCCTGTTGCATCCTGATCCTATTTAGTGTACGAGTACGGTACTCGTTCTTCCACGAACCACCAACGATGATTTACTATATATATATATATATATATATATATATATATATATAAAACATGTTAACGTTTATTATTTAACTCCTCAAAACCTCGATCCTTGCACAAAAAACCCCAAATTCAACATCTTAATTCCAAGAACATTTGCACAATCTTCACAGCTCACCTGAAGCGGATATTATTATATCAAGATTCAGGTCAAAGCAGGGCATCATACATTGAATACCAGAACCAGTATGTTATTGCTGGTCAGGAACCAGCATTATACAAGTTAGAACAAGCTGAGGGGAATGTTAGTTTAAACATGAAACACGTTGAGGCCATTAAAAACTAGAGGGGCACTATTCGATTCACTAGATATGTGTCGCCCAAATGATCACATCCTACATTCTTGGAATAAAATAATTAAAACCATTCCTTTATTGCCATAAGGGAATATAGGGCTTGCCAAGCATTTTCATTGACAAGTGCAGTCCTGGAAGGTACCCCAAATGGTTTATTTTTTTTACCCCAATACACTGGAACTCATTTCACCCAATTTCAGAAGGATAACAGGCTGAATTAACCCCACCTTGGTGTTAATCAAACAGCTAACAGGGCTTGAAACTTCAGAACTCGAAGTCCAAAGCCAACCAGCTTAAAGAAGCAGGGTTTAGGTCGCGCTGATTGACTTCGTTGATTCGAAGTTGTAGCACATTAAATAATATTAATTGTTGGGTAAATTTTTTTCTTACATTTGACTCAAAATATGCTTAAAATTAACTTTCAAGTCAAACTTTTGTCAGTGATCAAAAACAGTTCCGGAAGTTACCGAGATGCTTGACGTCACGTTCTCCGAAAACTTCGTGAACAGAAACAGGTGTAAACAATGGGCGAGATGCGAAATCAGAGAGTGATTCAGCAGCGATGAAATGAGTGTTTTCATTCCAATATTGCAGAGGCGAGTCAGAGTGATGATGGAATTATTACCATTGGAGTTTCTGGCCTGAGCCATATAAATTTGAGCCACTTGCAAGTGCCCAGAACGGCCTATTTCGTGTACAAGTGGCAGGCACTGACTGTCCGGCAGTTCACCACTGACAGACTCCACCAGATTGCGTTTTGTACATTTTTCTTTTCTTGTTCAATGCATAAAAATAATGTAAAGTTTGATTCGTCTGTGAACTGATATAATTATTTTTTTTACTCCTCTAGTAGCCTGGTGTGGTCGTGCGTTTAGGGTGGTGGCTTGGGATCGATTGGGATCTGAGAGTCCTGAGTTTCAAAGCCCCGTCAGCCCCACTGAATTAAACCAGGACAGATTGGTTTGTAACCATTTTCATTTTTGGTTCAAATGCATAAAATAATGTAAGTTGATTCTCTGTACTTGAATATAATATATTTTTTTTAGCTCTCAAGTAGGCCTGGTGTTGGCTCAGTTGGTTAGGGGTGGCTTGGGATCCAATTGGATTGGTGATCTAGCGTCCTGAGTTCAAGCCCGTCGGCCCCCCCCACTGAATTAAACCAGACAGATTGCGTTTGTACATTTTCATTTTTTCTTGTTCAATGCATAAAATAAGTAAAGTTTTAGATTCGTCTTGTGACTTGATATAATTTTTTTTTAACTCTCTAGTCGCCTGGTTTGGCTCAGTGGTTAGGGTGGTTGTTGGGATCGAGAGTTCCTGGTTCAAGCCCGCCGGCCACTGAATTAAACCAGACAGATTGGTTTGTACATTTTCATTTCTTGTTCAATGCATAAAATTAATGTAAAGTTTGATTCGTCTGTGCACTGATATAATAATTTTCTTTAACTCTCTAGTTTAGCCTTGTTGTTGGCTCAGTGGTTAGGGTGGGCTTGGCTGGGGATCCGATTAGATCCGAGAGTCTGAGTTCAAGCCCCGTCAGCCACTTGATTAAACCAGACAGCATGGTTTGTACATTCATTTTCTGTCAATGCATTAAATAATGTAAATTTGATTCGTCGTGACTTGATATAATATCTTTCTTTTAACTCTCTAGTAGCCTGGTGTCTGGCTCAGTGGTTAGGGTGGTGGCTTGGGATCCGATTAGGATCCGAGATCCTGAGATTCAGCCTCCGTTCGGCCACTGAAATTAATACACCAGGGGTTTGGACTTCAGCCTGTCATCCTTCTGAGGTCGGCAAAATGAGTACCAGTTCCAGTGTGTGTGTACTGAGTAGAGGAGCCACTGCATCAGCAACACAGTAGTTGCTTTCAAGAAAAAATGATAGCTACCCTGGCCAGCCTAAGCTGCATACTACCCACACAACCCTCTAATCACTCAAGTCAGAAATAAAATGAATCAATAATGGACCCAAATATTATTATAACCACTGGAGCCTTGGCGTTTGAAGTCTTTCTGGACAGCTGAGCTTGACCCCACGAAAGTGAGTTAGAACAAACCCACCTTTCAAGAGACTGTTGATGGCATATCTATCTATAATTCCAGCAATCTGTGTATCTGTGAAGGCTGTTTCTCAACAACACTGGGTCCAATCTAATTTGAACTTTGCCAGGTATAATGCTGGGGACCTGAGTCTGTGCCTTTCAAGGTTTTGATATTAATCAGACAAGTGCTTTCAAGTTATGGCCATTTATTTTACCAACCCAATGAAGGACACATGCTGCGTAGGGTGTGGCTGATGGAAGAGATTCTCAGCAGCGTTCCCCATTACGGGTTCACAACGTATTGACTCCAGATAGTGTATTCTAATAATTTTCTTTATGCGCATTTATAAACATAATGCCCCCAATCCAGTGTTGTTTACCAAGAGGAAGGGAACAGACGTTTGGTTGTTCGAAAGTGTTTTTTTTGCACAGACGTTTCATTTTTTTTCTCTTCTCTGTTTTTCTTGAGATGACATTTACAAAAAGGCAAAATACCTTGGCGCTAATTGAATAATTAGCCATTAAAAATAAATTGCGAATAATCATAGAGTGACTGAGAGCATGAAAGCAGGAGCAAGCGAGAAGCTGAATGGTGGGCCACAGCGTTCACACTTCAGTCTTCACTTGAGCAGTTGTTTTGAAAACCGAACTCACTCATTGCGTTGCCTTCTGTTAATCCTCGGCTGTGAAATGGTCACCACAAATGACAAGTCTATCCAAGGTGTCCTCTTTACCCGTTTTCTTTCGGGGGAAAATCTCACCCGTTGTTTGCACAACAATCTTATCCTGCCGCGAATATTTGATTCCTTCGGGCATCGGTGGATGTATTTACCTGTTTTCAGCATTTTCACAAAAACATGACACACTACGAGGCATTATGTACAAATATCCAAATAACTTTGGTTTCTACAATATTCAAAATTAAAAAAGGATATAGACAGTTGCAATGCTCAAAAAAAGCAAAAGAACAGCCCTCTCAACTGGACGCTTCTTCAATGAGCCACGTGAGCGTCTGCATTTTGGAGAACGTGACGTCACCATCCATATATGGCACACGGCTTTTTTCAACAGCCTCGAAGAATAACAACTTCGGAGTTAAATTTTCATTAATTTTCCCAATGGTTAGCAACCACAATTAGTTTGCATCAACTATTTAATGCAACATATCATATTGATAAATTTTCCAGAACATGCTTGGTGGGACCAACAACTACCTTTTAACCACTCACTCAACCACCAGACTATATCCATACTTCCACCAAGTTTGATTTCATCCCTGAACCAAGATTCAAAAAAGAAGAATAATTCTGGTTGTCAGACATGTCAATAGTTGAAATTTAACATTTCCTGTGGACATACTTGATCACATTTCAATTGATACAGTCTCATTTTTTTTAATATTTAAGGATTTTTAGTTAACCCAATATGGCTTCTAGACTCTATAAACCTATTAATTATTCATTTCAACACCCTAGTATCATCAAGGCTTTATGGGAACATGTGGGTAAAGTTTCCCTCGAATCTTGTTAAACATTCTGGAGAAGAAGATTTTTATGTTAAAATATGGCTGCTGAAACACATGACAATGTCATCATTTTTTTTTCCTCCATATAATTTATCCCCCAATGACCCTTCAAAAATATTCATACTGATCAGATAAAATTATGACATCATAACGAAGCCACCTTTGACATCAAAAAAAAAATCACTTGTTTCCACGGGGAATACTTCACATGTGCTAAGTTTTAATTTTTTTTTTTCCATGGAGCAGTTTCTTGGTATCACTCACATCAAATTTATCCTGGATCCAACCATTTACACAAATAGCTAAGTGCTGCCTTGAAGAAATTAGGAGTCCTGTTCAGATGTTCGGTTTCTCCTCTGAACAGTTGCTCCAACTATATAAAGGATTGATTCGTCCTTGCATAGATAGAGTACTGCTCTCACATTCTGGGAGGATTCCAGCTCCACATACTTACTGGACAGAATGAAATCCAAAGTTAATCGACTTGTCCAACTCCTCCATTGTGACCTCAAAAACTTGACCCGCTCAAATTACGCCGCATCGTATGCTCTTTCTCTTTTCTACAGTAGTTCTTCGGTTTCTGCTTCACAAGAAACTTGCTGCTTGTTGTTAACCTCCACCATTAGCAAGACCAAGGACACTCGACAAGCCACATCACCTGATTATTGATTTGTGGCATTGGCCAATTTCAAGAGGGGCCATTACAATGTTTGTTTTCTTCCCCTCCACTGCCTCAATCTGGAACTCTTTACCTTCTTCATATTTTCCCAAACCATTATTGACCTTCCCTTTTTTCAAAAAGCACGTATATTTTTTTCTTACTTTTCTATTCATGCAGTTTTTATTTAAGTTGGCCTTGAGGGAAAACTATGCAGTCCATGCCTGTAAGCCTTCAAACATAAAAAAAAAAAAAAGAGTATGATGTCGTTGCAGGCTTATCCTGGCACAAGCAAAGTGTGGCTTTTTCGGGGATAGGAGGGACGATGGCGTGATAGTGAGGAAAATGGTATTCCTTGCGTGTCCGTGTCGCAATCGATCTTAGACGAACCTTGATGTCTATCTGTGTTTTGCAAGAACCTAATCCAGATATGGTGTCTAATCACATCTCTTCTCTG
>CM068957.1:28124949-28135716 GCA_035128595.1 Eptatretus atami
CCCTCTCCCTTGCACAGATATAATGTCTCTGTTCCCCACTGTTTGTCCTTCCCACTCCCACCCCTCTTGTCTCATGCCCCCTTACTGTTGTGTTGTATGTTAGCTCTCATATGAGCCTTGAAAAGGTACAGAAAATAAATTACTTCTTTTCTTTTTCAGTGTAAGAAACGTATTGGTGAGATATTGAGGTTATTTCTCCGAAATATACTCACAGACGTGGGTTCCAGCGTCCGGCCACGTCTTCATCTAACAAACTACCCGACTGATATGGACCAAATTTGGTACAATGCACCAGGGCAGCAAGGTCTCATGGGGTTGAGCCCTAACCTTAAGTTGTGCTCCCCATGGCCGTATCTCCCCCAGAAAGGGGGCCACGGCCTCTCTCCCACGATCCCTCATATTCACTAAAACATATTTTCCTCACAAACGGCATGACTAATACGGGCCAAATTTTGCACAATACATCAGAACAGTAAGGACTACTCAAGCCAGTCATCCTTCTGAGGTCGGCGAAATGAGCACCAGTATACTGGTAATTATCCCTGCGTGTCGAAGGCGACTAAAGGGTTGGCGTCAGGAAGGGGATCCGGCCGTAAAAACATTGCCACAAGAAGGGTACCATGATTGGAACCCAAAAGCTGACCCCTGCTCAGGGATAAAGGCTTTAAAATGGTGTGATGATGAAATTAAAAGATAGCCCCTTGAGGGACTGATGGTTATTTCCCCAACAGGTGGGAAAATGAGGGATAAGCCATGCCCCCCCCCCCCCATTTCCTGAAGTGGTGCATAAGTTAACATCATGGTCCTTATGTTTCATGAAGAGTTTGTCTGCACATGGCCATCGGTTTCTGAGAAGATTTAAAAAATATATTACGTGAATTTGAGGCGAACCGCCCCCCCCTTTTCAGCCTCTAAAGGGGTGGATCCTGATGGAGAGCACAATCACATGAGCCTTACTGTTCTGATGTATTGTGCAAAATTTGGCCCGTATTAGTCATGCCGTTTGTGAGGAAAATATGTTTTAGTGAATATGAGGGATCGTGGAGAGAGGCCGTGGCCCCCTTTCTGGGGGAGATACGGCCATGGGGAGCACAACTTAAGGTTAGGGCTCAACCCATGAGACCTTGCTGCCCTGGTGCATTGTGTACCAAATTTGGTCCATATCATGCGGGTAGTTTGTTAGATGAAGACGTGGCCGACGCTGGAACCCACGTCTGTGAGTATATTTCGGAGAAATAACCTCAATATCTCACCAATACGTTTCTTCACACTGAAAAAGAAAAGAAGTAATTTATTTTCTGTACCTTTTCAAGGCTCATATGAGAGCTAACATACAACACAACAGTAAGGGGGCATGAGACAAGAGGGGTGGGAGTGGAAGGACAAACAGTGGGAACAAGACATATATCTGTGCAAGGAGAGAGGAGATGGGATGGGGTGGGACATGTATCAAGATAACATTACAGGGACTTCACGAAGGAAGCAGGAATTTGAAGAGGTGGGCTTGGTGGATTATCGGGTTAAAAAGATCGAGGATTTGGATGGGGATGATAAGAGGTGGTGGTGAACAGCTGTTTTGAAGGCCTGGAGGAAGAATGGGATTGAACAGAGTGAAGGAGTTTATCCCAAAGGCAGGAAAAAAAGAGAATGAAAGAGTGAAGGTGAGCAGTGATTCCTGATTTTGGTAGTTTTACCAGAAGGGGTTGCTGGCAGACCTTGAGCATCCTGCGGAAATATGGTAGGTACTATTGCAGACAGAGCAGGGGGGGGCGAGACCAGAGAGGAGATGGTACAAGGCAGAAGATCACCAAACCTGCCTGCGGTTGAGAAGAGTGAGAAGCCCAAAGACAGCCTCATTGCGGGAGATGCAATGATCCGAAATGCCTTGGTTTCCACAGCGTGAAGCGAGAAAGGTGGAGGCAGGAGCACCAGCCAAGAGGGGAGAGCAGTACTCCATCAGGCTGCGGACAAAGCTTTGTATGTGGTCAGGAGCTCAGGTGCGCCGAGGAAGACTTTGCACACAGAGGATTCCCCGTCGGCGACTGGCTTGGAGGCCAGGTTGGAAATTCAGCTTTCCCAGAAAGGTCATAGCAGTTAAGGAGGCCCAAAAGCTGAATGATAGAACTTCTTTAGAGTGATGTTGAGAAAGATAGATGGGGGGGGGGGGTTCCAGACAGTCATTTCGGAGAGACATAGTGAGAGGTGAGATATGTCAGGATGAAAGACATGTTCCAAGTGTCAGTCCAGTTTGTGATTTTTATCCAGATCTGCAGAGAGTAAAAAAGCTGCTGCTTGTCGGTCTGAGGGATGTCAGATGTTAGTCATTAGCAACGAAACAAAAAGGATTTTCCAGAGAGTCGAAAAGATCATTGATGAAAACCAGAAAAAGCACAGGGCCCAGAACACTACCTTGAAGAACTCTAGCCTGGAAGGAAGAGGAGATGAGAGAATTCCATGAAGAGCCACACGTTGACTGCGACAGGAGAAAGTCTGTGAGCCATGAGTGGAGATTGCCTTGGATACCGTAACAAGAGAGTTTCCTGAGCAGTGCAGGGTGCAGACCTTATTGAAAGCTCGCAATATGTCTCGGGAGATAGCTCTAATCTCATGTCTGGCATTGAGGACCTCCATCCATTGTTAGGTTGGGTTAGGTGTACGATACATCAGAACAGTAAGGACTCATCCATTGTTTGGTGATGCTCTACCCCTCACAGATTCCTCACACATAGGCCTCCTTGTCCACCCTTAGTGACATACAGTTTACGCCTCAGCTCTGAACAGCTCAGCTCTGCCCTAACAGCATGATCCGGATCCAGTGAAACCAACTTTACATTTTTGTTTTTAAACAATGTTTACCATGATGTCCTGCTGATCTCATACTGTTTGTTGGTTAGAACAAGTTTTTCAAATCAGATTGTGCTCAAAAAGGATACAGCGTGCATTTATCATTTTAAAATTTGACAAATTCAATCACCGTGCAAAATCTTATGATGGCGGAGGGGAGGGGTATAAATTTCTTTATATTCGATTGTATATGAACTAGGATCCATGGCACTCTTCGACATCGACCGATTATGCGTCCGCCCACATTATTACATCATTATAATACTTGTACCAACTTTGATTTAAATCCCTTCAGCTGCTCTCAAGTATCACATTTTTACCTGACATGACCTCTGACCTCTTGATGCCAAAATTCAATCAGTTCATCTTTACGTCATATCCATACTTGTATCATGTTTGGTGAAAATCCAATCACTGGTTCACAAGTTAGTGCAGTAACAGAATTTTACCTAACATGACCTCTAACCTTTGACCTCTCCTCTCCAAAACATAATCAGTTCATCTTTTCCATCATTTAACATACTTGTGCCGAGTTTGACCTCGCTCCCTTCAGCTGTTCTTAAGTTATCGCGCGTATCGAAAACGTATCATGGATGGACAGCCGGACGGACAACACGGAAAACATAATGCCTCCGGCGTCTTCGGTGGCAGCATAAAAAGTCTTGAACTCTCTCTCTCTCTCATTCCAAGAACTTTAAGAATACCTCAAGTAGACCTTTAGCTCTTTACAGCTTAAAAGTCAACAACGTTTCATTTTAAAGTCGACCGCAAGACTTCAATTTTCAAAACTGAGTCAATGCTGAAATTTATATATGCAAAAGAGGCTGGGCAGTTAATGTTGATGGTCTTCATTTATTTTTGCTATTTTATTGTGATCTTTTAAACAAAACTTTGATCAATGTAAATTTTTTTGAGTCTGATCTCTTCCTCAAATCCCAATCCAACCTCAGACTTATGCCAAACGAAACTCATGGTCCGGCCTTGGACGAATCCACAAAGCAGTCCGCCATCCAGGGGTTGCAAAGAAGATTATGAAGAGGACGGATCCTCGGAGGGTCCATCGCAGCTGGGTCTGGAGGCTTGGGATTTAAACCTGGCCTGTTGGGTTTCAAATCAGACGTTAGCCTGTGATCCCACTCCAAAAAGGATCTACTTTCCACCTGCCTGACCTTCCTTCAGCTCCGTTCTTTCCAAGGGATGCACAGAAACTGGATGTGGAGAGGTTGGAACGGTGTTACCAGGTGAGAAGAAAAATGTAATTCTACACACAAAACTTGTTACCTCCAAAACTAGAATTCATAAGCCAACTCATGCAGTCTTCAGAAAAAGGATATGGGAAGGGTCTTTTGAACTCTTGCTTTGGTTCTGAGCACAGTCTATATTAGCTTTGTTCGTGGACTTTGAAAAACAGGCGTGATGGCAACCACACGAAGCTAATCAGTCAAACGGAACATTCCAGAGCTGAACCTTCTGCCAATTTTTCTCAGAGAAACTGACGATTTTGGAACGATCTTTGAGGAAAAGATGAGCTCAAACAAAATATTGTCGCAGCCCCGGGGTCGCCACGAGGGAGGGGCTGTCCACGGTTCCTCTCCGGACTCACCGGGAATCGCAGGCCGTCGCACACAAATAACTTCGGGTCACTATTCGACCGCAAATGCCAATAACTTGACCACGTGACCCA
This sequence comes from Eptatretus atami, assembly GCA_035128595.1. Classification (NCBI taxonomy): domain Eukaryota; kingdom Metazoa; phylum Chordata; class Myxini; order Myxiniformes; family Myxinidae; genus Eptatretus; species Eptatretus atami. The sequence continues at coordinate 28,129,478 of CM068957.1, forward strand.
GGGTCCTCCGACTGACAACCGTTTACCTCTGAACACGTGATCGCCTTATTGGGGAATCGGGCCCTCGATGCGTACTTGCATTACTTAAGTACTTACCGTATCAGGTGCAGCTGAGCGGAGCTGCCAAGTACGCACGGGCAATTTAAGCAGATTTGGGAATAACGTCCCAGCTGAGCTAGGGTGCGGGCCATGCTTGACCAATGGAGGAAAAGACAAAAACAACCTGGGCACATTTCTAACAGGCACATTTATTTAAATAAAGACGAGGAAAATTATGTGGAACAGTGTGGGATTTATTGCAAATGTACAGCAGGAAAGCAAGGAATTTGTGAGGTGTGGTAAAAGACATAGAATATTCACAAAAGAAGACAGAGCAGAGTTATCCAGAATATTCTTAAACAGTCTTAACATATGCTACAACAGGAACCATCACACACACAAACCCAAGGAAAATTAGTGATAGCGCAGAGAGATATAAGCAGTTAAGGATTAGCAACCTCAATACCTGGCACGGTCGGCGGACCTGCGCAACCAAAACGCTTAGGAAAGGGGAGGAGGGTGAAATACTGAGGGTGTCTAGGATGCATGAGTAAGAGGTGCGAGTGTAATGCAACGTGGTGTAGAGAAAGAATGTGAGGTGCAGTTCAGTGCGGTTCACTCTGAAAAAAGAACGCCCGTGTTGATTGCTCTTTTGCGTCCACAGTAGACAAGAGATAGATGGTAGAGAAAAGATGCGTAAGAGAAAAGACCCTATCATAAATAGTGTGAGAACCTGTACGTGTAAGTGTTGCTGCGGGATGCAGCCTAACTGAGCGTCAATAGAATAAGAAGAGCCCCGTCTTGTATCAGTAACACGTGATCCCACGCTGATCACGCTGACCTTCGCTCAGTGCTGATGCTTGTCCTCCTTGTGCCGTCTTTCCACGGTGAGCTCTGATGTCTGCTGTAGCCTTTTGTCTGGCGAGCTCTGACATCTGGCGCTTTCCCGTCCTGGCAATTGACTCAAATTAGCTGCGTTTGCTCTTAATATGAGCCCTGGGCAAGGGAGGAGCCAAACTTTGGATCAAACGATGCTCTTGGTTAATTCAAGCTTCCCCATTGGTCTATAGAGGTCGTCGTAGCCACACTCTGCCAGGCCCCAAACGCGAAGAATGGCTCATTCGCCCACCGACCTGGTCATGCGTCGGAGCTCCGATATTTAACATGGGGCCATGGTTTCGGAAGCGCTGTCTGGCTCTGAATGTGCACTGGCTTCTATTCAAATGTGGGATTATGGGAAATACCTGTGCTACCTGTGTCTCCTCAAACGAACTCGAACGCATATTCGCGTTTCGAGTTATGCTCCATAATATCCCGACCTTTGTCTCCCCAGCGTCCCTTGAGGCTGCGGTGAGTGTTCGATGAATAAGTGGCAGTTGCAGAGAAGTAGGAGTACATTGTGGAGTTTGTAGTAAAGAGATTGGAATGTAGTGTTGTGGCAAAGAGGGGAAAATTCCTTGTGAGGAAGTCATCCCGGCAGAGAGAGAGAGAGAGGTTTGTCCCTAACGTCGTGTTTGTAATAAAAATGTAAACGTAAGTTGTTGCCGGTGTTTTTGGTAGTCATGTAAGTGGTTGTTGTGAGCATGGCACAGTATGGTGTGCAGAACGAAGGTCTGAGGTGAGACAGCAGTTGAGAATTGGCGTGCAGTTTTGAATGGATAAATGGCGTGCAGATGCAAATCAGGCACTCATGTGTGCTTTGCTTGCTTCCTTCCATCGTTATTGGTTGCGTGCGTGCTTGCATATTTCCTGTTGAGAGAGAAAGGAGTGGAGAAGAAGTGCAAAGATTGAACATTGAGGACCTCACTAAAAGAGCCTGATGCAGCGCATCTTCCCATTTACCCACAAGACATATGGAAAGGGTTAATACATGTACTATTGAAATAACTACCTTGGGATCTCTATGTTGTGTGCGGTTTTACAGAACCGCAACAATATATTTTGGACAAAGTTAGCTCTCTTGTTGCACTGCTAGCCACCACCATTTTGTCTGAATCTCACTGTTACTCCACCAACAGACGCACTGTAAATGTGATTGGTCAAGATGGTGTACAATTTTGCCAACGTACTGCTAACCTGAAGGTTTTTTGGAAGTGCAAACAAGGAGAGTTTTTTTAATTCTACGGTATTCATTTCAAATAATATTAATTCAATTGAAATAAAATACAATTTTAAAAGTTGCAGAAAAAAAACCCAGAACATTTAATTGGAGGTTTACCACCATTGATGTGCCGTCTTTTACACCACCTTATTTAACATGTTAAATTAGTCCTTCGTACATGTTTGTGTCCTTTATGATGTCCCTAAATACAGTAAGTTTCCTGGTTGGAATGAGTTTCAATTTTGACTGCCACACAGACGGACAGAGTGAAACGATGACTTCACACCTCTGTGCCCACTTGAGACGAGGTTCCGTACAATTTGCCAAATTCAGAGCCAAAGTTCTGCTAACCTGCAGCTTCTCATTCCGATTCATGTTCTACAGTGTTCAAAATAAAATGAAATTGAGATCAAGTATGTAGTTCATCTGTCATAGAAATAGACTATAGACAGAGTGAACCAATTGCTTAACCCTGTTTTATGCCACATCCACGAGGTAAGAATTTGCATTTTGATAATAAAGATTTTCATTCATTGGGAATTTTTCATACTCAGATGGGAATGCTCCGTATACCATGGATTCAAAGGAAATTGAAAAAGCAGTTGAAACAACTAAGCTATGACTTGTATACCATCTATTCAAAATTCTAACACCTAACCTGTTTTCTATCTTCTCTCTCTCTCTCTCCAGCTCATTCTTTCTGATTGACACCATCAGCCTGGTCTCACCAGGGGTTGTCCAACAGGGGGCTGGCGTCCCGTGCCATCTGTTACCCAACGACCAACGCTTCATCATTCGTGGGAGAGTCCCGGGAAAGTGGCAATGAGGAGGGAGCGTCTCAACCAGAACTGTGTGGCTTTGGCCTGGCTTTGTTTCCATTGGTCTGGCGAGGAAAAATGATCGTGAATAATTGCCGCCGTGCCCCATCTCTGCTCGGGTCGTGGGGGGTGCGGACATTTGTTTGGGGGAAACGAATTCGGGGGAGCTGGGTTTATTGTGCTCGAGCCGGACAGCGATCCGGGCCAAGCATGGAATGTCGAACACCGCCTGCGGTGCCATTTGGGTGAGTTGAAGTAGGATGGGGTAAATTGAGGCGAGATCAGTGTGAACTGCTTTTCCCTCCCCATGCGTAGGGCTACGTGTACCATCCAACTGTGAACTGGTTGTCGGGGTGAGCCACAGAGCTGGAGTCGTGGACGTTGTCTCCTCTTTGACGATTCCTTCCTCCATACCATTTGCCATGATGGTGTGTATTTGATCTCTGCTTTGATTAATGTGATGCTTCTATCCTTTTGGAGCACTTAAGTTAATCACTGCATGTTACAGTGTATTTGAGCCACTGTGTGCACCATTTCGAGATTAAGGTAGAATGGTTCAACGGTGGTGAACTATTTTCCAGACCTTCACTTGCAGATCCAAATTGTGGTTTTTTCTACTCCCACGTTCACCTGACTCAGGCCTCCTGATCATATTCATTGCAGACCTTTGGCATCCAATGTGGCACAACAGAGAGACAAGCACTTGACTTCCTGTTTGCCCCATGAAGTGATCACCCACAGCCCTTTGTCCCTCTCCCCCATGGTATTCAACTTCAATGCTGACATTTATTATAAAAAAAAAGTTCCCAGTGTTTTTCCAAGATGAAATTTTCATTTTTCAAGGTTGCATTTTCCTTCAGAAAAAGTCACGTTTTAACCATCAGTTTTCCAAGTTGCTTCGTTGTACTGATAAGACAATCTTCTGGCCATATAGTCAATTACCGAGACAGCAAGAAAATTACAACAAACCGGTTTCATTGTGTAATCAATGTAATATTACACCCCAAAGGCTTAGTTGGGTGCATGTTATGTACTGTAGTGCACAACGCTGTCAAATTTACCAGTCACTGTGTGAATGAATCAGAATGTCTGTACCCAATACAAAACATGGTTCTAATTTAACATTTACACTCATAGTCGACATACATCAGCTCCATATGTTCAAACGCTGGCAAGAGTTGGGTTTTTTTTCTCTCTTCCAATCTTTAACTACTCCCAGCAATTCTTATTACCCTCGCCGAAGGATTCGGAGAGGTATTGCCATTTGGGTCCGTTTGTCCGCACAGAACTTTTGTGTTTTCTCCGCAACCACTTGTCGGATTGAGACAAAATTTTCAACAGTGGTGCGACTACTCATGTAGAATGTTGTAATGATAATTAGGACATCATAGGTCGTGGTGTGGGCAGCCATGTTGGTAAAACGGGAAAATAATTTGAACCTCTGTAATCTGAAAACTGCACCAAGGAAAAAATTGAAACTTGGCACATGGTAAGTACTCCTCATGGGGAATGTGATTTTTTTTCTTACTGATGTCATGATTGCACATGGTAAGTACTCCTCATGGGGAATGTGATTTTTTTTTCTGACTGATGTCATGATTGCACATGTAGAACATCACATCTGATCAGTTTGAATTTTTGAGGGTCATCTCGGGTAAAGTGTGTCCACAGAAAAAAAAAATCTTGACATCAGTCACATGATTCAGCAGCCATATTGTTAAAAAAAAAAAATTCAAAAAAATCTCTGAAACGATTGAGTGGGAACTTTATACGTATGACCGCCTGTCCATGAACAAAAAGGTTCACACATATGTCATTGGTCACGTGATTTGGCAGCCATATTGCATTACCTGAAAACCTATAAAAAATCTTCTCGAGAACGGCTGGACAAATTGAGGGACACCACACAAATGTTCCCCAAGCCTGGGTGTACAAGTTCCCCAAGCCACAGCAAGTACTCCTCATGGGGAATGTGTGGTATTTTTATGATGTCATAGGTGCCTCATTATGACATCATAATTGTATATGTAGAACGCCACATCCGATCGGTTATAAAAATTTTCAATCATCGATCAGTCATCTAGGATAAAATGGTTCACAATTTTTTTTTTGATGTCATCGGATACATGATCGGCAGCCATATGGGTTTTTTTAAACCTTCAAAAAATCTTCTGCAATGGCTGAACAGATCGAGGCGAAACTTTACAGAAATGACCGCCGACCCATGAACAAAAGGGTCACACATATGTCATGTCACATTGTTTGGCAGTCATATTGAATTACCCGAAAAACCTATAAAAACACACTCAAAAGAAGTCCTAGCGAGGGTTTGCAATCTTTGGTTGCTCTTTTTCTGTTTGTGTCTTGTTCTTCGAGTGTTGGCTGAGCTGAGACAAATGGCTAAAAAACTCTTGCAGCTGCTCTTTTTCAGATGTATGAATCAGCATCCTTCATCAGAAGGTTGATATCACTCTCCTGCTTTTTTTCTCTTTTTTCTTCACCACCTCACCTCTCTCCTGAAGCTTCCTCTTTCTCCCTTTATTCAACATGTGGTAGGTACTGCCATCTACTCTGCTGGGTGAGGTTCATAGCTCCTTGGTTATGACATTGTCTCAGCCACCAACATTGTCAAGTGATCTATGATGATGCTCTTAGCAATCAAGTTGTTTGCTCAGTCTGCACATAATCCTGCGCAAACAAATAACTTTAAATATTCGTGCATGAAACCAAAAGATTGGAATGAAATTTAACATTTAAAAAACACAAACCGAGCTGTTCTGGTACCGTGCCAAGTTCGATTGCTGTGAATAAATTGTTTGATTAAACTGAATCTATGGGCCTTATCACTTTGCCATCGTAGCCAGGTTCGTAGTCTCTCCGCTCTTCTACCGCCTCCGTTCTGTCTCTTACCCTCTGCTATTCTTGTGCTTTGTCCACCCAACATTTCTGCAGGGCACACACGGTCCACCATCAGACCCCCTTTCTAGTGAAACTAAATCCAGGATCACCGACTGCTCACTTCCGCTCATTTTGTTCCTCTTTTTTTCCACATCTCTGTGATCGAACTTCCACATCTTCTTTAATCTCATTCTTCCCTCCAGGTCTTCAAGACAGCTGTTTCACGTACCATCTCAGGTCGTCCCCAATCCAAAACAAGTATTTTCTACCCTCGTCTACCCCTACTCAATCCCATCGTGCCCACCTGCAGCTCAATATCCCTACCTCCGTGCTCCACTTGCTACTCACCGAGCCTCCGTGCTCCCTCTACTCCTCCCTTTGGG
>CM068957.1:28177978-28194349 GCA_035128595.1 Eptatretus atami
GCATACTAAGGGCCATTTCCGTAACAATATATATGTTTCAATGTGACACTGTAATAAATAACCATGTCTTGGTTGAGGTGCAGGTATAGATAATACATTCTAATGTGAGGGGTGGGGGAGGGAGAATAAATAATAATAATTAAAAAAAACACTCAGGCCAAAATTTCAATTTGGTATTTAATTTCACAATAAAGGTGTTTGTTCCTCAATGTGAAATTAACCAATTATATTGGGTGCGGATAATGAAAGGTGGTTTTTATCCGTGATGAGCAGGAGAGATGACTAAAGACACGAAGGGAATATTATAATTGATTCAAATGGAGAAGAGGAGTGGTAAGCTGAAGAGAAAGTGATGACGAGGGGTGTTTACAAAATGACACAATAATCCAAGAAATGCCAACTTTTTTATTTTTCAACACGGAGCTGTATTTAATAATAGGTAAGAATAAAAATCCTTCCTTCCAAATTATACACACTTTCTCCTCTTCTCCTAACGGCCACTATTATTCCCCCATTTTTGTGGGGTTGGCCTGTTGAAGGTTGGCCCAAATCTTTCACGAACCAGCTGGCCAGGCATGACGTTTGACTAAGGTTAGGACACAAATTTGGAATTTGTTCAGGGTACTTGCGATAACTCACCTACTCTGCACGAAGGACACCATGGGATCTTTACCATCCACCAACTAATGCTCGCAGACAGGACGCCTAGTTTAATGTCTATCCGAGGAACAGCACACACATCAATGAATCACCCTACCTGTGAAACACCGGGATGACAGTTTATAGCTGGGTTGAGATTCAAGCTTAAGGGGAGTGTATGCACATCTATGCCACCCGGCCAGCCCCCCAAATTACACATATTGTAATTATAAATCTAAAAATCAAAAAGTTGGCCTTTCTTTGACTACTGTGAATGTCTCATTCCAAAAAACACATTCTGAATGCCCCATGGACGGCAAAATTATTCTGGGATGTCGATGATAAGAGCATCTTCACCCTCTGGCCCCCCCTCGTCGCTTGCTTCACCTCCTGTGTCACTGAAAACGAGCGTAGCGAGCGAAGTTAGCTGCCCTGGAGGCAGCTTGCCACTACAAAATGAAGATAGAGAGTCTGGAGGCGAGAGGGACAACTGTGGAGGGGGGGGCGGGGTGAAACAAGGATGGGAAAGGATGTGTTAAGTATTAAGTGATGGTGCCGGGTAAAAAGGGCATGAAAAAAATTGAGAAAAAGCTTGTGGTTCAGATCCTATGTCAATAGAACAAAGCTGTTGTCATCCACAGCAATGTCTGTACAACCACATTCTCACTCAAACTATCTTTATCAGAAACTTCCCTTTATCAGTCTTCCAAAGGTGAGATGTATAATATTAGACAACACTGTGGAAGTTACATCGAGTTCAAATTTGTAACTCAATGACTTATATTCACCAAAAAAAAAAAACCTACCCTTCAAAACGTTTATTAATTTATTATTTTGAATATAACCCTACATCGATCGGTTAAGGCCCAGTCACCCTTGACGTTTTAGCCAGCTTATGCCGATTTTTGGAAAATTTGTCTAAAACGCTGGTACATGTCGAATACGTTATGGGTAAGTTTGATAACATTGAGACACGCTGAAAAACACTGCCAACACGTCGTTGTACGCTGGCTTTAAACGTTTGACTTTTCGCGTTGTTCTCAAATTTTCCATGCTTGAAATTTTAAGACTTATGCCAGCGTATGACTCACACGTTCCGCATAACGCTGGCCATAATTTTCGGCACGTCAAGCGTCGTTGACACACGTCGACACACGTTACTTGTGAGTTACTCATAAGTCGAAACACGTCGAGGTAATTGTTACGTCCGAAACTTATTTCTAACCTATGAGTAACGTGTTGTACTCACGTTACGCGATCGGTGACACACATCGACACACGTTACTCGAAAGGTGCTCATAAGTCGAAACACATCGAGGTAATGGTTAGCGTCAGTGTCCAGACTCCCTGTTTTTTTTTTCTTTTTTTTTTTTCTTCCTTCCTTCGGTATGATGGTGATTTTGACAACTTCGATTTTCTAGTGCGGTTATAATATAATATAATTAATAGACTGCCGCTCAATGATTTAAATCATAACCGCACTGTACACTGAACACCGTCATACCGAAGAAAAAAAAAAAAACCGGGAGTCTGGAACACTGACGCTAACCATTACCTTGACGTGTTTCGACTTATGAGTACCTTTCAAGTAACGTGTGTCGACGTGTGTCAACGATCGCATATCGTGCGTACAACTTATTCCCATCGCATGGGAGCGTGTGTCATACGGCAAGTACGTCGTAAAATTTTCAACATGTTTAAAATTACAAGACGTACTCCATTTAATACGACGTATGATAGCGTACTTTAGTGTTCTATTCACGTATACTAAACTTACACCATACCGTATTCGACGTGCGCCAGCGTTTAGACGCATTTCAGAGGTCGGCATACGCTGGCAAGATCGCCAAGGTGTGACTGCGATGTTGACACTTCCATTTTGCGCGGTTATGATTTGAATCGTTGTGCGGCAGCCTTTTCATACCTACGCCACGTCATCGTCGGCGATCTCGTGCAGCGCGCTATGCACAATTAGACTATCGTTGGGCATAGGTTGTGAAGGCCGACAACAGGTTCAGCATTCGTTGGTATAAGTTATCTATAACACAACGAAACGCTCTGTGTCCTTTACTAACACGTTATGCATAAGACCAAGTCGTTATGAATACGTCCGAATCTTTTAAAAAAACATCAAAAGTTCAACGTAAGCCAGCGTTTTACATACATTTTGATACGTTGCCATTGCTGGCTAAAACGTCAAGGTGTGACTGGGCCTTTAGTTCCGTGAAATTAAAAGTGCTTTTTCAAGCTGTAAAACATAAATGACAAAATAAACGACAAACTCAGACTAATTACAATTATCTCACTTTGTCCACCTGAGCACGTTTGCCCCGGGGTGACCTGTTGTGCCGGGATCGGGGTTGCCGGGTAGCTTGGCTGTACCCTGTGGGGTTGGGTGTTGGTGAGGACTGTGCACCTTTTCCCACCAAGGGGGGTGAGCATTCAGGAAGGGGTGGTGAAGGAATCTAAAGCAGAAAATAAGCAGCAGCAAAAAAATATATAAACAAACGAAAAAAACATCAAAAGCAAAAAATGAATGGCAAAAAAATTAAAACAAAATTCACAATGGAAGCAGAACAATGGACATTGATTAGAAAATAACATTGCAAAACAATGAGAAAAACCGATTCAAATGAGATTTACGGTATTTATTCCTCGCTTCTTCCATCCATGGAACCACCTTCCAGCTGTCTCACCCTTCCCTTCAGGACTTCTAGCAGGCAGTGGCACCGCTATCTCTAGTCACCCCCAATTCTGACCGATGATCTTTATTACCCCTATTAACACTTCCAAACCCAACCATCTTATTTGCTATCTTCAGTATTTCCTCCCCTCCTTTCTCTCCTCTTTTCCTATCTGTTAATTCCCTTGACGTTTGTCCCTCTGCCAGTTCTAACTTGCTCTTCCATGAGCCTCGATCTTATAAAGAAAAAAAATATATATATATACATATATATATATATATTGCAAGATACATAATTGCCCTCACATTGAAACAAAACACAATCCCACCATTAAAAGGCACGACATCCGCAACAAATGGATTTCTTTATGTCATCAGTATTTTTGCACTTCAACCTTAGTTTTTAGGAACAATGCTAATGGTGGCTGGTCTGGTAGGATGGCCTAAAGGTGCACCCACTCGCCTCTGTGCTGTTAAGCCTGGGTTTGAATCTCGGCACATTTATAAACTGTCATCCCGGTGTTTCGCATGCAGGGCGAAGCATCTGTGTGTGTCATCCCTTGGAAAGACATTAAAGCTGGAGGACCAATATGCCAGCACTGGTCGTTGGTGGATGTTAAACATCTCACGGTGTCCTTCATGCAGAGTAGGAAAATTTTCGCCAGCACCCTGAATAAATTACAAATTCCTGCCACCCGCAATCGTCTATCCTGCGTAGGAGTGACAACACATCAAGGCTTGTAACCCTAGCCAAGAGGAGACGGATTCAACAGAACTGAGGATCTGTAAAAAGTATGGTTATGTTGATGATAATGGTGCTAATGTTGTTAGAACACTTTGTCAATTGCCTGGTGATGTCCTTGCGATCTACATATTATGAAAGTAGCCGAATTTCTCCATCCGTCACTCTGTCACGCTTATTTCACTGGTACAGCATTAAGGTTTTATGTCAAGCACTAAACTAGGCCTCTACGGACGTGCACGTCATTCAGCACTCAATTCATCCCATCGCTTCGCCGACGGCAGTTGAACAACATCACTCCTATATCTGATTATCTGACATCCGCAGGTGACAGGTTGAATGCTAGATGCCAGGATGATGGATTTCGTAAGATGGTGGCATAGTGAGGCGGCGTAGTAAGATGGCGCTACGACTGGGATATCATTATGGCATTATGTCTTGTGCTAGGCTAAGCCTTTACGGTGGTGTATGATTCATGACTCGATGAGAATTGCATTTTGCAACCTGAAAAAAAAAAGAAGACAAAAAAGGTCTGATCCCTGGAAACATAAAACAAATTCATTCTTGTTGTTTTTTTGGTGAATAATCACTCGTATTACTAAAAAAAATACCGAGTTGTTGTCAGTAAACACATTGTTTCTGAAATATAAATAAGTTTTTGAAATATTGATTGTTAATAAACGGTATTACTGTACTGTAACGTATACAAGTTATGTTGTTTACTTTCCGACAGCAAAGTGACGGATCCAATGCTAGTTCATGCTGAAGTACACTGACATCTCCTAATGTACCCATCTTCCATGTGAAATATGTACAAGCTCATCCAAGAGCCTCAGACATTATGGAAATAAAAACGTGAATATTTATTATCAATCTAAATTACTTCACGAATAGTACATTTTTTCACTCAAAGTGAATGAGTCAACCTAACCCGAAACAAACTCTCAAAATTGTTCCGAGCTGACACATGACAAATATGGTGCACATCATCCCTTCCGAATTGGCAAGACAAGACAAGACAAAGGTGGTCGAGTATCTGTCACACCTGACCAGAACACCGCACAGATGCAGGCTGTGGAGCGAGAGAGATGTCCCACCTGTGTGAAACGGTACCAATTTAAAAGGCAATTAGCCCGCACACACGAAGCGAAAAGCGAGGTTAAGCAATTGGTTCACTTTGTATGTCTCTGTCCGTGTCTTTGTCTGTCTATAAACATCAGTTTGTGATCGAGGAACAATTTAATTTTAATTGAATGTTACATTTTGAGCATTAATCAGAAACAAACCTGGAGTTTAGCAGTACTCTGGCTCTGAATTTGTCCTGATTGCACGTGTGCAGAGAGGAGCGAGATAAACTGTTTTACTCGGTCTGCTTGTCTGGCAGACAAACAAAATTGAAAATCATTCCAAACAGGAAACCTACTGTTTTTAAGGACGTCATAAAGGACACAAACAGGCACGGAGAACTAATGTAACGTGTTAAATAAAATGGTGCAAAGGACGCTGCATTAATGGTGGTAAACCTCAGATTTTTATTTTTTTCTAGAACCTTTCAAATCTTTATTTTATTTCAATTGTATTATATGCTTACACACTGAAGAACACAATTCGCCTTTTTGTCACTTTCAAAACCCTTCCATTTAGCAGTACTTGGACAAACTATTACGGCATTTTACATCATCTCGACCAAATTTGCTGCTCGCAGACCCCGACCATGTCCCTTCTTCTCAAGGCTGCGCAGAGTAAAGTGTTCCGTGAACTCTCCAGTGAATGAAGTGATATAATCAGTCTCAGTCTCATGAAGACACTGTTTTTGATAGGATAACTCACAAAAGAAATGCATAAATATTGGCATTTATTGATATGTATATTTCAAATTTTAAAAATGGTCTCAAATACTTTGTCCTGACATGTCGTCTACAATCCACCGAAGGCATTAATGGTGTGCTCCAAAGAATGATAATTGTGGACACATCCAAACTCCTTAAGAGTGGACAATAATGTTGCTGATTGGAAAGAAGCTGATAGGTCTGTAGTTAAGTGGTTCAGTTTTTGCACCTTTTTACCTCGGCCACCTAAGGTGGATGAAGGTTACGTTTTCACCTCTGTCTGTCTGTTTGTCTGTGAGCAGGATATCTCAAAAAGTTGTGTCCGGATTTGGCCAAAATTTGGTGAACAGGTTGGGTGTGTGACAAGGACGAATGGATTAGATTTTGGTGACGATCCGGGTTCGAAAATTTTAAAGCGATTATTCACTATTGAGTGATGGGGTTAAAAACGATATTTAACATGATATCTCAAAAAGTTATGGATGGATTCAGACGAAACTTGGTGGACATGTGTATGCGACAAGGACGAATGGATTAGATTTTTCCTGAAGAACTGAATCTGGATACGGATCCGAGGATATTTTAAGTGATTCTTCACCACTGAGAGATGGAGCCAAAAATGATATACAGCATGATATCTCAAAAAGTTGTAACTGAGTTATGAGAAAAAAAAAGAAAACGAGGTGGAAGAGTGAGTTAGGTGACAAGAACAGACCGATTAGATTTTGGTTCAGGTCCGGATCCAGATCTGGCCTATCAGTGAGATACAAAACGTAAACTGTTCAGCCTGGCAGAAGAGGTATGCACTCCAACAAATGTCGTTCTAGTTTATGTCATGCAGCGGTTGATGTTGGCTGATTTCCAAGTGATGGAAGATGACCTTGGGAAAATGACAGGGTGAAAAGGGCAGAGAGAGAGAGAGAGAGAGAGAGAGAGAGAGAGAGAGAGAGAGAGAGAGAGAGAGAGAGAGAGAGAGAGAGAGAGGATGTGAAAGAACAGCAGAGCAGGATTTTAGGACACATGAGCTGATGCCGTCTGTTCGAGTTGCAGTCAGAGTCAGAGTCGAGGGTTAACAGCAACTTCTCCACCATCTCAGGTGCAAAAGACACAGAGTCCAGTTGCAGTTGAGTACGACAGGAAAGGATGGGTACCGAGAGTGAGTGGTTGGGGATTCAAAATTGAGGCATTCAGCCATCTCATGAGTGGAGTCGGCTGTGATGCCATTTGAAGAGAGGGAAGGGATGGAGGGAGAACATACACCAGAGACAGACTTAACGAGGCACCACCAGCTTTTAGAGGAGGGAGACAAGTTTGAAAGTTAATTCTTGAGGCTGGGTAGATGTTGTTATCTGGCTCTCCTGAGGGTAGACACACACTTGTTGCGGAAGTCTTGGAAGATCTGAGATTGTCTTTGGTTGGATTAGCATTCCAAGAAGGGCAACTTCCTCACCACATGATTCAGTGTACCATGGGTGGGAGGAGAGGCAGGATAATTGATGACAAGATTGGATGAGCCTGTGCTTGAGAGAGAGCAGGTTTCTTTGGAAAAATTCCAAGGCTGAGTTAACATCAGGAGCAGCAGATATGCGAGATCAGTCCTGAAGAGAGATGGCTGCTTGCATGCAGTCCCTGCCAATATGCCTGTGTGAACTGCCAGATTCGCTGGCGTTGAGGCAGCTCTCTGAGAATAGTCAGAGATATTGACTTTAATTCACAAGCACATGATCAGATGAACCAATTGGAACAGTGGAAGAGCAGGAGACATTTTGCAGGAAAGTTAGTCATCACCAAGCCAAGAAGGGAGGATTTGCCATTGGGAGAAATCCTGGTTGGAAAGTTCACAGATTGAGTCACAGAAGTCCTTTGCTGAGGTGTCTTAGCTGGTGAGAAATTGAAGTCAGGTAAGGTCAGGTATGGGAGCATGCGCCGGAGCAGCGCGTCGCTGCGTAATTGAAGTGCCATGGCTGAAGTGACAACACCCAGCCAATTTGTATGGTGACAATTGAAATTGCCACGTATGAGGAAGAGAGAGTTGGATTGAGCGGTTAAAAGTTTTGTCCATGTTGTCTGAGCGATATGTAGATGGAGTCATCACTGTTAGGAGGACTGTTATAACACACAAATGAACAATAGGTGGGAGCAGAGGGGAAGTTGCAACCAGAGGTACTCCTGGGGAATGGGGAGGTGTAACATCAGTACATGGACAGTGAGAAATGGAGTTATTGATGTAAAGTGCAACTCCATCGCCTGGGCGTGGTTCAAGCCCATCAAATTGGAGGAGAAACTATCTGGGGAGAGACACTAAGGAGATAGGGACGTCTTGTGGGAGGAAGGATTCTGTTAAACAGATAATGTTTGGTTTATCGGCAGCGGCCTGGATTGAGAGATCTGTCAGGTTAGAGCAGAGACCTTGGATGTTTCAGGTTTACACATCTTATGATGTGGAGCATGATATGTTGTGATCAATAAATTTCCTTTCAAAAATGACAAAAATTATAAAGTGCATTTTCAAGAATGTGCCGCAGCAGATTGGTCGCCGAAGGTGGACCAAGAAGGGTACTCCCGCAAGGACGGCGGGAGTGTCCGCTTGTATATAGAAACCTCCTTAATAAGGCACAAAATAACAAAAAGCTTCAAGGAAGTGTCATGTTTCCATCTTGTATCAGCCATGGCAAATTATAATGCAAAAACACAAAACAGCATTGTAAATACGAACTAAAGAGATCACGTGATCTCTGCCTTACCTCTCCAAAGCAATTTGCTGCATTTGCATTTCAACTGCAGTCACAGAAATGAAACAATGTCTATCCCTATTTTGTTGGTAACCAAACCCGACCCTTTTGGAAGACACTGCACACTCTTTCAAGAAAAATAATAAAAGATCCCCAATTCAAGAGGCCAAAATTATTGATTTAAATAAATAAATCAGCTCATTTTACATTCCTGAGTGTTTTAAGGGTGATGTGTGCCAGCCTTAAATCACCCACAGTTGTGCATCCCTTTATCTCCCTTCTCTCGTGAAGTAAGGAGCCACCATGGAGAGGGGCTGAAAAACTGAAATGTGGCATTGGCATTGCAAGTGTGGGTTTCAGATCCATCCTTCCCCACTCACACCTTGCCCACAATCACAACATTCTCTGTGAATAATACCATTTTGTGGGTGTTCGGTTATGTAAATAACAGGTTATCCTGAGTGAGTGACTGATCCACCCATCCCATACCGAATGCAGGAAGTGAGGAGGGGTGCGGACTTGATTTGGTGTGGAGGGAGAGATTTGAGGCCGAGAGGAGCTCCCCATAGGTCCAACACTGGATGCTCTTCGTCTGTGTGGAAGAGATGAAGTGGATATGGGAAAACGAACAGCAATGGAGGGAGTGGTGACAGAGCCTCAAGCCCAACACTTCTGGAATACAGCCGCTTTGTTAAAGTCAACAGTGTCGTACTAAAATATCCCACTTGCGATTCAATGAGTGAGGCTTTTGGCCTGGTACTTTGAGTGAAATCCATCTTTCCAGTTAAGGGTTGATGACATGGTTAACAATCATCTGGTAAACTTGGACTACCAGAGATACACAGAGGAGAATTTCATGCACTCAGCGAAGCTTGCTGCACAAGGAGCCAAGCCCCACCTTGTCCTGCCGGCATCATGCCCCTCACATGGGGTCTTCTGCCTTGATGCCTTAAGAGCTTGAGCGCAGGGCAGGACATTGCTGCATTACTCCTCCAAATAACACCATGGGTTTGAGCTTAGCGAACCCTGCTGTCGCGAATCCCCAGTCTTTAATCGTATGCGTCTGAGGCCTTAAAGCATAGGTAAAGGCCCTGTCACACCTTGACGTTTTAGCCAGCGTATGACGACGTATGAAAAATTTGGTGAATACGCTGGCACACGTCGAATACGTTATGGGTAAGTTTTGTATACGTTAAGAGCACACTAAAGCACGCTGGCATACGTCGTAGTACGCCGAGCTTGTCGACAAATTTTAAGCATGCTCAAAATTTGTCGACGTATGCCAGCGTATGACTCACACGTTCCGCATACGCTGGCCATAAGTTGTAGGCATGTTATGCGATCGTTGACACACGTCGACACACGTTACTTGTAAGTTACTCATAAGTCGAAACACGTCGAGGTAATGTCTAGCGTACCCGAAACTTATTTCTAACCTATGAGTAACGTGCTTTGAACCTATGTGTAACGTATCTCCAACGCATATTGACGTTGTAGACGTATTTGACGTCTTCCCGACGACAACAGAACTTACTGCACGTGTTTGTAACTTACAGCTACCGTATAATGGCGTATTGGCAGCGTTTAGGGGAATTGGTAATATAAAATGGGGTTCACAGGAGGAACCCGTCAGTGTTCCAGATCCATGTTGAGTAGATGTCCATGTCAGTAGTATCAGTAGTGTAGTAGGTGAGCGTGTCAGTAGTAGTAGTAGTAGGTCCATGTCAGTAGTAGTAGGTGAGCGTGATGTGATGATGGGTGTGGGTGATGATGGATCCTCCTTGCGTCCGCGTCCACGGCCAGGAGACTTATTTGCAGCATTCTGAGAGAGATACGGATCAATGCTAGTTCATGCTGAAGTACACTGACATCTCCTAATGTACCCATCTTCCATGTGAAATATGTACAAGCTCATCCAGAGCCTCAGACATTATGGAAATAAAAACGTGAATATTTATTATCAATCTAAATTACTTCACGAATAGTACATTTTTTCACTCAAAGTGAATGAGTCAACCTAACCCCGAAACAAACTCTCAAAATTGTTCCGAGCTGACACATGACAAATATGGTGCACATCATCCCTTCCGAATTGGCAAGACAAGACAAGACAAAGGTGGTCGAGTATCTGTCACACCTGACCAGAACACCGCACAGATGCAGGCTGTGGAGCGAGAGAGATGTCCACCTGTGTGAAACGGTACCAATTTAAAGGCAATTAGCCCGCACACACGAAGCGAAAAGCGAGGTTAAGCAATTGGTTCACTTTGTATGTCTCTGTCCGTGTCTTTGTCTGTCTATAAACATCAGTTTGTGATCGAGGAACAATTTATTTTAATTGAATGTTACATTTTGAGCATTAATCAGAAACAAACCTGGAGTTAGCAGTACTCTGGCTCTGAATTTGTCCTGATTGCACGTGTGCAGAGAGGAGCGAGATAAACTGTTTTACTCGGTCTGCTTGTCGGCAGACAAACAAAATTGAAAATCATTCCAAACAGGAAAACCTACTGTTTTTAAGGACGTCATAAAGGACACAAACAGGCAGCGAGAACTAATGTACGTGTTAAATAAAATGGTGCAAAGGACGCTGCATTAATGGTGGTAAACCTCAGATTTTTATTTTTTTCTAGAACCTTTCAAATCTTTATTTTTATTTCAATTGTATTATATGCTTACACACTGAAGAACACAATTCGCCTTTTTGTCACTTTCAAAACCCTTCCATTTAGCAGTACTTGGACAAACTATTACGGCATTTACATCATCTCGACCA
The DNA here is from genome assembly GCA_035128595.1 of Eptatretus atami. Taxonomy (NCBI): domain Eukaryota; kingdom Metazoa; phylum Chordata; class Myxini; order Myxiniformes; family Myxinidae; genus Eptatretus; species Eptatretus atami. The sequence continues at coordinate 28,189,380 of CM068957.1, forward strand.
AATTTGCTGCTCGCAGACCCCGACCATGTCCCTTCTTCTCAAGGCTGCGCAGAGTAAAGTGTTCCGTGAACTCTCCAGTGAATGAAGTGATATTTCAGTCTCAGTCTCATGAAGACACTGTTTTTGATAGGATAACTCACAAAAGAAATGCATAAATATTGGCATTTATTGATATGTATTTCAAATTTTAAAAATGGTCTCAAATACTTTGTCCTGACATGTCGTCTACAATCCACCGAAGGCATTAATGGTGTGCTCCAAAGAATGATAATTGTGGACACATCCAAACTCCTTAAGAGTGGACAATAATGTTGCTGATTGGAAAGAAGCTGATAGGTCTGTAGTTAAGTGGTTCAGTTTTTGCACCTTTTTACCTCGGCCACCTAAGGTGGATGAAGGTTACGTTTTCACCTCTGTCTGTCTGTTTGTCTGTGAGCAGGATATCTCAAAAAGTTGTGTCCGGATTTGGCCAAAATTTGGTGAACAGGTTGGGTGTGTGACAAGGACGAATGGATTAGATTTTGGTGACGATCCGGGTTCGAAAATTTTAAAGCGATTATTCACTATTGAGTGATGGGGTTAAAAACGATATTTAACATGATATCTCAAAAAGTTATGGATGGATTCAGACGAAACTTGGTGGACATGTGTATGGACAAGGACGAATGGATTAGATTTTTCCTGAAGAACTGAATCTGGATACGGATCCGAGGATATTTTAAGTGATTCTTCACCACTGAGAGATGGAGCCAAAAATGATATACAGCATGATATCTCAAAAAGTTGTAACTGAGTTATGAGAAAAAAAAAGAAAACGAGGTGGAAGAGTGAGTTAGGTGACAAGAACAGACCGATTAGATTTTGGTTCAGGTCCGGATCCAGATCTGGCCTATCAGTGAGATACAAAACGTAAACTGTTCAGCCTGGCAGAAGAGGTATGCACTCCAACAAATGTCGTTCTAGTTTATGTCATGCAGCGGTTGATGTTGGCTGATTTCCAAGTGATGAGAAATGACCTTGGAAAATGACAGGGTGAAGGGCAGAGAGAGAAGAGAGAGAGAGAGAGAGAGGAGAGAGAGAGAGAGAGAGAGAGAGAGAGAGAGAGAGAGGAGAGAGAGAGGATGTGAAAGAACAGCAGAGCAGGATTTTAGGACACATGACTGATGCCGTCTGTTCGAGTTGCAGTCAGAGTCAGAGTCGAGGTTAACAGCAACTTCTCCACCATCTCAGGTGCAAAAGACACAGAGTCCAGTTGCAGTTGAGTACGACAGGAAAGGATGGGTACCGAGAGTGAGTGGTTGGGGATGCAAAATTGAGGCATTCAGCCATCTCATGAGTGGAGTCGGCTGTGATGCCATTTGAAGAGAGGGAAGGGATGGAGGGAGAACATACACCAGAGACAGACTTAACGAGGCACCACCAGCTTTTTAGAGGAGGGAGACAAGTTTGAAAGTTAATTCTCGAGGCTGGGTAGATGTTGTTATCTGGCTCTCCTGAGGGTAGACACACACTTGTTGCGGAAGTCTTGGAAGATCTGAGATTGTCTTTGGTTGGATTAGCATTCCAAGAAGGGCAACTTCCTCACCACATGATTCAGTGTACATGGGTGGGAGGAGAGCTGGATAATTGATGACAAGATTGGATGAGCCTGTGCTTGAGAGAGAGCAGGTTTCTTTGGAAAAATTCCAAGGCTGAGTTAACATCAGGAGCAGCAGATATGCGAGACTCATCCTGAAGAGAGATGGCTGCTTGCATGCAGTCCCTGCCAATATGCCTGTGTGAACTGCCAGATTCGCTGGCTTGAGGCAGCTCTCTGAGAATAGCCAGTGATATTGACTTTAATTCACAAGCACATGATCAGATGAACCAATTGGAACAGTGGAAGAGCAGGAGACATTTTGCAGGAAAGTTAGTCATCACCAAGCCAGAAGGGAGGATTTGCCATTGGGAGAAATCCTGGTTGGAAAGTTCACAGATTGAGTCACGAAAGTCCTTTGCTGAGGTGTCTTAGCTGGTGAGAAATTGAAGTCAGGTAAGGTCAGGTATGGGAGCATGCGCCGGAGCAGCGCGTCGCTGCGTAATTGAAGTGCCATGGCTGAATGACAACACCCAGCCAATTTGTATGGTGACAATTGAAATTGCCACGTATGAGGAAGAGAGAGTTGGATTGAGCGGTTAAAAGTTTTGTCCATGTTGTCTGAGCGATATGTAGATGGAGTCATCACTGTTAGGAGGACTGTTATAACACACAAATGAACAATAGGTGGAGCAGAGGGGAAGTTGCAACCAGAGGTACTCCTGGGAATGGGGAGGTGTAACATCAGTACATGGACAGTGAGAAATGGAGTTATTGATGTAAAGTGCAACTCCATCGCCTGGGCGTGGTTCAAGCCCATCAAATTGGAGGAGAAACTATCTGGGGAGAGACACTAAGGAGATAGGGACGTCTTGTGGGAGGAAGGATTCTGTTAAACAGATAATGTTTGGTTTATCGGCAGCGGCCTGGATTGAGAGATCTGTCAGGTTAGAGCAGAGACCTTGGATGTTTCAGGTTTACACATCTTATGATGTGGAGCATGATATGTTGTGATCAATAAATTTCCTTTCAAAAATGACAAAAATTATAAAGTGCATTTTCAAGAATGCCCGCAGCAGATTGGTCGCCGAAGGTGGACCAAGAAGGGTACTCCCGCAAGGACGGCGGGAGTGTCCGCTTGTATATGGAAACCTCCTTAATAAGGCACAAAATAACAAAAAGCTTCAAGGAAGTGTCATGTTTCCATCTTGTATCAGCCATGGCAATTATAATGCAAAACACAAAACAGCATTGTAAATACGAATAAAGAGATCACGTGATCTCTGCCTTACCTCTCCAAAGCAATTTGCTGCATTTGCATTTCAACTGCAGTCACAGAAATGAAACAATGTCTATCCCTATTTTGTTGGTAACCAAACCCGACCCTTTTGGAAGACACTGCACACTCTTTCAAAGAAAATAATAAAAGATCCCCAATTCAAGAGGCCAAAATATATTGATTTAAATAAATAAATCAGCTCATTTTACATTCCTGAGTGTTTTAAGGGTGATGTGTGCCAGCCTTAAATCACCCACAGTTGTGCATCCCTTTATCTCCCTTCTCTCGTGAAGTAAGGAGCCACCATGGAGAGGGGCTGAAAAACTGAAATGTGGCATTGGCATTGCAAGTGTGGGTTTCAGATCCATCCTTCCCCACTCACACCTTGCCCACAATCACAACATTCTCTGTGAATAATACCATTTTGTGGGTGTTCGGTTATGTAAATAACAGGTTATCCTGAGTGAGTGACTGATCCACCCATCCCATACGAATGCAGGAAGTGAGGAGGGGTGCGGACTTGATTTGGTGTGGAGGAGAAGATTTGAGGCCGAGAGGAGCTCCCATAGGTCCAACACTGGATGCTCTTGCCTGTGTGAAGAGATGAAGTGGATATGGGAAAACGAACAGCAATGGAGGGAGTGGTGACAGAGCCTCAAGCCCAACATTCTGGAATACAGCCGCTTTGTTAAAGTCAACAGTGTCGTACTAAAATATCCCACTTGCGATTCAATGAGTGAGGCTTTTGGCCTGGTACTTTGAGTGAAATCATCTTTCCAGTTAAGGGTTGATGACATGGTTAACATCATCTGGTAAACTTGGACTACCAGAGATACACAGAGGAGAATTTCATGCACTCAGCGAAGCTGGCTGCACAAGGAGCCAAGCCCCACCTTGTCCTGCCGGCATCATGCCCCTCACATGGGGTCTTCTGCCTTGATGCCTTAAGAGCTTGAGCGCAGGGCAGGACATTGCTGCATTACTCCTCCAAATAACACCATGGGTTTGAGCTTAGCGAACCCTGCTGTCGCGAATCCCCAGTCTTTAATCGTATGCGTCTGAGGCCTTAAAGCATAGGTAAAGGCCCTGTCACACCTTGACGTTTTAGCCAGCGTATGACGACGTATGAAAAATTGGTGAATACGCTGGCACACGTCGAATACGTTATGGGTAAGTTTTGTATACGTTAAGAGCACACTAAAGCACGCTGGCATACGTCGTAGTACGCCGAGCTTGTCGACAAATTTTAAGCATGCTCAAAATTTGTCGACGTATGCCAGCGTATGACTCACACGTTCCGCATACGCTGGCCATAAGTTGTAGGCATGTTATGCGATCGTTGACACACGTCGACACACGTTACTTGTAAGTTACTCATAAGTCGAAACACGTCGAGGTAATGTCTAGCGTACCCGAAACTTATTTCTAACCTATGAGTAACGTGCTTTGAACCTATGTGTAACGTATCTCCAACGCATATTGACGTTACTTTTGACGTCTTCCCGACGACACAGAACTTACTGCACGTGTTTGTAACTTACAGCTACCGTATAATGGCGTATTGGCAGCGTTTAGGGGAATTGGTAATATAAAATGGGGTTCACAGGAGGAACCCGTCAGTGTTCCAGATCCATGTTGAGTAGATGTCCATGTCAGTAGTATCAGTAGTAGTAGTAGGTGAGCGTGTCAGTAGTAGTAGTAGTAGGTCCATGTCAGTAGTAGTAGGTGAGCGTGATGTGATGATGGGTGTGGGTGATGATGGATCCTCCTTGCGTCCGCGTCCACGGCCAGGAGACTTATTTGCAGCATTCTTGAAGTTTTCTTCGGCATGACGGTGATGTTGACACTTCGATGTCTAGTGCGGTTATGATTTGAATTGTCGAGCGGCAGCCTTTTAATAGGCTACACCACGTGATCGTCGGCGATACGCTGCCGCGCGCTATGCATAAGTTAGACTATCGTTGGGCATAAGTTGTGAACGCCGACAACACGCTAAGCATTCGTTGGAATAAGTTATCGAAACGTTCTGTGTACGTTACTAATACGTTATGCATACGTCCAACTGTTATTATACGCCCAAAACTGAAAAAAACATCAATAGTTCAGCGTACGCCA
>CM068957.1:28228756-28239009 GCA_035128595.1 Eptatretus atami
ACGCGCACCACACGCTCGCTTGCCGAAGCACTGGGAAGGACGAGTTGTCTCATCGGCGCTGGTCAGACACTCACACGTGCACCACACGCTCGCTTGCCCAAGCACTGGGAAGGACAAATTATTTCGTCGGCACTGGTCAGACGCTCACACGCGCACCACACACTCACTTGCCCAAGCACTGGGAAGGCCAAATTATTTCGTCGGCGCTGGTCAGACACGCGCTTCTTGCTCGCTTCTCTCGCCCTTTGCTTTTTCTCCTCACGCTTTTTTTCTTCACACTTTTTCTCTCCTCATGCTTTTTCTCTTCACACTTTTTCTCTCCTCATGCTTTTCTCTCTTCACGCTTTTTCTCTTCACACTTTTTTCTCTTCAGAACGTACCTCTCGCTCGTTTTTATATCTCCGGGCCGTCTCCGCGGGGTGCCGCCCCAAGCTCACCCCGCCCCACTGGTGCACGGTTACCCGTGTGCTCTCAAAAAAGGCGGGCGCCGGAGCTCACGAAAGATTGTAGCTGAGGAAGAATGGGGGCGGGCTTCAGAGCTCGTGAAAGAAATGTGTGTAAACGTGTCTGTCGTAAAGAAAAAAAAAGCTTCCCATAAGAGAGGGGATCTATCCTTTACCCTTCTCAACGCATCACATTTAAGATCCCATTAGACATGGGGATGGGGATAATCTGAACATGCATTTAAGGAAATAACTGTCTGAGGACCTGGATGTGTGGATGCATTCATTCATCAGACCGGATTCTGAAATCCGTAACAATATATATATATATATATATATATATATATATTTTGTGCAGCATGTTCTTGGTTGTTTATTTTTGTTTATTCCTTTTTCTCTTTTTTTAATACAGAGTCAAGGCTCCTGGAAGAGCTAGAAGACTGAATGGATCAGGACGCGACATGATAAAAGGGACAGTCCATTCTGGAAAGAATCGGGTACAGTAATCATAAACGTGAATTTACCGCTCCCCTCATGCTGATCTTTGTGAACAATGCCCCAAATAGTTTTGAGAAGATCACCATTACTCCCACCAAGAGACTGCCATGACAACAAAGCGTCAACATATTCTGAAGCACAAGCCTCATTCTTACAAAGATGACTTGTGACCTCATCACCTTTTGTCTCGTGATACTTTCAAAAGCTTCCTTTGTGCTTTTCGTAGTTCATCTTGAAAGCATTCCTGTTCCTGAAATATTTACACCAAAACAGAAGTCAAATTGCAGCAACAAGCGAAATATCAAAACTCTTCTTATGTACAACACAATACAACATCATACAGGCTGGGAATATATATCGTCATAACAAATCATGTATTGTTGGACCCCAGTATTCGCGGGGCATACATTCCTGAAAAATGCGGTGAATGTCGGAACATTATTTAAATAAATAAAAAATTATATATATATATGTATATATATATAATATTTTCTTTTTTTACATGGTCTAGGCTCATGGAAGAGCGACTAGACAGAACAAATCAGGACACAACATAACAAAGGGAACAGCAGGAGAAAGGGGAAGCAACAACAGGGTGGAGGGAGAAAGTAGTTGGAGATGGACAAACAATGGATGCAGGTAACGATGAGGGGTAAGAGAGAACACAAAGGGTGGACAATATGAATACAAAAGCAAAATTGTGTTTGACCAGTTTGTGATTTTGTCAAGGTCTGAGGAGAGGGAAGAGGCTGCTGCCTGTCTGTCAGAAGGTTGAGAGATGTCACAGCAGAGAGTGGAGTCTTCAGCAAAGATATGTAGAGGATTTTCCAGAGAGTTAGTGAGATCATTGATGAAGATTAGGAATAATATAGGGACTAGAACACTGCCTTGGGGTAACCCAGCCTTGACAGGGAGAGGAGATGAAAGGGTTCTATTGAGAGCCACGCATTGACTATGAGAGTGGAGGAAGTCAGTCATCCAAGAGTGGAGTTGGCCTTGGATTCCATAGGCAGACAGTTTTCCACCATCATTGGGAGAGTCGAAGCAGCATGTCCAAGGTAGAGTGACCAGGTCTGAATCCGAATTGATGATCTGAGATGAGGCCGTTTGAAATAAGGAATGATTTTATGTCAACTGTGGTGATGGATTCCATGACCTTGCTGATGATTGCAAGTACAGTAAGCTAATTGGGCTGTAGTTAAGAGGATCCGTTTTTGCACCATTTTTTATGTAATTCTGTGATGTTGCCCGATTTCCAATTTCTCAGGTGGATATAGGAGACCAGCCAGGCCTGAAGTGTAAAAAAAAATTTTTTTTTTTTAACCGTGAATACGCGAATGTCAAAGCAGGTCACACTGTATGACCCACGAATACATGGGGTCCATGAATGGTGAATCCACAAATAGTGGGGTCCAACAGTACTGAATATTGCATCCTGTATGGGTAATCAAGAGAAAGGTTACCCTGACTGATGATGCGTGCATTAAAACCTCATTCGGAAAGTCTTTCAAAACATTATGAAAAGATAATGGTTGCAATAAAAGTCAAAGTTATGGTCTTACATAGATGACAAGGCGAAGCTTTCGCTTGAGGTTTTTATATTTCTTTCGGTAATCCACTTCTTGTTGTCCATTCATGCCTTCCTCTGCAGAGGGGAAAATAAATCTCCGTAAATAAATCCTATTATTGTATTTATTCGGACTCCTATGTTAATGCATTAGCAACTAGAAGGTTAATTGAACACATTATCCCTTGTAGTCTTGAGAAAAAAAACAGGACATGGTCAGGGTCTGCGAGCAGAAAATTTGATTGGGTGAGCTGATGTGAAATGCAGTAATATTTTGTGAAGTTCTGCAAAGTACTGCTAAACCAAAGGTTTTGGAAGTGCCAATAAGGAAATTTGCACTCTTGTGTTCAAGTATATCATTGAAATAAAATAAAATAAAGATTTTAAAGGTTGTAGAAAAAAAAATATTCTGGAAGTTTACCACTGTTGATGCACCATCTTATAAAGCACGATATTTAACATGTTGCATGAATTATTCATGCCTGTCGTTTGTATATTTTATGACACCCTTAAAAACAGTAGGTTTCTTGTTTGGAATGATTCTAATTTTGTTTGAATGTCAGACAGGCAGACAGAATAAAAATTCTCACTCCTCTCTGCGCTTGCACAATCGGGACAAATTCAGAGATAAAGACCTACGAGACACGACAGGTTCATTTTCTGATTCATGTTCAAAAATATAACATTCAACTGAAATTACATTTTTCCTCGATCCTCAACTCATGTTTGTGGACATACAAAGTGAACCAATTAATTGTTGCTAAACCCCACTTTTAACTTTGCATGTGTGGGGTAATCATTGACCCACGAAGGCACGACGCGGCCGAATACAAAGATTACTAGGAAATATACCTGTTGGATTTTCCGATTAATTTTTTGAAAAGAGGGTGAAATGTGAATTCTTTTTATTATTATTTTATTTTTTTTCAACAAATTATCTTTTATATATATATATATATATATTATTATTTTTTTTAATTTACAAAAGTCTTCACAGCTTCTTGGAAAGTGTTATACTGGGTGGTTTGGCATTGCCTTCACAGTGTTGTTTGCCATTGGTCTATTCTTTTAAATGTTCAGCATAAATCAAGGAAGCAGCACGTACCATTTAAAAAACTAGAAGGGCACTCGGGAGAGCGCATATCTCCGCCAGGTAATACCTGATCCATGAGAGCATATCAGGACAAATATATTTTTGAAATATCATGCTATATATATCATTTTTGGGCCTAATCTCTCAATGGTGAAGAATCACTTCAAAAATAAAAATTAAATAATTATCATATCCAGATTCGGATTCGGATCTTCACCAAAATCTAATCAGTTCGTCCTTGTGACACACCCAACCCGTTCACCAAGTTTCATCCGAATCATTCCACAACTTTTTGAGATATCCTGCACACAAACAGACAGACAGACAGACAGGGGTGAAAACATAACCTCCTTCCACCTTGTGTGGCGGAGGTAATTAAAAAAACACCTCATATTCGGGTCCGGACAAGAGGCGGGAGCCGGGTCCGGACGACAGGCGGGAGGCGGGAGCCGGGCCCGGACGAGAGGCGGGAGCCGGGTCTGGACGAGAGGCCGGAGGTGGGAGCCGGGTCCGGACGAGAGGTGGAGGTGGGAGGCGGGAGGCAGGAGCCGGACGAGAGGCGGGAGGCGGGTCCGGACGAGAGGCGGGAGGCGGGAGCCGGGTCCGGCAAGAGGCGGGAGGCAGGAGCCCGGTCTGGACGAGAGGCGGGAGGCGGGTCCGGACGAGAGGTGGGAGGCGGGAGCCGGGTCCGGACGAGAGGTGGGAGGCAGGAGCCGGGTCCGGACGAGAGGCGGAGCCGGGTCTGGATGAGAGGCCGGAGGTGGGAGCCGGGTCCGGACGAGAGGCGGGAGGCGAGAGGCGGGAGGCGGGAGGGGGTCCGGACGAGAGGGCGGGAGGCGGGAGCCGGGTCCGGACGAGAGGGGGAGCGGGTCCGGACGGAGAGGCGGGAGTCGGCGTTCCGGACGAGAGGCGGGAGTCGGGTCCGGACGAGAGGCGGGAGTCGGGTCCGGACGAGAGGCGGGAGTGGGTCGGACGAGAGGCGGGGTCGGGTCCGGACGAGAGGCGGGAGTCGGGTCCGGAGAGAGGCGGGAGGCGCGGAGGCGGACCGGGTCGACGAGAGGCGGGAGGCGGGACCGGGTCGGACGAGAGCGAGGCGGAGCGGGTCCGGACGAGAGGCGGGAGGCGGGAGCCGGGTCCGGAGAGAGGCGGGAGGCGGGAGCCGGGTCGGACGAGAGGCGGGAGGCGGAGCCGGGTCCGGACGAGAGGCGGGAGGCGGGAGCCGGGTCCGGACGAGAGGCGGGAGGCGGGAGCCGGGTCCGGACGAGAGGCGGGAGCCGGGTCAGACGAGAGGGGAGGCGGGAGCCGGGTCCGGCGAGAGGCGGGAGGCGGGAGCCGGTCCGGACGAGAGGCGGGAGTCGGTCCGGACGAGAGGCGGAGCCGGGTCGGACGAGAGGCGGGAGTCGGGTCGGACGAGAGGCGGGATCGGGTCCGGACGAGAGGCGGGAGTCGGGTCCGGACGAGAGGCGGGAGTCGGGTCGGACGAGAGGCGGGAGTCGGGTCGGACGAGAGGCGGGAGTCGGGTCCGGCGGGAGGGGAGTCGGGTCCCGGTGGAGGCGTTAGTCGGGTCCGGGCGGGAGGCGGGAGTCGGGTCGGACGAGAGGCGGAGTCGGGTCCGGACGAGAGCGGGAGTCGGGTCCGGACGAGAGGCGGGAGCGGGAGCCGGGTCCGGACGAGAGGCGGGAGGCGGAGCCGGGTCCGGACGAGAAGGCGGGAGTCGGGTCGGACGAGAGCGGGAGTCGGGTCCGGAGAGAGGCGGGAGTCGGGTCCGGACGAGAGGCGGGAGGCGGGAGCCGGGTCCGGACGAGAGGCGGGAGGCGGGAGCCGGGTCCGGACGAGAGGCGGGAGCGGGTCCGGACGAGAGGCGGGAGTCGGGTCCGGACGAGAGGCGGGAGTCGGGTCCGGACGAGAGGCGGGAGTCGGGTCGGACGAGAGGGGAGTCGGGTCCGGACGGAGGCGGGGTCGGGTCCGGACGAGAGGCGGGAGTCGGGTCGGGGGGAGGCGGAGTCGGGTCCGGTGGGAGGCGTAGTCGGGTCCGGGCGGGAGGCGGAGTCGGTCCGACGAGAGGCGGAGTCGGGTCCGGACGAGAGGCGGGAGTCGGGTCCGGACGAGAGGCGGGAGTCGGGTCGGACGAGAGGCGGGAGGCGGGAGCCGGTCCGGACGAGAGCGGGAGGCGGGAGCGGGTCCGGAGAGAGGCGGGAGGCGGGAGCCGGTCCGGACGAGAGGCGGGAGTCGGGTCCGGACGAGAGCGGGAGTCGGCGTCCGGACGAGAAGGCGGGAGCGGGTCCGACGAGAGGCGGGAGGCGGAGCCGGTCCGGACGAGAGGCGGGAGGCGGGAGCCGGGTCGGACGAGAGGCGGGAGGCGGGTCCGGACGACAGAGGCGGGATCGGGTCCGGACGAGAGGCGGGAGTCGGGTCGGACGAGAGGCGGGAGTCGGGTCCGACGAGAGCGGAGTCGGTCCGGACGAGAGGCGGGAGTCGGGTCCGGGCACGAGAGGCGGGAGTCGGGTCCGGGCGGGAGGCGGAGTCGGGTCGGTGGGAGGCGTAGTCGGGTCGGCGGAGGCGGGAGTCGGGTCCGGACGAAGGCGGGAGTCGGGTCCGGACGAGAGCGGGAGTCGGGTCCGGGAGAGAGGCGGGAGCGGGTCCGGACGAGAGGCGGAGGCGGAGCGGGGTCGGACGAGAGGCGGGAGGCGAGCGGTCCGGACGAGGGGCGGGAGTCGGGTCCGGACGAGAGGCGGAGTCGGGTCGGGACGAGAGGCGGGAGTCGGGTCCGGAGAGAGGCGGGAGGCGGGAGCGGTCCGGACGAAGGCGGGAGGCGGGAGCGGTCCGGACGAGAGGCGGGGCGGTCGGACGAGAGGCGGGAGTCGGTGCCGGACGGAGGCGGGAGTCGGGTCCGGACGAGAGCGGGAGTCGGTCCGGGCGGAGGGCGGGAGTCGGGTCCGGGTGGGAGGGCGGGAGTGGGAGGCGGGAGGCAGGAGGCCGAGAGAGGGCGGGAGGGGTCGGACGAGAGGCGGGAGGCGGGAGCCGGTCCGGACAAGAGGCGGAGGCAGGACCGGTCTGGACAAGAGGCGGGAGCGGGAGCCGGGTCCGGACGAGAGGCGGGAGTCGGGTCCGGACGAGAGCGCGGGAGTCGGGTCCGGACGAGAGGCGGGAGGCGGGAGCGGTGCGGGACGGAGGCGGGAGCGGGAGCCGGGCGGACGAGAGGGGGAGGCGGGTCCGGACGAGAGACGGGAGTCGGGTCCGGACGAGAGGCGGGAGTCGGTCCGGACGAGAGGCGGGAGTCGGGTCGGACGAGAGGCGGGAGTCGGGTCGGACGAGAGGCGGGAGTCGGGTCGGGCGGAGGCGGGAGTCGGGTCCCGGTGGGAGAGCGTTAGTCGGGTCCGGGCGGGAGGGCGGAGTCGGGTCCGGGCGGGAGGCGGAGTCGGTCGGGCGGGAGGCGGGAGTCGGGTCGGGTGGGACCAGAAGTGGCAGCGGGGCCGGACCAGAAGCGGTAGCCTAATTTGTACTAAAAGAGGTAGTGGAAAGTGCAGTAGTTCTGATCACTGTATTTTTTAAAGTAATAAAATCGAACATCTTCGGACAGCATTGGATATGATTGAAGCTCGAGTAAACGTCACAGTTAACTTGGTGACTTTTCAGATGGCTGACTCCATGATTGCAACCCTGTGTGTACACACAAGTGTGTACACGCACACGCACACACAACACCCACACACAACACGTCTTCTGAACCAGCATATGGAGATAAAACACACCCACACCACACACACACACACGTCTTCTGAAACCAGCATATGGAGATAACACACACAACACACACACGTCTTCTGAAACCAGCATATGGAGATAACACACACACACACACACCACACACACACACACACACACCACAACGTCTTCTGAAACCAGCATATGAGATAACACACCACACACACACGTCTTCTGAAACCAGCAAATGGAGATACACACACCACACCACACACACACAACGTCTTCTGAACCAGCATATGGAGATAACACAACACACACACACACACACACACACAGTCTTCTGAAACCAGCATATGGAGATAACACATCACACACACACACACACCACACACACATACACACACACAACACAACGTCTTCTGAAACCAGCAAATGGAGATAACACACACATACACACCACACCACACACACACCACACACGTCTTCTGAAACCAGCATATGGAGATAAACACACACACAACACAAACACCACACCACAACACGTCTTCTGAAACCAGCATATGGAGATAACACACACGTGTGTACACACGCACACCACACCACACACGTCTTCTGAAACCAGCATATGGAGATAACACACACCACACACACACACCACACACGTACACACACGTGTGTACACACACACACACACGTACAGCGTACACACACGTGGTAACACACACACACACAGGTACACACACGTGTGTACACAACACACACACAGACACGTACACACACGTGTGTACACAAACACACACGTACACACACACAGACACAAAACACGTGTGTACACACACAAACACGTGTGTACCACACAACACACAACACATACGTGTGTCACATACGTGTGTACACACCACAAACACATACGTGTGTACAAACACACACACACACACAAACATACGGTGTAACACAAACACACACACACACACACAACACACACGTGTGTCACAAACACACACACACACGTGTGTACACAAACACACACAAACACATACGTGTGTAAAAAACAACACAACACATACGTGTGTACACAAACACACACACACAACACACACCACACACGTGTGTACAACAACACCCACACACATGTGTACCCAAACACACACACGTGTGTACACAAACACACACACAAACACACACGTGTGTACACAAACACACACACACAAACCACACACACACAAAAACACACATACACATTCACCTCGTGAATCCAAACGTTGTCGGCAGTGACCATATCAAAAGGAAGTGCTTCAATTCAGCGCCGAATACATTTCCATCCCGAGCTTTAATCAACGACACAATGTTGGACGTTTATCGCGTTATCGTGGTAAATGATACATGATGTTAAATAAAAACATTAAATATTTACAAATCTCGACATTGCTCATTTTTAAGTTGACATTGTTTTGTTCACCACATCGTTGTTATATTTTTGTTTTTACCTCCAGGAAGAAAGCTCGGAGAGCTCGAGCGTCAACAACCAATCAGCGCGGCCAATCAAGCCACGAGGCGTCATCAACCAATAAGAACGCCGTACACGGTGTCGGTTTGCATCCAATTCGGGCGATCTCGTTTTGTTTTTTGTTTCACATCAATTAAACGGACCTCTCACCGATTGATTGATTTGCCAATGTGAAATGTAAAAATTGTGGATCATCGTTTTTTTGCAAACCTTTCCTATACAATACACCGCCTCAAATCTTGAACTAAAGTCGAAAAACAACTCGATCTAAATGTTTTTTTTTTTTTCTATATTGGCGAATTAAAAAACATTGGCCTTCCCCCGACGATCCTCGCAGACCGTTTAGTCCACTGCAAGATGAAGCTCTCCAACTCATGTAAATACACAAACTGCTGATTGGTGCAACTCAATAGCAGTGGGAATCGAACGTACCAACCACTGAGTGAAGAAACTGAGGGTACTCACATTTACCTGTGGTATTCCCACAACCGGAAATGACGAGGCAGAACCGAGGGTGACGTCAGAGAGCTGTGGAGTAACGGCACCACGAGAGACCATGAAAAACAGGTTGAGCCGAAAGACACGTGCGGGCTGACTTTGTGACACAACACCACCTCAGTACTTCGTTTCCATTGTCCTATGTTCTGATGTGATTGAACGTGTTCCTCGTCCCATAGTTGATGGCATGGCTGAGTCACAGAGCAGCATGGCCTCCATCCCTCCAATCCAACAGCCGTGCCATTCTTTTTACATTTTGCCCAAGGGTTGTGTGGTTATGTGCACCCGGCTTCCTCAAAACACTGAACATACTTTCACTGATGGTGTTGCTGTGAGGGATTAGACGAATCAGCAGCTTGGTTAACTTTGGCAGATTGATGAATTGTGATTGGTCTGTTGCTGGATTCATAATTATCTGTGCAATGTGGGGTCCATTGAACATCCACTCCATCATCCAGTTTGTCCTCCATCAACAACAGTTGGTATCCGATGAGATTTATCAATATGTCTGCCAGCTAGTACATCAGGAAACTGTTCAAACAAAGGGTCTCGATGTCAGAGTCCTTGGCTGTTGTAGCCTCTCAATGTCAGAGTCCTTGGCTGTTGTTGTTGCCTTCACACGTACAATATAGTGCATGTGCAGTAAGTATAGTGCACAATTAATGAAGAAAAACTGCCTGCATTCCAACATGAACTATTTGTCGAGTTGGGTGCCTTGCAGGTTCTCTTCATTATGAACTGCTCGGCTGCAAATCTAACGGAGACATAATTCAGGGGTAGTAGAAGAATACTGTTGTCATTGATGTTAAGACCAATAATTTCTCACTTAGTCCATGAGCTCAGATGGAAATTGGTACCATCTTGAGGGACCAGAAAAAAGTGATATTGTTACGGATTTGGAAACCTTGTGCACACAAACAGCCAGAGTCCCTAAGCTTA
>CM068957.1:28248178-28265155 GCA_035128595.1 Eptatretus atami
TGTAAAATTGAGACTGATTTCCTCCCCCTCCCATACAAGCAAATGTAAAATTGAGACTACTGATTAAAGCACTTCTTTCCTTTCATATTTTCATTACATTCAAAGAGGAACCAATGAATATTTGTCCATGTTCTACTTTAGGAATAAATTAATTTTCCTATTACATCATCACATCGAGTATATCACAAAGATTACTTTGAACTTGTTTTGTTTGTGGTGTCTTTTTGAGCAGAGATGAAATGATTAAACTTCTCTTATGCTCTTGTTTGACCACATTCTGAGCCACATGTCATTTTGAGATTGTAGTAAATTGTTTTTCCTTTCAATTGATAACCATCAAAGTTTCAGTCCATTCAAGATATTAATTTTTCTTAGACATCCTCCACTTACTTGTAATTAAATTTATCCACTTATTGTTTTATTTACTTTTACCCCGTTATTTCTTCAATAAGACTATTTGATATTTCCACATTCTTTATGTTTCCATTTAAATACCAAGGCTGATTACATCTCCACTCTTTGGTTTGTTATTGCTTGATTCTATCATTTATTAAATCAGTAAAAAGACGGCGGTAGCCTGTTAAAATTTCCCACACTAATATCTTAACACATACTTATAACCACTAAGGGAGACTATGATTCCATTCTATAAAATATATATATATTTATCATCAAAGCCTTAGCTTTCTTATTTATCTCTTCTGTATTATAATTGATGTTTATAACTTCTTTATTGTATTCATTTTTCTGTACTCTTCCTTCTTTAAGGATAAACAGTTATAATAATGTTAAAGTTCATTGTTTCCTTTGATTATATTTTTATTTAATCCCTTTAGCTTCTTATCACACCTTTCATGTTTATATATCAATATACGTAAAAGCATAAGACTTTTGATCTCAATTCCATTAAATTCACTTCATGACCTTCCCACCATTAATCTTTAAACTTACCAACAACATTTAATTATTTGATGAAACCACATCACCTGACGTTAATACTATTGTATCTATATATATCAATTTATCCAATCAATCCTCATATCCATCACTTGTCTAATTTCTAAGTATAAAAAACTATCTGTCATCCATATATAACAATGACACAATATCCTATTACTTGATTTTTAAATTATGTATATAATAGTTCATGCTTATTAACGACGTGACAATGTCAAAATTATGTTCCTATATAAATAGTTTATCCATTTCGATACTCTTTCTTTCAAATGAATAGCACAAAAGTCTCTGAAAACACCTCCGCTCGGTTCAAAACTTGGTCTATTAATTAACTTTGAAGCCTGTTCCAAGATCCAAGCAAGTCTTATGTTTGCGATTCCTAACATTTCATCGTTCTTTCCAAATACAGATTATTCATTAATTTATAAAAGTCTTCTCAAATCTGTTTTTGCCTCATGTTCTCCTTTTGCTATTAAAATCATATACTTCTTTAACCAAATGCTTGTTGTTAAATTTCCAAAATCGATGAATTTTCCTCACTCTCAACCCGAAGATAAATATTGTCTGTCAAGTCCTTTGATGTTAAAAACATAACTTTCTTTATCATTTAATTAAGTAAGTTAGTTTTTCTGGAGATTTACTTTTATAATTAAATGACTGTTGGTAATCACTTAACCGTTCCTTCTTTGGATTTTTTATCAGGGCATAGTAGTCTTTATGTTGTATGAAGTTCTTCTGGTAATTTTAAATCAACCTCAAAATAAATCCAACTTCAGCTTCATCAATTCTTTTTGAGAGGAGATAACAATGTCAAGTAAAACTTTTTCATTAAATGTTTTCTTTAACCATTTAATTTTCCATGAAGGTAAGATGAGGACATAGCCCACCATACAAATTGATTTAGCTCATCATATACATCAGGTAAGAGTTGTCCTCCATTCTTATTATAATCAGAAGATTATTTATTATTTGCTTTAGATATCTCTGGACATATAAAATGAGAGTCTCGCTGCTATTAGCCTCTTCTATCATTATAAGCATATCATATCACTGATTAATCCAATGTTGGTCATTTTAACAGGTAGAATCCAGACAAGCCGGGCTGTGCTAATATGAACAGGTCTAATCCATCAGAATATTTTATTATGACAGACTGTTTCTAAAAGTTTCAAACACATCAACCAATAACAATACATCATTTTAAGATACAAATCATGATATTTTCAAGATTCTTCATATATAAACTCTCCCAAACCTTTTAAGCTGTGATATCTCTATCGGAAATATATTTTATTTAAATTTCCAAATAAACTTTCCCTTGATTTAAGAAGTGTTTCTTTAAACTCTCAAATGAATCCATAGTCATTACGATATATTTCGGCTTTTGTTATAAGAATCAATCTCTTCTTTGATTTGAGAATGTGATTTAAGAATCGCCGGAAGTTTTTAATATTTGATGCTAATTAGATAAGACTTGCCATAAACTTGTATGTTCAAGAAATCTGTATGTATATGGCGGATGTAATGAATTGTTTTGTGAATGAGAGTATTTTGATCGTTTAGGAATGCAGAAATGCTCCTGAGTCTTTGAAATTCATTTATAACATAGAATGTGTTCATTAGTGAGCGTGTTTGAAGAAAGGACAGAATAAAATTGGAGCTTGTAATTAGATTACAAACCGGCGAATAGCGACCTCTATATTTACCAGTAAGATGACAATCCCTAAACCTTGACGTCTCCTCAATTTTTCCTCACAATATGACAGAACTGTTCTTCAAATTCCTTTTTCTCTCCCTTGTTAATGACATTGCGTTTATAGGTTTTCACCATTATTCTCTTATTCTTGCACAGTCTTTTTCAATCTTCTTACAAAACTCCTCTGACGCATCTTCTTCTCTATAATAAAGTTCTAACTTGTGTATTCATCACCAACAGCTGATTTGATTATAAAACAGAAACCACAAGGAGTATGTTTTGATATTTATTTGTGTATGATTTATTTGGATTGGAGAAGAAACAGTATTATCTTTTCAAGATACTTTCAAAATCGGCATATATCACAAACGGATGTTTTATAATTGTTTAAAAATCTTGAAATTGTAACCTGCTTTGTAAATTGATACGGTTGATTTATGCATTACTAACAATATTCGACTGTTTGATTTAATGTCTTTGTGTGAGGAGTTGAGACATCCTTTCAAGGCATACTTTTACATTTCTCTTATTAGTTGTGATTGGTTAATCTGAAAATTTTTGATTAAAAGCATAATGTGATTTTCCTTTGAAGTAAAAGTGGGAAAGGTCAAGTGCGTCATCATTTCTATAGTTGTTTGTATTCTTATATTCTGAACTTTGTTTGATCCGTAATCCATATACCATTAACAGATAGAATTATTCATTTTCTCAATTAGGAATATCTCTCAATGACATTGGAAACTTAAAATCTTAACATTTAATGTATCTCGTATTTCTTATAATGTTAACCCTTTAGGATTCCATTTGTGAGAGTAAGTTGAGCAAGAACAGGACCATAAAACATTATTATCTTTGTTGATTGAATATTAACAACCACTTTCTTAGTATTTATCTCTTTTTGTAAATCAATACAAGAAGAAGCTGAGAGGATCTGAGTTTAAGAGTTATATCTAAAGATTATTTTTTAATAGTAACTCCACCTACCTACTACAGTGTATCAACATCTTGTTCTCGTCTCTGGAGTTCATCGTAAACATCACATCTTACAAAACTTGAAATGATGAGATAAGAGTAGCGGTGGTGTTCCTCATAAGGAGTAGTTTCATCTCTTGTCCTACCATTTCAATTTTACTCCCATATAAAACTTAAAGTTTTCATTTCACTTAATGTGTTTTTATATAGTTCAATTACTTTGTTTAACCATATCAACAGCTTCCATATTGAAGATGGTCCAGGGTCTTGAAAACGAAACAATCTTATTTATATGCCTTTAAATGTCCCCATCAGTGTTTCCAATGGAGAATTTAGCTTCCCTTTCTTCATTTTAACGTTGTCGTTTGGCTGATTGAAGATTGTTTATATAAAAAAAATTTGAAGAATATCATTATCACATCTATCACAATGTTTTGTTTCTTGTCAAGGAATATTTGCTAAAAGATTGAATATGTGTTTTGGTTTGAAGATTTTTTATAACATATATTCGATTACAAACATCGCATACTTAATTCACCATATTTATATATAAACTTTGCTTAAAATAAAATGTTCTTGATTGAAAATTTCGTTTAATTTATAGGTGAATCTTGTGCTTAAAACCATTTTTATCCTCCAACTTTTTCACTTAATAATACAATGTAATCAAGAAACAAAAAGACAGTTTCAAATCAATCTCTTCATTTGTAAAAAATACTGAGAAATATGTCAAGGATGCTAAATTGAAACAAAAAAATATAACAACTATATGGATAAAAACAATATGGTGAATTAATATGAGTCTTCAATTTTCCTTCATGGAGGCTTTTATATATAGGAAGAACTTCAATTAAAGTATCTCTAACAAAAGTTTCTCCTCTCCTTCTGGTAATATATTAAAACTTAGAAAAAGCAAGAAACAGAAAAGTATCAAAAAATAAAAGACCTTATGGATGAAGCTTGAGAATGAAAGATAAGACCATCTGTAATGTACAAGGAGAAATTTATGTATTTTTTTCAACACCCTAAGATGTAAATCCTATGAATAAAGATGTAATATATCAGGTGAAATGACATTTTTCGTTCAATAGTAGTAAGGATCAATTTTAAAATACCTTTAATATAAAAAATGTAGTAGTTGAATCTGTTAATGAAAAAAAGTATATAACATACATGGCTAAAGTTTTTTCTACTAATTAAATACGATCATTATCACTTAAGATTTTGAAGATTAATGAGAGTGCATGACAGTTATGATACCGAGAGTTGTGTTCAAACGACATTTATGATTACTTGAGAGTTTGTGTTCAAACGAAGTTTGAAGTAGTTTTATGGTCTTGACGGCGAGCTGCCGAAGCCCGACAGACGACACACAGCTGTCCGCGGGGGGGCGGGGGTACCGTGCCACAGTAGTACTCCCCCCCCCAAAACGAATTGGTGGTGCTGTTCGGGTTACGCGTATCAGTGAACAAAGGACCGAGAGACCGTAGCCTCAAACTCCTCTCCTGTCTTGCTTCAATCCTCTTCACGGCGTTTTGTGTGTGTGTGTGCTGGTGTGTCGGGCCTGTCTATGTAAAGAAGCCTGCAGAAGAATTGTTATTATTATTTTTGGGGTAGGTCTGCTCTGTGTCTGCCTTTTATAAGTCCTTGGTATTTGCGCCACCACACCTCTCTTCCCCTCCTCTCCACAACACACCCCAATAAATCTTTGATCGTACCACCATACCTTTCCTCGCCCCATAGTTAATAAATTCTTCTTAGAAATTGTCCCAGCTCGTTTTTGTCTTTCCTCCATTGATCCAGCATGGTCAATCTAGCTGAGCCGGGACTTATTCCCAAAACCCGTTCCTTTTGGCCAGTTACGTCCTTGCATTTGTGGCTCGGCTGCATCCGATCCGGTAAAGTGATCGATCAGGTAGAGGTGATCCGGTTGGCAAGGAGTACAGAGGGCTTGTTCCCCAGTAATTAAATCACGTGTATTTAGTAACCGATAATTAGACGGAGGACCTAGTCACGTGTTGAGTTATTGGCGTCCACGTCGGTTACGACCCGCCACGTCACGAATTATCCGCATGCGACGGCCTAACAATCCGGGCGTCTGGTGGAGCGAGATACTTCCCCCCCCCCCCAGTCGTCTTCTTCACCAACCCCAGGCGGGTGAGAAACCATTAGGTTAGGAAGCCATCTCGGGTTCCACAGACTCGTGGAATTGCAGGCCGTCGCACACGGATAATTTTTTCTGTGACCGGTGGGTTGCTAACTGACAGTGAACGCCATAACTCAAACACCGTGACTTAGGGTCCTCCGTCTACTACGTTAACCGTACCGAAAAATGTAATCACTGTGATCTTAATTTCGGGGACACGCCCTCATATACGTCTCCAACCGGGTCACTTTACAGATCAGATGCAGCCAAGCGACACTGCCAACGTAACGACTAAAAGGAAGATCCTGGGATGAAATCTGCCTAGGTTGGATACGGACCTGCTGATCATGAAAGAAAAGACAAAAAGAGCTGAACATTCTACAAATACTGTGATTTATTAACAGGCAGTGAAGAAAGAATGTGGCACAGATGTGTTTATTGTGCGTAAGAGGAAAGAAGAAATGTGAAGTCGGCAATAATACAAGAACTCTACAAAGCATGCCACAGAGCAAAGTTACCTGATATAAATTCTTGTACAATCTTACTTAGCGAGGACATGTCCATGACACACACACACACGCACACACACAAATCCGATAAAGGATAATGAAGGAAAAAAGAGAAGGAAATGAGGCTAACGCTCTCAATACCTTGCACGATTGCCGACCAGCCACAGCAGTTTTGGGGATCTCTCTGGGTAACCTCGCTGAACACTGACCGTCATCTCCCGCTTCATGGCACTTTGAGCAGCTAAACATCGATCCAGAGAATGGCACGCCCAACAGGCGTGAAGAAGACTTATGGCGGAATCAGAGGCAGAGTCCGGAGCATTGGGCGGATGGGTGGAATCGAGTGCAAGTTGGTGATGAAGGGCCGGAGCCAGCATCGAGATGGGTAGTGTCAACCAGACCCAAGACGAGTGACACGAATAAGCAGACAGACGGTGCGAGGAACGATGACACGAAGTGCACTCGAACTGAACTGGATGGAGCTGGAAGCTGACTGGACTGATATTCACCAGGCAAGATGGAATTGCAGCGCAGGAAACGACGACCTGATCCCAGACAGCAGACAGGAACGAGTAGACAGAGCGGTGAGCAGAACGACGCCTCTACCCAAACCCCGCAACTCATCCTTTATGGATCCGTGGTGCGGTGGGACTGACCCCAAAACGATGTGGCATCATCCGAATTGGGTGCTCGATTGGCCCCGGCCACCACACGGGCCCGGCCGGCATGACCGGAAGCGGCTGCGCTTTACTCCCGGCCAGATGGTTCAACTGCGAATCGCTCTCCTTCCGAGCCACCGTGACAGAAATCTCCCTGCACCTTAATTCTGGTCATCCACAGTGACCGGCGGTCCACGCGCGCTCAATGTGCTGCCTGTCTGTAAGCTTACGCCTGAGCCGCACAGCGTGCCTCTGCCTGACCTCTAGCCTCGCCGGCGAGAGGCGAGCGGAACGCTCGCCATCTGTGAGGAGACACCCGATGGTATCACGAAAGACCACGTAAAGATGCATTGGAACACAGCGCAACCAACACTGATGTTGTGCCATGAGTGCCCTCCCGTGTCGATAAAAATTATCCCGGACTGCAAAGTGGGTCTGCCGCCATGAAGCACTGGCCTTTATCAAAGGCGGTGTCGTACGGTGCCATCCCTGATCTGTGTCAGGAATGAGCGCGAAAAGATTATATAATTATTAGATGGAGATTTGATATTGAAGAGAGGCACCGAGTGCATACTGTAATTTGTAGCACTTGGGTGCCGCTCCGTCTATTTACTCGGCACTCGGCTATTCCTGCAGGTGCCGTTAGTTTGGGTTATTCTCTGGTCTTGCACGGCATTGCTGCAGTGAGGGGTCATGTTGGATTACTCTTCTAGTGCCTGAACATGGGGGGGATTATAAAAATTGTGCAAATTTAAAAAAGAACGCGTGAAAACTACTCAAGGATTTTGAGCTGTATACAATCGGCGTCCATACTGTATTGTAATCACACTCCAATCTGTCGACTAGTTGGACTCAATCTCTTGATTCCTCGAAAAATTGCCAATATCAGCCAAGCACTAATATATGTCAGGTCAGGCAGATTAGATCTTTGACTTCTGCAGAACATGTAAACCTGTAATAACCTGTCCCATGCGTCGGGTTGTCGGCTGACTAAAACCGTTCTCTCCCACCAGTTTCGTTGGTGAGGAGCCTGTATGATTCTGGACATCCAGCAGGATGAAAAACAAACTGTCAAAGCGGAGGAGCTCCTGTAGCCAACGGCCATCCATATCTATGCCACTATGTCTGGTACGTCCTCTGCGTTGGTTACTTTTAGGAGTTGTGGCAGATTTTCATTCAGCCACAGTAAACCTTTCATCCGCAAAACATTCTAAGCATTAAAAAAATCTGAAACCTACTCTGTGGGATTACTCCTGTTCAGCTGCCTGCGCAGGGCAACTCACCGATACGGATTGGGCAAAGTCTTCGGACCCCCGATCATGATAGGAGGGAACACGGGGTAACCTCCCGGTCAGTTGTAGTGTGTTCGCGTGGTGCTGAAGTGTCGTCCACCAGACGCAGTCTCCAGGATAACCTGAGCGGTCCCTTCGTTGCGGTGACCTGGAATGTCCTTCCCTAAAGAGGATGAATCCACTGTCTCTGTATCTTTTGAGCCTCAAGCATAGTTGGACATCGGGATTGCAGACTCTCTGAGGTCGAGACCGGATTGCGGCAGATTCATGCGGTGTACACTTACTATTGTGTTACCATGCCCCAAGAGTGCTGTAGCTGTGTCCAATAGCGACTTCCAATGATATTGAGGTAACACCGAGTCAACGAGCATATTATGAGATTAAGCATTTGTCACTCCTTGGTGCATTCCCTGATCTCTTATATGCTCTAAGGCGATGATTCTCACACGTAAAGGACGCAATTCTATGCCACGCCGAGTCTGTGGTGATCAGTGCCCCAGCGAATACTCTTCAAAGTCTTGGGATTTCAAGCATCACTAGAACTGAAAGCGTGGTTATGAGAAAGAACTTTATCTGTAGTTGTCCCAATTGGCGTCTGGATACTGTGAACGAATAGCACGAAGTTCCTTGACTTGCAAGAAGTCATGGATTGGGGTGGCTGGTTCATGGTTTCAGCGCCTACAGCTCATTGCTGACTTGTATTCCACCCAGGTGTGTGCAACGGAGAATACTCATCTGCTCGTGATGTCACTGGAGATGATCAGAACTGCAGGTCTACCGGAGTACTTCAAGTTCCTCATACGCCCACAGGCTGTAGCAACTCTGAAGTTGCAGCTTAAAATCCAGTAGAATGTGCCATCCAGCTTGGCTGGATGTTTCAAGTCAAGATGAGAGGTGCTGCAGGAGTTTGCGAACAGCTGAGTGGAAATTTGGTCTTTGGGTCTGTGAAGAAATTCAGTTTCTTCTCTTCCGGAGTCTTTGAAACCATTATTAACAGCTACATTTCAAATTACATAATAAACAACAAAAACATATGCAGGAAAAAGGATAACAACAAGCAATAAACAAACACCGATCCTCTTTCTCCTCCAAAATGCACAGAGCAAATTGTCTTTATACTAGTTCTAGACTACAAAAACATGGTGATAACTAAACATGGGCAATGTTAAATGGGTGGGGAGCGGGGTGAAGCTGCAAGTATGAGAAAGGGAAACTTCAGGCATGGCCACTTTTTGGAGAAGGTGATAGACACCTCATATCATGAATTGCAGTTTTAGTTAATATTGTTGTGGAAATGCGCCTTAGTGGTTATTTAATATATGATTAAGCCCAGATCCCCCCTTAAATGCAGTTACCAGGTTGTTTGGTAATCGGACGTTACTTGGTTTGCCGGGTGAGGTGTAGCAGGCTGTCCAATTTCATACAATGGCTTGTGTACCGAGAGGCCGCTTTTCTTTTTTTTCCTTTTTAAACACCCGCCGCCCTTTCCTAATGTGAGCCCCCACCAGCCCCTTGAGAGTCAGTCAACGAACGTGTCAGCAACCCATTGACGGAGAGCGGCTGCAATCTCGAACGATGGGACAATCACGCTTCAGAAATGAATCAGAGAATAAACCATACTGAGAGAGTTAAACTCAATTTATCCATTCCAGAGCCAGAACTATGCAATATATGTCCAGTCGAGAAAACTGAGAATGATTAGCGAAATGCCCTGACCACCCTAAATCAGAGATGCACATTGCCAGCAGCTGTCCTTCCAAGAGAATTTTTGGAGCCATCTGTATATACATCAATGATTGACTCCAATATTGAATATAAATACTCAATAGCCTGATTGTATCGTTTCTGTGGGATTACTCCCGTGAGTCGATTCTTCCCCAGAAGATACCAATGTGTATGGCGACGGGATTTGAGCGTTCTCAGGGGCCCAAATATACTTTTTATGATGGGGGTTGACCGAAGAATCCAACCCCATCCTTAGCGAGTCATTTTACATGCAAGGCCAAAAGGTGGGGAAGTTTGATTCCTTCAAGCTTTAGATATTCCAGCTCAGTTTGCAAATTAAGCTTTACAGGATGGTGGGAGCGAATTCAGTTTCCTCTTTCGGAGCCTTTGAGACCATTATTTAACCAACAACAACAAACATTATGCGCATGAGAAAGAAAGAAAAGCAAGACAAACAATTATCAAACATGACCCTCTTTTCTGCTCAAAAATGCACACAGTAATCCCCTTCTTATACTAGTTTGAAGGAAAAAAAAAGCAGGGGAGGTTGAGACACTGGCAATTCAACTATGAAGGGCTGATAGGGCACAAGGTAAAAGAACTAAGAACTTGCAACACATGGCCACTTCGGAGGGAGGGGTATAGACACTACTATCATGCAAACAGTTTTCAGATCATCCAGGTCAGCTGAAGAGAAGAATGATACGTTTGGGGAGAAGGCAGAAGTGGGTGGAGGGATACATGAGCGTAGTGTTTGAACATGCATTCTCAAAAACACCACAGCCTGTTTCATGCAGCTAGCAAGCCTTTGCCATCAAAAGCCAAGATTATTTAATGTTTCTAACAGCAAAGGCGTCTGTTGCAGTAGACCTTTCCGGAGTATTTTTAATTTCTACTAGACAATAGGGTGGCATCAAGGCATTCTTCTTCTTTAGCAGCTGGCAGTTCTATTTCAACATTGGAGATACTAGTTTTCTTGTTATATGTATTTTGTAAGATAAAAGCACATAATATTTATTAAGTATACAATTCTAACTTGAATTCACGTATACACAATGTAGGTTCAAAAAACTGTTGGGAGGGAGATTTACTGACAGTCATTTGACTCCAGTCCAAAAGTAAGACCATATTTTTAACTGTGTTCAATTTTATATAAGCACCAGAACAAGTGAATATTATTGAGAATACATGAAGTAATTATTTTTTCTACATCAATGGCTTATCCCCCAATTATTTTCGTTTTAAATAATATTCCCAATAAAGACGCGCGACAAGGCATCTCACCCGCTTCCACCAGAAGGCAGAAAACAGGAGTGCTGGTAAAAGCACCAAAAAACACGGATTGGCTTGAAGAACTGGACAATCTCTAGTTTTTTTTTTTCGATTGCTCATGCTGTTGGTGGATGATGTCTATAACCAAAAGAGAAAACCCTTTATAATTCTACAATCTTTTATTATACAAACACAATATGTGAAAGAAAGCTTGTCTCAAGAGTCCAAGCAGATTCTCTGCCTCTGACCAGAAATACAGGTGCTCTTAACAATTGGAAAATCAGGCTGACGTCAGAACATCACAGACGGCACTTGGCATCAGACTATCAAGAAAGGCCTTTTTTGTTGCACACGACGGTTCTTTAACAAAGAGAAAACGAAAAACTTAAGGTTTAATATGGAAAGATATATCGAGTTTTAGGAATTAACAGACCATTGTGTAGTGAACATTACTCGTGGCCTCTCAGTTTTAAACTCTGCAAATTTATAGCTCTGACCTTGTCATTGTGAGAGTATCCTGCTATTCAGACCATTAAATTATCTTGCAGACAATTTGTACTATCGTTTATCTCAATTCAACGCAGCTCGACCATATCTTTGCAGAAGTGATTTTATCCTTATACTTTTAAACCAGATATATACTTCTCTATATTGTGTATAAAGTATAAAATAATAAGAGAGAAATGAGAATATAATTTGTGGACAAAGAACACATCTCAAATTGAAAAATATTTTTCAGTGTATTAATATGAAACACCTAGTGCTTTGCAATATCATGTGATCCACAGAGCTTATCTATCACCAAAATGTCATATTTCCACAAGATGGAATTAATTATTTTACTCCACAGGACATAGCCCCAAAACAGGCCACCATAATCCAGATGAGAACGATAATAGCTTTATTATAACAGAAAAAAACTACCACTATTGCTCCCCACTCAATACCAGAAAGTACATACCAAAATCAATTCTGTTCCTTCAGAACATTTACCAGTCAGTGTACTCCTACTATGGTCGAGTCCTAGGTTAATCTCTTATCAAAGATGTACTCCTAAGAATGGCACTTCAAAAGATGGTTTGAACTGAAGTACCATTAACTACCATCGCTATGTTCCTCAATCCTTTTCTTACGCGGAAATATATGAACTGGACTGTGCCGTATTGATAGATAAATCCCCCAGTCCATGGCCATTCCCACAAGATGATATTCATTATGAATTATTTTTACCTGAAAGCGTGCTAAACTCCTACAACGGTCCACATATGCAATGTCATCAGTGACCAAAAATATCTTGGCTGTGGAGCTTGGAATGAAGCGACATCATTAATCATCTTAACTAATAAATGAGAACAATGCTCTGTAATGTGTCTTATTCTCCATGTCTAAAGTGTGGTTCTGTTATTTCACTTTTCTCAACAACCGTTCATCCGATCTACTTCAACGGGCGGGTGTATTGCTGGGCACCCCCGAGGAAGTGCATGGGAAGTTCATCGAAATGAGTGTAGTTTCAGAGAAGTTGCAATTATTTGTGGATGGACGGTAGGATGGATGACCGCCATACCCAATTATAGACAGCAGACTACCACCCTTGAGGGTTGCAGTTGTGCATTACTTGCCTGAAAAAGTACAGTCTGGTTTTTAGAGACTATAGATGTTTGTGTGGTGTGTGCCTTAAATGGTTCAGGATGGTCTCAGCATAGCTTCCAATTGCAGTACACAACAGTTAGTGCATGAGGCGTGAAAGTCTCAAACTGACTGACTGACGACTGACTGACACACAGTGACATCTTATCTATAATAAATAATAATGCGGTTGTGTGTGTGTGTGGTGTGTGTGGCGTGCTGTGTGTGTGTGTTGTGTTGTGCCACGCTTCAGATGGTTCAGGATGTCTCAAGGATACTCCAATTGCAGTTAGCATGAAGGGTGAAAGCGTCTCAACTTGATCTGACTGACCTGACTGACTGACTGAACCAGGAATCATTTATCTATAAATAAATAATAATGCATGGTGTGTGTGTGTGTGTGTGTGTGTGTGGTGTGTGTGTGTGTGGTGTGTGGTGTGTGTGTTTGTGCACGCAAATGGTTCAGGAGGTCTCAAGGATACGTTCCAATTGCAGTTATGCTATGAAGGGGTTAAAGAGTCTCAACTGCATATGACCTGATGGACTGACTGATGACACACAGGACATTTATCTTAATAAATATAAAGGCTATTGTGTGTGTGACGTTTGTGTGTCAATGGTGTGTCTCCTCCCATACTCCAAACAATGAAATTCTGATTGGCTATACTTTGCATGCAGACAAAGGGAACTCCAGTGGTGTGCATGAGTGAAAATTGGGTGTTTGGATTAATTAAAAACACCCCTTTAAAGATATTTAATGGCCCTTTTTAATTATCATTTACAAGGCTCATCCTTGCTCACCTCACTGTTAACTGGGGTATAATTAACCTTTTTTTGGCGTGCTTAACATGCCTTGACTGGAACAGGCCACCCAACAATTTATTAACGACGAGCAAAGAACCCGTTTTTCGTTTTTTTTTTCGGGGGCTGATGGGGAAAATTTATTTAATAAAAAAACGGTGGGGGGGGAGAGAAGAGGAGACGAAGAGAGAAGAAGACTGAGAAGGAGAGAGAGAGAGAGACGATAAGAAGAGAGAAGAGAGAGAGAAGAGGTGAGAGAGGGGAGGGGAGCAAGGGAGAGAGAGTGGAGAAGGGGAGGTAGCTTAGAAGGTGAGAAGCGAGCTAGGAAGCGGAGAAGAGCGAGGGAAAGGGGTGGGGTGGGTGTTCAGTCGTGGGCGAGGGACGCCATACCAAACTTCGCATACCACTCAGGTTAGATCAACAAAGCTGACCTTCCATGATAAACCCCCTGGGATCTTTGACCTGTTCTCGAGGTTAAATATGACCATCACCGCCGCGCATCCTCAACACAGAGTTCCGTTTCCTCGTTTTGTGTTTTGCATTTTACGCGATGGCCCCACTTCACACAGGTGCAACAAGGCTTCATATGCTTCGTTATCTGTCCATATTTGATAAGATAGGAATGGGCAAACGACATGAAGTCCAACATCAATGACTCTGATCGAAAGAAGACAAGCAGAATCAATCAATTGCTGCGTGTATTAGCTTCTCGTCTTGCTTTCTTGATGTTATAGAGTTTCGTCTTCTCTGCGATATTTGTTATTCCTGCGTTTTTGCTTCTTTGTCCACGTCTATATCCTTTCCTTATGCCTTTTCTTCTTCTTCCATGTGTCTCTTCGTCCTCCTCAACAATACCTGAATTGGACAAGAACCAAACAATTCATGATGCTAAAGCTTTATTTCCTTTCTTCACTCATATCATCAAAATGCCAGATCAATGTAACGTACAATCGCTGGGATACATTGCATGCTCATAAATGTCCAGATGATGCCAGTGTTTGTGGCTTTATTTCATTTCCGCAAGTTGCCGATAACTCTAGATTCTTAATCTGAGCCGTAATTCAAAAAATTTGAACTTAAAAAAAAGTGACTTCAACAGTTGTTCTGCTGCTAAAAAAAAAAAAAAAAGTATTCATTTTTCAATTCGACATTGCCTGACATTCCGGAATCTCCATGTGCTTGATGTTTATATATCCGAGGTCTAATCGCTTGCCAAGCAGTCGTTCCTTACAACCTTTCAATGGATGACTTTTTAGCGGTGCTTAACCACTTGGTGAGCACTCTGCAAATATTCGCACGCTTCACTGAATATGTAGTTTCAGGCCCACTAGCCTGCATTGGTCTCCGCTTGTCATGCCAGTGCAAGCCCGCGCTCTGCTCGCTAAAATTTAGAAATTTTATTTTTCGACAACGTTTCCACTTTTGTATGATCTTCTTCTCATTTTACGAACCGTCAATCTTTGCCAATACCGATAAAAGAATAAGTAAAAAACAAACTTCACTCAGCATTTCCCATGGCCTAATCGTAACAATCAAATTTAAGTATTCCAAACAAGAGGCTGCACAGCCTTGGTTGGTTCGAATTTGCACAATACTTGCCTGAAAAATGCTAGTCTGTTTGTATGAATACTATCTATCTTTCTGTATGTGCCGCATTACAGATTCCTAAGAGGTACATTCTGATTGTAGTTTAGCATACTCCTGGTGGCAGAAAGGCGTCCAAATTCTCAAGCATGTAAAAAGATCTGAAAAGGTCCAAATTCTGTCTAAAACTTCCAAATGCCTTAAGGGTCCTCAAGCTCTATGTCTAAGGGTGGAGGCGTCTTAAGGTCTTACAAAGCAAAAGTGTTAAGCGGTATTCGGGTCTTAAAGGGTCTGAAGCGTGTTTTTTAATACAACTGTTCAGAAAAGTCGTATGAGAGCTAACACACATGAACCACAAACAAGGGGAGCAGGAGATAAGAGGGTGGAAGAGGAAGTCCTGTTTTTGTGAGGATGTTGAGGTCGTGGAGACTTCACTTACCTTGGGCATTGTTATTCACTGTCTTTTCTCAGGCTGTGAGTCAGAGTCCAATAGACGTAGGTCGGACCGATGGATCTTCTATGGACTTCACATTGGATTCATTGGGGTTTGGCCTTTTAAACTGACCAGCCGGGTACCTGTCGGGAGGACGAAAGTCGAGTCTCAGGTCCCTTGGTCATTACCGTACATTGCTCTATGATGCGAGACTTGACTCTGAACAAGGATCTGAGCGCGAGGACTTAATTCCTTTGTACCAGATCTCTTCGGAGAATCCTTGGCTGATCGCTGGTCAGATTGGCCGACGTTGCTGAGAGGACTCGGATAATGTACCTCTAGGCGTCCATTATATTGAAAGTCGGTTGCCGGCGTTATGGACATGTGCTCGTTTTTCCTGACGCTGTCCTGCTCACCAGTTCTATCAGCAAGGAGTCTCGTGAGTGGAGGAGCCAATTGGGCGACACGTGCCTTGTTTCAGGCAGTGATCACAGCTATCTCAAGAAGATGGGATGGAAATCCTGCATCTGCTGAGGGAAAGAAAGGCCAGACGGAGGCCACCTGGATCAAATCACAGTACCTGGCGGAAAGATGTACGCTCCAAGCACGCGCGTTCTGGCACATGCGCCCAACCTTAACCTGACCTGAGATGAAGGGAAAAACATGTCCTCTGGGAACCAGAATACTGAGGTGACTCGTGGAAGGAGAGTGATGGCCAGAGTACCACAGCGTCACACAATGTGTAACATTAGTATGGACACTACAGCCTTTCATCCTAAATGAGAGGTACTTTCGGAAGTCTTTAAGCGTTTCGCATTCAATAGATAGTGTTCTAAAGGTGCTTAGAGTCAAAAGTAGTTGAAAGGGTCTTTAGGTCTTAAAGGGTATTTATGGTCTTTGGGGTCTAAGCGTTTTGGGGTCTGAATTCTAAGGTTTTTAATAAAGGTGTACTTTGCGAGTCTATAAGGACTCATGTATTGCGGGTATGAAAGGGATCTTCCACGAGGCATAAAGATCCTACGGGTTTTGTCTACAGGTCTTGGCTCCTCAAAAAGTTCTTTGTTGTTTTTTTCTCAAGGCTTTAGTATCTATGGGGTCATTATAGATACCTCGGTCTTTACTTATTTCTTTTTGATATTCCATATCTCTCCTCTCTTTCTTATTGTATTCATTTTTCTGTACTCTTCCTTCTTTAAGGTTAAACAGTTATAATAATGTTTAAAGTTCATTGTTTCCTTGATTATATTTTTATTTAATCCCTTTAGCTTCTTATCACACCTTTCAATGTTATTATTATCAATATAC
>CM068957.1:28265836-28276833 GCA_035128595.1 Eptatretus atami
TCTTATTATAATCAGGAAGATATTTATTATTTGCTTTAGCATATCTCTTGGAACATACAAATGAGATAGTCCTCCTCTTTTAGCCTTCTCTATCATTAAAGGCATATCTATATCACTGATTAATTCCAAATTTTGTTTTCCCAATACACCGCCAAGTTTGAAGTAGATTCAGGATGTAACAGGTTTTGAGAAAAGTGAATAACAGACACACACACACACACTACAGAGATTTTTCTCATTTATTAGTTAATGATTAATATAGTCGCTTCCCATTCCAACTCCACCAGAAATATTTGGCACGCTGATGATCTATTGCCATGTGAGATATCTGTTGTAAAGACTTAGCCCTTTCAGTAAAAAATAATTCCATATGAATACCATCTTGTGGACAATGGGCCATGATGGAGGATTATGCTATCAGGCAATACAATCCAATCATATATTTTCCCGGATAGAAAAGGATTGAGACATAGCGATGTAGTTAATGTATCATTCAAACCTATCTTTTTGAAGTGCCATTTCTTAGAGTATCATCTTGATAAGGATTAACCTAGACTACCCCATAGTAAGGAGCTACTGGAAAGTTGACCGAAGCAAACAAATTTAATTTGTTTGTCTTTCTGGTACTGACGTGGGGAGCACATCGTATAGCCTTTCTGTTATAATAACTATTAT
Source organism: Eptatretus atami (assembly GCA_035128595.1). NCBI lineage: Eukaryota > Metazoa > Chordata > Myxini > Myxiniformes > Myxinidae > Eptatretus > Eptatretus atami. The sequence continues at coordinate 28,266,512 of CM068957.1, forward strand.
CGTCTGCGTCGATCTGGAATTTAGGTGGGCCTGGTCTTTGGGATTATGTCCTGTGGAAGTAAAATAATTATCCATCTTGTGAAATATTTGACATTTCGTGATTAAATGCCTGTGGTCAACATGACTATGCAAAGCACTGTGTCTATTCTATCAACCTTTATACTTCTCAACCACCCTAAACAAAATATTATTCAGATTGAGATTGTCTTTTCCACAAATAATATTCTCATTCTCTTTTATTGTCTTTACACAATTATGGAAGAGTATAAAAATCTGTTGTAAAGTATAGGCTAAATCACTCGCAAAGAATCGGTTCGCGTCGCGTTGAATGAGACTTAAAACATTTACAATGTCTGCAAGATAATAGCTCATCAGTCTCTCACAATACAATGTCAGAGCTCATTAATTTTCAGAGTAAAATACGACAGGCCACGGGTAAATTGTTCACTTACACAATGCTCTTGTTATTTCCCTATTAAACTGATATATCTTTCCATATATAACCTTAGGTTTCTTGTTTTTCTCTTGCTTAAAGGAACCTCTGTTGCAAACAAACTTTCTTGTAGTTCTGATTGGCCAATGGCCCTGTGATGTTCTGACCCCTCCTGATTTTCCAATGTATATATAAGCCATGTATTCTGGACTCAGAGTCAGATGATCTGCTGGACTCTGAGACAACTTTCGTTTTCCACATATATTGCTTTTGTATATAAAAACTGTTAAATTATAAAGGTTTTCTCGTTTTGGTTACGAAATCTCCACACAGTCCATGAGCAATCGATAAAAAAAAAAACTAGAGATTGTCAGTTCTCAAGCCATCCGTGCTATTTGGTGCTTTACAGCCACTCCTGTTTTCTCCCTTCTGGTGAACGGGTGAATGCCTGTCTCTTAATATTGGGAACTTTGTGAAAACGAAAATATGGGGATAACGCATTTGTGAAGAAAAAAAAATTACATTTCATGTATTCTCAATTTATTCACTTGTTGCTGGTGCTTATTAAAATTGAACACAGTTAAAATATGTCTTACTTTTGGACTGGAGTCAATGACTGTCAGTAAATTCTCCCCCTCCCCACAGTTTTTGACCTACATTGTGATATAGATGGAATATACAAAGTAGAATTGTATCTTTACTAAAATATTATGTGCTTTTATCTTACTAAAATCATATAACCAAACTAGTATCTCCAATGTTTGAAATAGAACTGCCCAGCTGCTAAAGAGAAGAATGCCTTGATGCACCCCATTGTCTAGTAGAAATTAAAATAACTCCCGGAAGGCTATGCAACAGACGCCTGCTGTCTTAGAAAAAATTAAATAACTCTTTTGGCTTTTGATGGAAAGCCTTGCTAGCTGCATGAAAACAGGCTGGGTGTTTTGAGAATGCATGTTTCAAAACAACTAAAGCTCATGTATCCTCCACCTACTCTCTGCCTTCCTCCCCAAACGTATCATTCTTTCTTCAAGGACTGACCTGGCATTGAATCTGAAAACTGTTGCCATGAGTGTGTCTATCCTCCCTCCCTCCCGAAGTGGCCATGTGTGCAGTTCTTAGTCTTTTACCTTGTGCCTATCAGCCCTTCCCATAGTTGAATGCCAGATGTCTCAACCTCCCCTGTTTTTTTCCTGTCAAACTAGTATAAAGGGGATTACTGTGTGCATTTGAGCAGAAAGAGGTCATGTTTATATTTTTGTCTTGCTTTTCTTTCTTTCTCATGCGCATGTTTGTTGTTGTTTGTTAATAAATGGTCTCAGGCTCCGACAGAGAAGAACTGAATTCGTCCACACCATCCTGGTAAAGCCTTATTTGCAAAACTGCTGGGAATATCTAAGCTTGACGGAACTCCACTTCCCCACCTTTTGGCCTTGCATGTAAAATGACTGCTAAGGAAGTGGGGTTGATTCCCTTCCGGTCAACCCCCATCATAAAATTTATATTTGGCGCCCCTGGACCCTCAAATCCCCTCGCCTCCATTGTGGATCTCTGGGGAAATCGGACACGGTTAATCCCACAGTAACATGCAATCAGGCTATTTAGTTTATCAATTCAAATTGGAGTCAATCATTGCATGTATATACAGATGGCTCCAAAGAACATTCTCTTGGAAGGACAGCTGCTGCAATGTGCAATCTCTGATTCAGGGTGTCAGGGCATTTCGGCTAATCATCTCTCAGTTTTCTCGACTGAACTATTTGCCATAGTTCTGGCTCTGGAATGGATAATTGAGTTTAACCCTCTCAGTATGTTATCCTCTCTGATTCACTTTCTGAACCGTGATTGTCCATCGTTCGAGATTGCAGCCGCTCTCCGTCAATGGGTTGCTGACACGTCTCGTTGACTGACTCTCAGGGCGTGGGTGGGGCTCGTAGGAGGGGTGAAGGAAAAAGAAGCGCCTCTCGGCTACACCACCATTGTATGAACATTGGACAGCCTGCACACCTCCCGGCACACAAGTAACGTCCGATTACCAAACAACCTGGCTAAACATGCATTTAAGGGGATCTGGCTAATCCTATTATTTAATAACCCACTAAGGGCCCATTTCCACAACAATATTACCAAACTGCAATCATGATATGAGCGTGTCTATCACCCCTTCCCTCCCAAAGTGGCCATGCCTGCAGTTTCCCTTTCTCATACTTGCCAGCTTCCACCCCCCTCCCCCCATTCACCCTTGCCAGATGTTTAGTTATCCCATGTCTTTTGTAGTCTAGAATAGTATAAAGACAAATGCTCTGTGCATTTTTGAGGAGAAAGAGGATCGTGTTTGTTATGCTGTCTTGTTATCCTTTTTCCCATGCATATGTTTGTGTTATTTGTAATTTGAAATGTGCTGTTAATAACTGGTTTCAAGACTCCGGAAGAGAAGAAACTGAATTTCTTCCACAGCACCCAACCCCCAAATTTCCACTCAGCCTGTTCGCAAACTCCTCAGCTACCCTCTCATCCCTTGACCTTGCCAACATCCAGCCAAGGCTGGGATGGCACCATTCTACTGGATTTAAGCTGCAACTTCAGAGTTGCTCAAGCCTGTGGTCAGTATTGAGGAACTGAGTACTCCGGTAGACCCTGCAGTTTCTGGATCATCCTCCAGTGACCATCAACGAGCAGATGGTCAATCTCCGTTGCCACACCACCTGGGTTGGAATACCAAGTCCAGCAATGAGCCTGTAGGCGCTGAAACCATGAACCAGCCACCCCAAATCCATGACTTCTTGCAAAGTCAAGGAACTTCGTGCTATTCTGGTTCACAGTTCCAGACCCATGGGGACCAACACATGTCTCATAACCATCGCTTTCAGTTCTAGTCGATGCATTGAAATCCCCCAAGACTTGAAGAGATATCTGCCTGGGCACTGATCAACCACAGACTCGCAGCGTGGCATAGAATGCATCCTTCACGGTGAGATCACTCGCCTTAGAGCATATACAGAGACCAGGGAAATGACACCCAAGGAGTGACAAATGCTTAATCTCATAATATGCTCGTTGACCGTGTTACCTCAATTATCATTGGAGTCAGCTTATTGACACAGCTACAGCAACTCCTTGGGCATGGTAACCACCAATAGTAAGTGTAACCACCCGCCATGATCTCGCCGCAATCCGGTCTCCGAACCTCAGAGAGTGCTGCAATACCGATGTCCAAATGCTTGAGCTCAGAAGATAACAGAGACAGGTGATCATCCTCTCTTAGGGATAGACATTCCAGGCACCCAACCGAAGGACCGCCTCAGGTTAACCCCTGGAGACCGCCGTCTGGTGGACGACACTTCAGCACCACCCCGACACACACTACCGCAATCTGACCCGGAAGGTTACCCCGTGGTTTCCCTCCTATCAATGATCGGGGTCCCGAAGACTTTGCCCCAATCCGTCATCCGTGAGTTGCCCTGCGCAGGGCAGCTGAACAGGAGGTAATCCCACAGAGTAGGTTTTCAGATTTTTTTTAATGCTTTTAGAATGTTTTGCGGAATGAAAGGTTTTACTGTGGCTGGAATGAAAATCCTGCCACCAACCTCCTAATAAAAAGTAACCCAACTGCAGGAGGACGTACGCAGACATAGTTGGCACTAGATATGGATGGCCGTGGCTCACAGGAGCTCCTCCGCCCTTTGACAGGTTTTGTTTTTCATCCTGCTGGATGTTCCAGAATCATACAGCCTCCTCACCAAGAGAAACTTGGTGGAGAGACGGTTAGTCACCGACAACCCGACCATGGACAGGTTATTACAGGTTTACATGTTACCTGCAGCAAGTCACAGATCTAATCTGACCTGACCTGACACAATATATTAGTGCTTGGCTGATATTGGCAATTTTCGGGAATCAGCAGATGGAGTCCAACTAGTCCGACAGATTGGAGTGTGATTACCAACACAGTACGAATTGTATACAACCCAAAATCCTTGAGTAGTTTCACCGTTCTTTTTTAATGCAACAATTTTTATAACCCCCCACCCACTGTTCAGGCGACTAGAAGAGTAAACCAACATGACCGCCTCACTGCAGCAATGCCGTGCCAAGACCAGAAGAATAACCAAACTAACGGCACGCTGCAGGGAATGCCGTGCCGAGTAAATAGACGGAGCGGCACACCAAGTGCTAACAAATTACAGTATGCACTCGGTGCACTCTTCTTCAATCAAATCTCCATCTAATAATTATATCCAATCTTTTCCCTCAATTCCCTGACACAGATCAGGGCTGGCACCGTACGACACCGCCTTTGATAAACGGCCACGTGCTTCATGGCGGCAGACCCACTTGCAGTCCCGCGGATAATTTATTATCGCACACGAGCAGGGCACTCATGGCACACATCGTGTTCGGGTCTGCGCATGTGTTACCATAGCATCTTACCGTCGGTCTTCGCTGATCACCACGGGTGTTCTCCCACAGATGGCGAGCGTCCGCTCGCCTCTCCGCCGGCGAGGCTGAGGTCAGGCAGAGGCACGCTGTGCGGCTCAGGCCGTACAGCTTACAGACAGGCAGCACATTGACCGCGCTGACCGCCGTCACTGTGGATGACCCAGGAATTCGGTGCAGGGCGATTTCTGTCACGGTGCTCGGAGCAGACGATTCCGCAGCTTGGAACCATCTGGCCGGGAGTAAAGCGCAGCCGCTTCCGGTCATGCCGCCGGCCCGTGTGCTGGCCGGGCCCAATCGGAGCACCCAATTCGGATGATTGCCACATCGCTTTGGGTCGTCGCCCCCACCCGCACCACGGGATCCATAAAAAGGATGAGCTGCGGGGTGGTAGAGCGTCGTTCCTGCTCACCGCTCCTGTCTACTCGTTCCTGTCTGCTCGTCCTGGGATCATGGTCGTCTTTCCTGCGCTGCATTCCCATCTGCTGGTGGATATCAGTTCCAGTTCCAGCTCCAGCTCCAGATCCAGTTCCAGTTCGAGTGCCACTTCGTGTCATCGTTCCTCCGCACCGCTCCTGTCTGCTTATTCGTGTCAGCTCGTCTTGGGTCTGGGATTGACAAACCTACCCATTCGACTGCTGGCTCCGGCCTTCATCACCACCTTGCCACTGATTCCACCCATCGCCCATTGCTCCGGACTCTGCCTTCTGACTCCGCCCAAAGTCCTTCCTTCACGCCTGTTGGGCGTGCCATCTCTGGATCGATGTTTAGCTGCTCAAGTGCCATGAAGCGGGAATGACGCGTCAGCTGTCAGCGAGGTATCACCCAGCAGAGCATCCCCCCAAAACGTGCTGGTGGCTCGGTCGGGCAATCGTGCAAGTATTGAGAGACCGTTAGCCTCATTTCCTCTCCTCTTTTTCTCTTCATTAACTCCTCTTCATCGGGATTTGTGTGTGTGCGTGTGTGTGTGTCATGGCGCCTGTCCTCGCTTAAGTTAAGATTGTACAAGAATTATATCAGGATAACTTTGCTCTGTGGCTGCTTTTGTAAGTTGCTTTATTATTGCCGCACCTTTCACATTTCTTCCTATTCCTCCTTACAGACAACAATAAACAACATTAACTGTGCCACATATCTTTCTTCACCTGCCTGTTAAAAATTACAGTATTTGTAGAAATGTTCCCAGCTCGTTTTTGTCTTTTCTTTCATTGATCCAGCATGGTCCGTATCCTAACCTAGGCAGGATTTCATTCCCAAGGATCCTTCCTTTTAGTCGGTACGTCCTTGGCAGTGTCGCTGGCTGCATCTGATCTTGGTAAAGTGACCCGGTTCGGAAACGTATACTGAGGCGTGTCCCCCGGAAATTAGATCACGTGATTACTTTTTCGGTAACCGGATTAACTAGTAGACGGAGACCCTAAGTCACGTGGTTGAGTTATTGGCGTTCACTGTCAGTTAGCAACCCACCGCGTCACAGAATTATCCTGTGCGACGGCCTGCAAATTCCAGCGAGTCTGGTGGAACCCGAGATGGCTTCCTCCCCTAATGGTCTTCTCACCCGCCTGGGGTTGGGTGAGAAGACCACTGGGGGGGGGGGGAAGCTATCTCGGCTCCCACCAGACGCCCCGGAATTGTAGGCCGTCGCATGCGGATAATTCCGTGACGTGGCGGGTCGCTTAACCGACCGTGGACGCCAATAACTCAACCACGTGACCTAGGGTCCTCCGTCTAATTAATCCGGTTACCTAAAAATAACCACGTGATTTAATTACTGGGGGAACACGCCCTCGGTACTCCTTGTCCCAACCGGATCACTCTACCTGATCGGATCACTTTACCGGATCGGATGCAGCCGAGCAACACTGCCAAGGACGTACTGGCCAAAAGGAACGGGTTTTGGAATAAAGTCCCGGCTCAGCTAGGATTCGGACCATGCTGGATCAATGGAGGAAAAGACAAAAACGAGCTGGGAACATTTCTAAGAAGAATTTATTAACTATGGGCGAGGAAAGGTATGTGGTACGATCAAGATTTATTGGGTGTGTTGTGCAGAGAGAGGGGAGAGAGTGTGTGCAGCAAATACCAAGCGACTTATAAAAGCAGACACAAGCAGACCTACCCCAAAAATAATAATAAAATCTTCTGCAGGCTTACTTACATAGACAGGCGCCAGGGACACACACACACACACACACACACACACCACACACACACACACACACACCACACACACACAAAACCCGATGAAGAGGGATTGAAGCAAGACAGGAGAGGAGTTGAGGCTACGGTCTCTCGGTACCTTTGTTTCACTGATACGCGGTACCCGAACCGCCCACCAATTCGTTTGGGGGGGGGAGTACTCTGTGGCACGGTACCCCCCCCCCCGCGGACAGCTGGGTTTCGTCTGTCGCTTCGGGCAGCTCGCGTCAAGACCATAAAACTACTTTCATAACTATCGTTTGAAACACAAACTCTCAGTATCATAACTGTCGTTTGAACACAAACTCTCGTATCATAACTGTCATCACTCTCATAATCTTCAAAATCTTCAGTTGAATAATGACTCGTATTTAATTAGTAGAAAAAACATTACCATCATATGTATATACTTTTTTCATTAACAGATTCAACTACTACATTTTTTATATTAAAGGTAATTTAAAATGATCCTTAACTACTATTGAACAAATGTCATTTCACCTGATATATTAACATCCTTTATTTCATCAGGATTTACATCTTTAGGGTTTGAAAAAAATACAAATTTCTCCTTGTACATTACAGATGGTCTTATCTTTTCATTCTCAAGCTTCATCCATAAGGTTTTTATTTTTTGATACTTTTTCTTGTTTCTTGCTTTTTCTAGTTTTGAATATATACCAGAAGGAGAGGAGAAACTTTTGTTAGAGATACTTTAATTGAAGTTCTTCCATATATACTAAAAGCCCTTCCACTGAAGGAAATTGAAGAACTCATATTATTCACCATAATTGTTTTTTATCCAATAGTTGTATTTATCTTTGTTCAATTTTACATCCTTGACATATTTCTCAGTATCTTTTACAAATGAAGAGATTGATTGAAACTTGTCTTTTGTTTCTTGATACATTGTATTTATTAAGTGAAAAAAGTTGGAGAGATAAAATGGTTTTAAGCACAGATTCACCTATAAATTAAACGAAATTTTCATCAAGAACATATTTATTTTAAGCAAAGTTTTATTATATAAATATGGTGAATATAACGTACTGCGATGTTTGTAATCACGAATATAAATGTTATAAAAAACACCTTCAAACCAACAAACACATATTCAATCTTTTCAGACAAATATCTCCACTTGACCAAGAAACAAAACATGTGATAGATGTGATAATGATATTCTTCAAATTTTTTATAATAAACACCTTCAATCACGCAAACACAAGAACAATGAAGAAAGGGAAGCTAAATTCTCCATTGAAAACACTGATGGGGCATTTAAAGGGCATATAAAAATAAGATTGTTTCGTTTTCAAGACCCTGCACCATCTTCAATCATGGAAGCTGTTGATATGGTTAAACAAAGTATTGAAACTATAATTAAAAACACATTAAGTGAAATGAAAACTTTTAAGTTTTATATGGGAGTAAAATTGAAAATGGTAGGACAAGACGATGAAACTACTCCCTATATAGGACAAACCCTCACTTTATCTCATCATTTCAAGATTTTGTAAGATGTGATGTTTACGATGAACTCCAGAGACAAGAACAAGATGTTGATAACACTGTAGTAGGTAGTGGATTTACTATTACAAAAATAATCTTTTTAATATACCACATCTTAAAATCAGATCCTCTTCAAGCTTCTTCTTGTATTGATTTACCAAAAGAGATAAAAAACTTAAGAAAGTGGTTGTTAATATTCAAAACAAAGATAATAAATGTTTTCTATGGTCTGTTCTTGCTCACTTACATCCTCCACAATGGAATCCTGAAAGGGTTGAACATTATAAGAAATACGAGAATACATTAAATGTTAAAATTTTAAGTTTTCAATGTCATTGAGAGATATTCCTAAATTGAGAAAATGAATAATCTATCTGTAATGTATATGGATTACGGATACAAACAAAGTTCAGATATTAAGAATATCAAACAACTATAGAAATGATGAAACACACATTGACCTTCTCCACTTTACTTCAAAGGAAAAAATCACATTATGCTTTCATCAAAAATTTCTCAAGATTAACCAAATCACAACTATATAAGAGAAAATGTTAAAACGTTATCCTTGAAAGAGATGTCTCAACTCCTTTCACACAAAAGAACAATTAAATCAACAGTCGAAATATTGTAGTAATCATAAATCAACCGTAATCAATTTACCAAAAGCAGGTTCAAACATATCATTCAAGATTTTAACAAATCTATAAAACATCCGTTTGTGATATATGCCGATTTTGGAAGTATCCTTGAAAAGATAGATACTGTTTCTCCAAATTCCAAATAAATCATACACAAATAAATATCAAAAAATACTCCTTGTGGTTTCGTTATTATACCAAATCAGCTGTGGTGATGAATACAAGTTAGAACTTTATAGAGGAGAAGATGCCTCAGAGGAGTTTGTAAGACGATGGAAAAAGACTGTGCAAGACTAAGAGAATAATGGTGAAAAACCTATAAACCAATGTCATTAACAAAGGGAGAAAAAAGGAATTTAGAAAGAACAGTTTCTGTCATATTTGTGAGGAGAAAATTGAGGGAGACGTCAAGGTTAGGGATCACTGTCATCTTACTGGTAAATATAGAGGTCCAGCTCATTCCCGTTTGTAATCTTAATTACAAGCCTCCAAATTTTATTCCTGTCTTTCTTTCACAACAACGCTCACTATGACACACATCTATTTATAAATGAACTTTCAAAGACATCAGGAGACATTTTCGCCATTCCTAACACAGATCAAAAATTACATCTCATTCACAAAAAACAATTCAATACATCCCCCATAACCCATATCAGATTTCTTGACACATACAAGTTTATGGCAAGTCCATTATCTAACTTAGCATCAAATATTAAAAACTTCCCGATCTTAAATCACATTTCTCAAATCAAGAAGAGATTGATCTCTTTATCACAAAAGCGGAATATATCCGTTATGACTATGGTTCATTTGAAAGTTTAAAGAAAAACACAACTTCCTTCAAGGGAAAGTTTCTTGGAAAGTTAAATAAACTCATATTTCCGATTAGAGATTATACACAGCTAAAAAGGTTTGGGAGAAGTTTAATATGAAGAATCTTGAAGATATCATGATTTGTATCTTAAACTGATGTATTGTTATTGTTGATTTGTTTGAAACTTTTAGAACAGTCTGTCATAATAAAAATTTGATGGATTAGACCCTGTTCACTATTTACACAGCCCCGGCTTGTCTTGGAGTTCTATGTTAAAAATGAC
>CM068957.1:28291275-28308951 GCA_035128595.1 Eptatretus atami
ATGTTCACGTAGTGTTATGAAAGTAGTTTTAGGTCTGGACGCGAGCCTGCCCGAAGCGACAGACGGACACACCAGCTGTCCGCGGGGGGGGGTACCGTGCACAAGAGTACTCCCCCCCCCCCAAACGAATTGTGGCGCGTTCGGGTACCGCGTATCAGTGAAACAAAGTTACCGAGAGACCGTAGCCTCAATCCTCTCCTGTCTTGCTTCAATCCTCTTCATCGGGTTTGTGTGTGTGTGTGTGTGTTGTGTTGGTGTGTGTGTGTGTGTGTTTGTGTGTGTCCTGGCGCCTGTCTATGTAAGTAAGCCTGCAGAAGATTGTTATTATATTTTTGGGGTAGGTCTGCTCTGTGTCTGCTTTATAAGTCGCTGGTATTTGCTGCACCACACCTCTCTCCCCTCTCTCTGCACAACACACCCCAATAAATCTTGATCGTACCACATACCTTCCTCGCCCATAGTTAATAAATTCTTCTTAGAAATGTTCCCAGCTCGTTTTTGTCTTTTTCCTCCATGATCCAGCATGGTCCGAATCCTAGCTGAGCCGGGACTTTATTCCCAAAAACCCGTTCCTTTGGCCAGTACGTCCTTGGCAGTGTGCTCGGCTGCATCCGATCCGGTAAAGTGATCCGATCAGGTAGAGTGATCCGGTTGGGACAAGAGTACCGAGGGCGTGTTCCCCAGTAATTAAATCACGTGGTTATTTTAGGAACCGGATTAATTAGACGGAGGACCCTAGGTCACGTGGTTGAGTATTGGCGTCCACGGTCGGTTAAGCGACCCGCCACGTCACGGAATTATCCGCATGCGACGGCTACAATTCCGGGCGTCTGGTGGGAGCCGAGATAGCTTCCCCCCCCCCCCCAGTGGTCTTCTCACCCAACCCCAGGCGGTGAGAAGACCATTAGGGAGGAAACCATCTCGGGTTCCCACCAGACTCGCTGGAATTGCAGGCCGTCGCACACGGATAATTCTGTGACGCGGTGGGTTGCTAACTGACAGTGAACGCCAATAACTCAACCACGTGACTTAGGTCCTCCGTCTACTAGTTAATCCGGTTACCGAAAAAAGTAATCACGTGATCTAATTTCCGGGGACACGCCCTCAGTATACGTTCTCCGAACCGAGTCACTTTACCAGATCAGATGCAGCCAGCGACACTGCCAAAGACGTACCGACTAAAAGAACGGAATCCTTGGGAATGAAATCCTGCCTAGGTTAGGATACGGACCATGCTGATCAATGAAAGAAAAGACAAAAACGAGCTGGGAACATTTCTACAAATACTGTAATTATTAACAGGCAGGTGAAGAAAGATATGTGGCACAGTTAATGTTGTTTATGTGTCTGTAAGAGAAATAGGAAGAAATGTGAAAGGTGCGCAATAATACAAGCAACTTACAAAAGCAGCCACAGAGCAAAGTTATCCTGATATAATTCTTGTACATCTTAACTTAAGCGAGGACAGGCGCCATGACACACACACACACGCACACACACAAATCCCGATGAAGAGGAGTTAATGAAGAGAAAAAAGAGAAGGAAATGAGGCTAACGTCTCTCAATACCTTGCACGATTGCCCGACCGAGCCACCAGCACGTTTGGGGGATGCTCTGCTGGGTGATACCTCGCTGACAGCTGACGCGGTCATCTCCCGCTTCATGGCACTTTGAGCAGCTAAACATCGATCCAGAGAATGCACGCCCACAGGCGTGAAGGAAGGACTTTGGGCGGAGTCAGAAGGCAGAGTCCGGAGCAATGGGCGGATGGGTGGAATCAGTGGCAAGGTGGTGATGAAAGGCCGGAGCCAGCAGTCGAATGGGTAGGTTGTCAATCCAGACCAAGACGAGCTGACAGAATAAGCAGACAGGAGCGGTGCGGAGGGAACGATGACAGAAGTGGCACTCGAACTGGAACTGATCTGGAGCTGGAGCTGGAACTGGAACTGATATCCACCAGCAGATGGGAATGCAGCGCAGGAAAGACGACCATGACCAGGACGAGCAGACAGGAACGAGTAGACAGGAGCGGTGAGCAGGAACGACGCTCTACCACCCCGCAGCTCATCCTTTTATGGATCCCGGTGCGTGCGTGGGGGCGACGACCCAAAGCGATGTGGCATCATCCGAATTGGGGTGCTCGATTGGCCCCGGCCAGCACACGGCCGGCCGCATGACCGGAAGCGGCTGCGCTTTACTCCCGGCCAGATGGTTCCAAGCTGCGGAACTCGTCTCGCTCCAGCACCGTGACAGAAACGCCCTGCACCGAATTCCTGGTCATCCACATTGACCGGGGCGGTCAGCGCGTCAATGTGCTGCCTGTCTGTAAGCTGTACGGCCTGAGCCGCACAGCGTGCCTCTGCCTGAACCTCAGCCTCGCCGCGGAGAGGCGAGCGGACGCTCGCCATCTGTGGAGACACCCGCCGTGTGATCAGCGAAAGACACGTAAATGCATCGTAACACATGCGCAGACCCGAACACGATGTGTGCCATGAGTGCCCTGCTCCGTGTGCGATAATAAATTATCCCGGACTGCAATGGGTCTGCCGCCATGAAGCACGTGCCGTTTATCAAATGGCTGTCGTACGGTGCCAGCCCTGATCTGTGTCAGGGAATTGAGGGAAAAGATTGAGATAATTATTAGATGAGATTTGATTGGAAAAGATGCACCGAGTGCATACTGTAATTTGTTTAGCACTTGGTGTGCCGCTCCGTCTATTTTACTCGACGGCATTCCTGCAGGCGTGCCGTTAGTTTGTTATTCTTCTGGTCTTCGACGGCATTGCTGCAGTGAGGCGTCATGTTGGTTACTCTTCTAGTCGCCTGAAACGTGGGTGGGGGGTTATAAAAATGTTGCATTTAAAAAAAAACGGTGAAAACTACTCAAGGATTTTGGGTTGTATACAATTCGTACTGTAGTTGGTAATCACCACTCCAATCTGTCGGACTAGTGGACTCCAATCTGCTGATTCCGAAAAAATTGCCAAATCAGCCAAGCACTAATTATTGTGTCAGTCAGGTCAGATTAGACTGTGACTTGCTGCAGGTAACATGTAAACCTGTAATAACCTGTCCCATGGTCGGGTTGTCGGTGACTAAACGTCTCTCCCACCAAGTTTCTTGGTGAGGAGGCTGTATGATTCTGGACATCCAGCAGGATGAAAAACAAACTGTCAAGGCGAGGAGCTCCTTGGAGCAACGCATCATATCTAGTGGCCAACTATGTCTGCGTTACGTCCTCCTGCAGTTGGGTTACTTTTATTAGGAGGTTGGTGGCAGGATTTTCATTCCAGCCACAGTAAAACCTTTCATTCCGCAAAACATTCTAAAAGCATAAAAAAAAATCTGAAAACCTACTCTGTGGATTACCTCCTGTTCAGCTGCCTGCGCAGGGCAACTCACCGGATGACGGATTGGGCAAAGTCTTCGGGACCCCCGATCATTATAGGAGGGAAACCACGGGTAACCTTCCCGGGTCAGATTGCTGGTAGTGTGTGTCGGGGTGGTGCTGAAGTGTCGTCCACCAGACGGCGGTCTCCAGGGTAACCTGAGGCGGTCCTTCGGTTGGTGCCTGGAATGTCCTATCCCTAAGAGAGGATGATCACCTGTCTCTGTTACTTCTGAGCTCAAGCATTTGGACATCGTTATTGCAGCATCTCTGAGGTTCGGAGACCGGATTGCGGCGAGATCATGGCGGGTGGTTACACTACTATTGGTGGTTACCATCCCAAGGAGTTGCTGTAGCTGTGTCCAATAAGCTGACTCCAATGATAATTGAGGTAAACACGCGTCAACGAGCATATTATGAGATTAAGCATTTGTCACTCTTGGGTGTCATTCCCTGGTCTCTGTATATGCTCTAAGGCGAGTGATCTCACGTGAAGGATGCATTTATGCCACGCTCGAGTCTGTGGTTATCAGGCCCCAGGCGAGATACTCTTCAAGTCTTGGGGATTTCAATGCATCGACTAGAACTGAAAGCGATGGTTATGAGACATGTGTTGTCCCCATGGGTCTGGAACTGTGAACCAGAATAGCACGAAGTTCCTTGACTTTGCAAGAAGTCATGGATTTGGGGTGGCTGGGTCATGTTTCAGCGCCTACAGGCTCATGTGCGACTTGGTATTCCACCCAGGTGTGTGGCAACGGAGATTGACCATGCTGCTCGTGATGGTCACTGGAGGATGATCCAGAACTGCAGGTCTACCGGAGTACTCAGTTCCTCAATACTGACACAGCTTGTAGCAACTCTGAAGTTGCAGCTTTAATCCAGTAGAATGGTGCCATCCCAGCCTTGGCTGGATGTTGCAAGGTCAAGGATGAGAGGGTAGCTGAGGAGTTGTGCGAACAGGCTGAGTGAAATTTGGGGGTCTGGGTGCTGTGGAAGAAATTCAGTCTTCTCTTCCGGAGTCTTGAAACCAGTTATTAACAGCACATTTCAAATTACAAATAACAACAAACATATGCATGGGAAAAAGGATAACAAGACAAGCAATAACAAAACACGATCCTCTTTCTCCTCAAAATGCACAGAGCATTTGTCTTTTACTATTTAGACTACAAAAGACATGGATAACTAAACATCTGGCAAGGGTGAATGGGGGGAGGGGGGAAGCTGGCAAGTATGAGAAAGGGAACTGCAGGCATGGCCACTTTGGGAGGGAAGGGTGATAGACACGCTCATATCATGATTGCAGTTTGGTAATATTGTTGTGGAAATGGCCCTTAGTGGGGTTATAATATAGGATAGCCCAGATCCCCCCTTAAATGCAGTTTAGCCAGTTGTTGGTAATCGACGTTACTTGTGTGCCGGGAGGTGTAGCAGCTGTCCAATGTTCATACAATGGTGGTGTACCGAGAGGCGCTTCTTTTTCCTTCAAACCCCCTCCTAACGAGCCCCACCCAGCGCCCTGAGAGTCAGTTCAACGAGACGTGTCAGCAACCATTGACGAGAGCGGCGCAATCTCGAACGATGGACCAATCACGGTTCAGAAAGTGAATCAGAGAGGATAACCATACTGAGAGGGTTAAACTCAATTATCCATTCCCAGAGCCAGAACTATGGCAAATAGTTCGTCGAGAAAACTGAGAGATGATTAGCCGAAATGCCCTGACCACCCTGAAATCAGAAGATGCACATTGCAGCAGCTGTCCTTCCAAGAGAATGTTCTTTGGAGCCATCTGTATATACATGCAATGATTGACTCCAATTTGAATTGATAAACTCAATAGCCTGATTGCATGTTACTGTGGGATAACCGTGTCCGATTCCCCAAGAGATCCACATGGAGGCGAGGGGATTTAGGGTCCAGGGGGCCCAAATATAAATTTTATGATGGGGGTTGACCGGAAGGAATCCAACCCCACTTCCTTAGCAGTCATTTTACATGCAAGGCCAAAAGGTGGGGAAGTGGAGTTCCGTCAAGCTTTAGATATTCCAGCGTTTGCAAATAAGGCTTTACCAGGATGGTGTGGACGAATTAGTTCTTCTCTGTCGGAGCCTGAGACCATTTATTAACAACAACAACAAAAACATGCGCATGGAGAAAGAAAGAAAAGCAAGACAAACAATATCAAACATGACCCTCTTTCTGCTCAAAATGCACACAGTAATCCCCTTTATACTAGTTTGACAGGAAAAAAACAGGGAGGTTGAGACATCTGGCAATTCAACTATGGGAAGGGCTGATAGGCACAAGGTAAAAGAACTAAGAACTGCAACACATGGCACTTCGGAGGGAGGGGAGGATAGCACACTCATGCAACAGTTTTCAGATTCAATGCAGGTCAGCCTTGAAGAAAGAATGATACGTTTGGGGAGGAAAGGCAGAGAGTAGGTGGAGGGATACATGAGCTTTATGTTTTGAACATGCATTCTCAAAACACCCAGCCTGTTTTCATGCAGCTAGCAAGGCCTTTGCCATCAAAAGCCAAAAAAGTTATTTAATTTTTCTAAGACAGCAAGGCGTCTGTTGCAGTAGCCTTCCGGAGTTATTTAATTTCTACTAGACAATGGGTGGCATCAAGGCATTCTTCTCTTAGCAGCTGGGCAGTTCTATTTCAACATTGGAGATACTAGTTTTGGTTATATGTATTTTAGTAAGATAAAAGCACATTATATTTATTAAGATACAATTCTACTTGTAATATCATTCTATATCACAATGTAGGTCAAAAAAACTGTTGGGGGAGGGGAGAATTTACTGACAGTCATTTGACTCCAGTCCAAAAGTAAGACCATATTTTTAACTGTGTTCAATTTTAATAAGCACCAGCAACAAGTGAATATAATTGAGAATACATGAATGTAATTATTTTTTCTTACACAATGGTTATTCCCAATATTTCGTTTTCAAAGTTCCCAATAAAGAGACAAGGGCAATCTCACCGCTTCCACCAGAAGGGCAGAAACAGGAGTGCTGGTAAAAGCACCAAAATAGACACGGATGGCTTGAGACTGGACAATCTCTAGTTTTTTTTTTTCGATTTGCTCATGGACTGTGGTGGAGATTTCTAACCAAAAGAGAAAACCCTTTATAATTTAACAGATCTTTTATTATACAAAAGCACATATTATGTGAAAGAAGAGCTTGTCTCAAGAGTCCAAGCAGATCTCTGCCTCTGAGCCAGAATACATGGCCTTTATACAATTTGAAAATCAGGGGTCAGAACATCACAGGCACTTGGCCAATCAGACTACAAGAAAGCTTTGTTTGCACACGATGCTTTAAGCAAAGAGAAACAGAGAAAACCTAAGGTTAATATGGAAAGATAATATAGTTTATAGGGAATTAACAAGACCATTGTGTAGTGAACATTTTACTCGTGGCCTTGTCAGTTTAAACTCTGCAAATTTAATGAGCTCTGACTTGTCATTGTGAGAGACCTGATGAGCATAATTATCTTGCAGACAATTGAAATCGTTTATCTCAATCAACGCACTGCGAACCATTCTTTGCAGAGTGATTTTTAGCCTATACTTTACAACAGATTTTATACTTCCATATTGTGTAAAAGTAAAAATAAAGAGAAATGAGAATATAATTTGTGGACAAAGACACATCTTCAATCTGAAAAATATTTGTTTCAGTGTGATTAATATAGAAACACCAGTGCTTGCAATAGTCATGTGATCCACAGAGCTTTCTATCACCAAAATGTCATATTTCACAAGATGGAATTAATTATTTTACTCCACAGGACATAGCCCAAAGACCAGGCCACCATAATCCAGATGAGAACGAATAATAGCTTTATATAACAGAAAAAGACTATCACGATGTGCTCCCCACTCAGTACCAGAAAGACAACAAAATAAATTGTTGCCTTCAGAAACATTTACCAGTCAGCTCCTACTATGGGGAGTCTAGGTTAATCCCTTATCAAAGATGACTCCTAAGAATGGCACTTCAAAGATGGTTTGAATGAAGTACCATTAACTACCACGCTATGTCCTCAATCCTTTTCTTACGGAAAATATAATGAACTTGGACTTGTTGCCTGATAGCATAAATCCCCAGTCCATGGCCCATTGCTCCACAAGATGGATATCATTTATGAATATTTTTACCTGAAAGGGCTAAACTCTTAACAACGGATCCACATGGCAATGTCATCAGTGACCAAAAATATCTTGCTGTGGAGCTTGGAATGGAAGCGACATCATTAATCATCTAACTAATAATGAGAAAATCTCTGTAGTGTTGTGTGTGGTCTGTTATTCACTTTCTCAACAACCGTTCATCCGATCTACTTCAAACTTGGCGGTGTATTGCTGGGGACCCGAGGAAGTGCAGTGGTGAAGTTTCATCGAAATCGTATGTGTAGTTTCAGAGAAGTTGCAAGTATTTGTGGATGGACGGATGGATGGATGACGCGCCATCCCATATTATAGACAGCAGACTACCACCTTTGAGTGGGTTGAGTTGTGCATTACTTGCTGAAAAAAGTACAGTCTAGTGTTTTTTAAGAAGACTTTAGATGTTTGTGTGGTGTGTGTAAATGGTTCAGGATGGTCTCAAGGATACGTTCCAATTGCAGTTAGTGCATGAAGGGGTTGAAAGCGTCTCAACTGACTGACTGACTGACTGACTGACTGACACACAGTGACATTTATCTATAATAAATAATATAATGGCAGTGTGTGTGTGTGTGGTGTGTGTGTGTGTGTGCACGCTTAAATGGTTCAGGATGGTCTCAAGGATACGTTCCAATTGCAGTTAGTGCATGAAGGGTTGAAAGCGTCTCAACTGATTGACTGACTGACTGACTGACTGGACACACAGTGACATTTATCTATAATAAATAATAATGGCAGTGTGTGATTCGTGTGTGTGTGTCAATGTGTGTGTCTCCTCCATAACTCCAAAACCATGAAATCTGATGGCTTGATACTTTGCATGCAGACAAAAGAACTCCAGTGGAGTGCATGAGTGAAAATTGGGTGTTTGGATTAATTAAAACACCCCTTTTAAAGATATTTAATGGCCTTATTTAATTATCATTTACCAAGGCTCATCCTTGTCACCTCACTGTTACTGGGGTTATAATTAACTCTTTTTTGGCGTGCTTAACAATGCCTTGACTTGGAACAGGCCCAACAATTTATTAACACGAGCAAATGAAACCCGTCGTTTCGCTGATGGAATATTAACGGGGGGGGGGGGGGAAGAGAAAGAGGGAGACGAGAGAGAGAGAGAGAGAAGAGAGGATGGAGAGAGGGGAGGGGGAAGGGGGGAGAGAGTGGGAGAAGGGAGGGAGAGCTAGGAAGGGTGAGAAGGGGCGAGCTAGGAAGGAGGAAGAGCGAGGGAAAGGGTGGGGTGGGGGGTGGGGGAGGGACGCCTCACCAAACGTCGCTATACACTCCAGGTAGATCAGACCAAAGCTGACCTTGCCATGATATTTAACCCCTGGGATCTTTGACTGGTCGAGGGTTAAATATGACCATCACCGCCGCGCCTCAACACAGAGTGCCGTTCCTGTGTGTTTTGTATTTTACGGCGATGGCCCACTTCACACAGGGGCAACAAAGGCTTCATAGGCTTGTATTATGTCCTATTGAATAAGATAGGATGGGCAACTGACTGAAGTCCAACACAATGACTCTGATCGAAATATGACAAGGCAGAATGCAATCATTGCTGCTGTGTTTGCTTCTCGTCTTGCTTCTTGATGTTATAGAGTTTCTGCTTCTCTGGATATTTGTTATTCTCGTTTTTTTGGCTTCTTTGTCCACGTCTATATTCCTCTCCTTATGCCTTTCTCTTCTTCCATGTGTCTCTTCGTCCTCCTCAACAATACCTGAATTTGGAACAGAACCAAACAATTCATGAATGCTAAACTGCTTTATTTCACTTTCTTTCACTCATATCATCAAATGCCAGATCAATGTAGTACAAATCGCTGGATACATTGCAATGCTCATAAATGTCCAGAGATGCCAGTGTTTGTGGCTTTTTTCATTTCCGCAAGTGCCATAACCTCTAGAATTCTTAATCTGAGCCGAATTTCAAAAATTTGAACTTAAAAAAAAGTTGACTTCAACAGTTGTTCTGACTGCTAAAAAAAAAAAAAAAGTATTCATTTGTCCAATTCGGACATTGCCTGACATTCCGGGAATCTCCATGTGCATGATGTTTATATGACCGATCGTGAATCGCTTGCCAAGCCAGTCGTTCCTTAATCAACCGTTTCAATGGAGTGCTTTTTAGGGTGCTTAAGCCACTTGGTGAGCACTCTGCAATATTCGCACTGTCACTGAAATAGTTTCAGGGCCCACTAGCCTGCATTTGGCTCCGCGTTGTCATGCAGTGTCAGGCGGCGCTTGCTCGCTGAAAATGTGAAATTTATTTTCGACTACGTTTCCCCTTTTGTTTTATGATCTTCTTTCATTTTACGACCCGTCATTTTGACATACATAGATAAAAAGAATAAGAAAAAAAATACTTCACAGCAATTTTCCCAGTGGCCTTCCGACTAATCAATTAATATTGCCAACAGAGTGCACACCTTTGGTTGGGTCGAATTTGCACATTACTTGCTGAAAAATGTAGTCTGTTTTTGTATGAATACTATCGATGTTTCTGTAGTGTGCGCATTACAGATGGTCCCAAGGGTACATTCCGATTGTAGTTAGCATCTCCGGGGTCGAAAGGGTCCAAATTCTCAAGCATGTAAAAGAGTCTGAAAAGGTCAAGTGGTCTAAACTTCCAAATGGTTAAGGGTCCAAGCTGTCTATGTCTTAAGGGTGGAAGGGTCTTAAGGGTCTTACAAGTCAAAAGTGTCTAAAGGGTGTTCGGGGTCTTAAAGGGTCTGAAGGGTTGTTTTTTTTTTAATACACTGTCGAGGCTCGTATGAGAGCTAACACACAGAACGCACAACAAGGGGAGCAGGAGATAAGAGGGTGGGAGAGGGAAGTTTGTGGTGAGGATGTTGAGGTCGTGGAGAGATTCACTTACCTTGGCAGTGATATTCATGTCTCTGCTGGCTGTGAGTCAGAGGTCAATAGACGTCTGGGTCGGGCCTGGGGAGTCATGGATTCACTGGATCATGGGTGTGGCGCTGCCGGTACCTGTGCGGGAGGACGAAAGTCCGAGTCTTCAGGTCCTTGGTGCTTCCAGTCTTGCTCTATGGATGCGAGACTTGGACTCTGACAAGGATCTGAGACGGAACTTAATTCCTTTGGTACCAGATCTCTTCGGAGAATCCTTGGCTATCGCTGGTCAGATTTTGTGTCCAACGAGGGTTGCTGAGAGAGACTCGGATGAGATTTGTTACCTGCATGGTCCGTGAGCGTCAGTTGCGGCTGTATGGACATGTGGCTCGTTTCCTGACGCTGATCCTGCTCACCAGATTCTCTCAGCAAGGGAGTTCGTGAGTGGAGGAGGCCAATGGCCGACCACGTGCCTTGTGGTTGCAGCAGGTTGACCAGCTTCTCAAGGAGATGGGGATGGGCCTGGCATCTGCCTGGGGGAAGGCCAGACGGAGGCCCCTGGAGTACCGGCGGAAAGTGGACGCAGCGACGCGCTGTTCTGGCACATGCTCCCATACCTGACCTGACCTGAGAGGGAAGGAAAAACAGTCGGAACAGAGACATGAGGAGATCTGTGGAAGGGAGAGGGATGGGCCAGAGTACACAGGGTGAACAAGATGGACACTACAGGGGCTTTCAGGTCCTTAAATGAGAGGGACTTTCAGAGAAGGTCTTTGAGTTCTAAAGGGTCTTAAGAGTCAAAAGAGTTGAAAGGGTCTCTTGGGGTCTTAAAGGTATTATGGGTCTTTGGGGTCTAAGCGTTTTGGGGGTCTGAAATTTCTTAAGGTTTTTAAAGGTCTTTGGAGTCTTAAAGGGACTTCATGGTATTGCGGGTATGAAAGGGACTTCGAGGTCATAAAGAGTCCTACGGGTTTTTGGGGTCTTACAGGTCTTTGGGCTCCAAAAAGTCTTGGGGTCTCAAGGGTCTTAAGTATCTTCGGGGTCTTAAAGGATCTTCGGGGTCTTTTAAGGCTGAGGTGGAGGATGAAAATCCCCTTCGGACAATCCCTGTTCGGACTAGGTCTGTGTGCCAAATGTGATGGTTGTCAGCCCAGCGGTCTTTGTCTGTCTTTTTTGTTTGCGTTTTTGCAGACAGACGGACTATGAATTTTATTTATTTGATGAGCAAAGGTACCTGGCATTGCCGCTTCGCCTTCCCCTCTTTAATATACACCACTCCACCCCTCCCTTCTCGCACCGACTCTCCTACCCCCCCCTCTCTCTCTCTCTCTGGACTCCCACCCACACCCCTTCCGCCTTCCCCTCCCTCTTCTCACAGGACTTTTCGCAGGTGTATATTGAAGTGAACATGTACATAATAACTTCCAAAAAAAGAATTTAAAAAAATCTCTTGGGAATTTCACCGGCAGCCTCCAACTAATAATTACATATGCAGCAATTCATTCTACCAAGCTGGTTTTTGGCACCTCTAATGTTTATTTATTTCACATAATATGTGAAGTACATGTCCATCAGTTTGTTGAAAAGCCTTGAAAAAGCAAGAAAAGGACTTCAGGGAGGATTAATGTCCTAAAGTTTCAAAGGCAGGCCAATTCATCAGTGTTTGCTGTCCTTCGGGAAGATATAAAACTGGACGTCCTGTATGTCTGCATGACTACGGGATTGAACGAAATTGGGTACACTCAAAAAGCACGTACCATTTATAAAGAGTTACAACAAGAGCTTCCTTGAGGGATGAGACTCGCACTGCGACTCGCATGCTGTTTTACCCACTATCACGGAATTGAAACTCTCCGAGGCGGTAATAAAGGCAATTTATTAAATAAAGTAGTTATTAATTAAAGGCACATTTTAGTTGTAATTAAAATAAAACCGATTCTTTGGCGCTGCCTTCCCTTCCACTCCTGTATTGCTTACATCCTAAAAAACAGTCTCCCCATCACAATCTCCGGGCAGTGTTCGTGCCTTTATTTAATTACAACTAAAATGCGACAAACTCTAAAAACGTTTCACCAGAGTTTAATTTCAAATTTTATACTGTGGAATTGAGCTCAGCAGTTGTCCGACTGCTTTAAAAGTGTTAATTTGCAAAAAAAAAAAGTCTCTCCAGGCGTCTGTGTGGTGTTTAGTTTGACTCGGAATATCTTCAGCACCATTCCAGCCACACAATTACTTAAAAACCATCGATGATACAAACACAACACTTACCTCTCAATCTTCTCAGGAAACACTCGTCTCTTCAAGTGAAGCAGGCAAGTGGTCCAAATCCAGCTCACGTTCCCTGTTAATGGGCAAACAATCAAACGCTTGGTAAATCGAGAACTTCAAAAAATATTCAGATTTCTACTTATTTCGCCCACAATATCTGATTCTCAAATCCAAAAAAATATTTAAATTATGTACTTTAACTAGCCGGGAGGCACGATGGTTCACGGGCATTATTGAACAATGCCACGATAGGTACAATTGAGTTAGTGGAAGCTTTTGAGGAAGCCTACCGTAAAAACCTATCTCTTCCATCAAAATTGACCAAATCAAATTGGATTTTTTATATGTTGTACTTATGGACATTACACACAGCTTCTAGGAAATGAAATTGCGAGAAAACAATCGAGAAAAAAAAAGTTCATGTGGGCGTGGCTCCGCCCACAAGGGGCGTTGGGACGCCCCTCATACAAAAAGACACAAATAGACCATGATATCTAGCTTGTGTCCAAGTTTCATCAAGACCGCATCAAACGTCAGGAAGCTATGCTCTGGAGAGAGTCACAAACAGACAGACAGACACAACGAAAATAGTTGTCACTGCTGGCACCCGCGAACCAAAAAACACTTCACCCAAATACCCAGACTACATTCATGCACTCAGACGGTATTCCTTTAATATGCATGCAAAATCTGGGGCCACTAGGTTTCACGGCTTTGAAGTTATGGGCACGCACGCACGCACGCACGCACGCACGCACACACACACCTATATTTATAATAAATGTCAGTGTGTGTGTTTGTCAGTGTGTGTATGTGTGAGTGTGTTTGTCTCCTCCATAACTCCAAGAAAATGAAACCTGGCAGCCTGAGACTTTACAAACATACAAAGGGAGCTCCAAGGGAGTGCATAAGTGAAAACTGGGTGTTTGGGTTAATTTAAACATCGCTTGTGAAGATAATTAACGACCTTATTTAATTATCCATTATCAAGGCTCATCCTTGATCACTGTCCCTCACTGGGGTCTGAATTCACCAATTTTTTTGGCCTGCTCAGCAATGCCTTGACTTGCAACAGGCCTCAACGATTTATTAACGATAGAGTTTTTTTCACTTTCCTCACTCATATCATCGAATACCTGATCATCATACCTACAAATCGCTGGATACATTGCAATGCTTATAAACGCCCGGAGATGCCAGCGTTCGTGGCTTTATTTCATTTCTGCACATGCCATAACCTCTAGAATGTCTTAATCTCAGCCAAAGTTCAAAATTTTAACTTCTTTATTGACTTCAGCAGTCATTCCGAATACGAAAAAAAAGTGTTCATTTCTCCAATTCGGACATTGCCTGACATTCCGGTTATCGCCGGGTGCATGATATTAATATAACCAATCGGTGATCGCTAATTGCTTGCCAAGACAGCCGTTCCTCATCAACTGTTTCGTTGAGTGCATGCTTGAGTGCTTAATCCACTTGGCAAGTGCTCTACAATATTCTCATTATCATTGAATATATCGATTGACTTGAACAAAGTTCAGGGCCCACTTGCCTGCGCTTGGCCCTGCGTTGTCATGCGGTGCATCGGGTGGTGCTTGCTCGCTGAAAATATGGAATTTTATTTCACACCACGTTTCCCCTTTTTGTATGATCTTTCATTATACGACACGTCACTTTGACGTAGATAGATACATATAAAAAAATTAAACGTTTTGTTTTTAAAAGTTTCTTCAACAATTTTGTTAGAGTACTTGCTTGATTGGTTATGCCACTTGACGAGCGCTCTTCAAGCTTCGATGCCGATACCTTGGCATGTTTCTCCATGGGGACATCTCTGGAGATAGGAAGGGAAAATAAATTACATGATAACAATGAGTAACAAAGAAAATGTTTTCAGTTGTTACAAAGCAATGAATTGCCACATCACGGCAGGATAGCCGAGAGGTATGCATGCTCGCTCTAAGCTGTCTAGCCTGGGTTTCCCGGTGTTTTCACAAGCAGGGTGATTCAACAATGTGTGTGCTGTCTCTCAGATGGACCCCCTCCCGGAGAGTATAGCTATAGCGACATTTGATGCGGTGTCATTCTCCTCAACCCCCCTTTCCCTGCTATTCCCTCTTCCTTGTTACCCCCTTCCCAACACCCTCCTAGCTCCCCACCCATCCTCCCTCCTCGCTAACCCTGCCCCATCCCTCCCCTCCTCTCTCTATCCTCCTCCCAACTCTCTCCCTTCTCCCTCCCCTCCATCTTCTCTCTCCCACCCCTCCTCTCTCTCCCAACTCTCTTCCTCCCTCTCACACCCTTCTGCTTCTCACTCCTCCCCCCCTCCCTCTGTTTCACCACCCTCCCCCTCTGTTACGGGGACTGTTATGGACTGAAGTTTAGTTTTGAATTGAAAACTGCTTTCCCATACTGTAGCATGTATGAATCAGATTTGGAATGAGCCGACCGGAGGGGTGCAAAGGTCGCTGCATGTGCAAGCATGCATGAATGCAGGAAAGCCTTTGCCAGGTAGATAGCATGGTTTTAAATGCACCCACCAGTTTTATATAGAACCCGGCGGTTAAACAAAAAATGTTGCTGTTTGGACGCGTTTTATCGCCTTTTCCTTTACTTCCCCTCACACTGCCTTCCCTTCCCACTGCCTTCCACACCTCTTGTGCTGCCTCCCTTCCCCTCCTATACCGCATTCCTTCCCCTTCCCATCACACTGTCTTCCCTCCCTCCCCTTATGCTTACCTCCTTGCAAACCCCATCTCGTCTTCACCCCCATGGACATTCCCGGCGGTTTCTGCATTCTGTATTAACGTCTGTTTTAACGTACCCCATTTCGTTCAATGCTGTACTAACCCCCTCCCCCCCTCTCTGCAGGTTCCAACACCAAATGCAAGTTGCAAACCCCACCCCTCACGCTTACCTCCTCCCATCCCCCCCCCCTTCCTCCTCGCTTTCTACCCCCCTCACCCTCCCATAGTGTACAGATGTTTGTTGAGGCATCTCTCTCCCTCCTCCTCCTTCTTCATTATTCCCCTTCCTAGTTACCCCCTAGCTTCACCACCCCTCCTCCATTCATCCTCTCTCCCTTCCATCCTCTCTCCTCCACTCCTCCATCCTCCCCTCTCTCCCGCCCTCCATTCTCTCTCTCTCTACCTTCTCCTTCCTCTCTCTCTCCCAATGTCCTCCCTCCCTCCTTCATCCTCCTCTCCCCCTTCCTCTTTCTCCCCCATCTTTCTCCCTCCTCATGCCCGTCAGTAAAGCACATGTTGTATTTGCTAGTTTATTGATAGATATAGATGACACAAATTTTATTCCAATTTATCGATTGTTTTTTTTACATCTCACCTCCTTTTGGTAAGGATCATGATTCATGAACCAAACTAACTTTGTTTCCAGACTCATTGGCTCGTCGAAGATTATCAGTTTTCACACCACAGTAAATCGATTTTCACACTGCACTTTCCAATGGTATTCCACTATTATTAATATTACAAGCAAATACACCCGTCGCTTCACTGACGGGAATACTGGGAGAGGGGTGAAAAGGATGGGGAGGGGTGGGGGAGAGAAATGGGTGGGGGTAAAAAAGAGGGGAGATTGAGAAGGTGGAGGGGAAAGACAGAGGAGGAGGGGGGAGCGAGGAGGGAGGGAGAGTGAGGAGGGGTAGGGGTAGGAGGGCAGCATGAGGTGAGAGGAAGGGAAGGCAGACGTGCGGTGGAGCGTTAATTACGATTCATTCTGTCTCATCAAAATGATTCTGCATAGAATAACAGTGAAGATGGAAACAAAATAATGTCGAAATACATTTTGTACCAGTCATACTAAAAATACCGCCAGAGACAAGCACCGCCAGGACGCATCCGGAGCCAAGCCGGTCGGAGACAAACACCACCCGGACACATCCAGAGACAAACAGCCCCGGACAGGTCCAGAGACAACACTCCCGGACATTTCCGGAGACAAACACAAACATGTCCAGACACAAACATCGCCTGGACATAAACACTGCCTGTACACGTCTGGAGACAAACACCACCTGGAGCAATCACCACCCAGACACGAGACAGAGAGAGAGAGAGAGAGAGAGAGGAGAGGAGAGGAGAGAGAGAAGAGAGAGAGAGAGAGAGAGAGAGATATGTGTGTGTGTGTGTGTGTCTCTGCGGGGGTGGGGGGAGCGGTTGCTGCACTGTAATAGGAAGGAGCGGAGTGAGAATGGGACAGAGAGATAGAGATAGGGTTGGGGGAAGGGATTAGCAGAGAGAAAATGTTATGCTCTATGAACAAAAATCACACACACGTATCATATATACATACAACACACATATATATTTCAACACAAAACAGATAAGATAATGTACTGGTAAGAAGTACTTACTCTGATAGGTTCCCACTTATTTTGAGATGTCTTTTTTAAGGACTTTTTAAGGACTTTTAAGGGCTAAATAACCCCTTTTTAAGGACCACATCCTATAAATTCCAGGGGTAAATTGAGGTGAGTCACCTAGAAATTAACAAAGATAGTAAGTTTACAAAAATCTATTTTAATAATGAACATACAGAACACAGCAGGATCTTATTCAGTCGACAAGGCACAACGCGCCACACAGCCAATTGGCAAATTCATTTCACATTACTGTAGAATCAGCCAGGAGCAGTCACAAGTTTCCAGATGGCAGCACTCTCAATGTTAATGTGTTGTTATGTAAAATGTTATTGTCGGTGCTGCCACCTGCAAAGTTGTCCCACCTTGCATTCATTAACCCAGTTGAGGCTACAGGCTCTGGGTATTCATTGACAGTCAAAGCGTAATAATGCTCTTAGGTTCTTCACACCACAAATGGTATGATGTCCTCTTCCCCTTATATACAAACACTTTTAAACTGCACAAAAAAAAAACAACAACTTACGAGCTCTCATTTCACTTTCACTCTTCATAGACACGAGGCCTGATACTGATATTCAACGGTCCAGATGTCTCT
>CM068957.1:28328578-28352041 GCA_035128595.1 Eptatretus atami
GGTTACAGCTGGGTTTGTTAAGAGAGGAAGTCTGCCAGTCGTAATTTTGGTTTTATTAATAAAGGGCGTTTTGTCTAGGTAGCAGATAAACTAGGCGGCATTTCATAAATGGCCAGATTTATTGGGGATAAATGGGGATAGAAAGAACAAAATTAGAATGTTATATTATCTTAAGTCTAACTAGGGAGCGTTGAAGGGAGCCATAGGAAGTTAACTAGAAACATGAGCAAACATGCAGAAAGAACAGAGTATTGGTGATGCTCATTGAAGAGAAAAGTGTCAAGGCACGATGTGGTGTGACACTGATGTAAGGATTTGAGGCAAGCTGAACACGTGGAAGGGCGGCGTGTCCTTTTGGTAACGTCACAACCGCTAGGCGTGCAGCCCTGAAGGTGGAGTCCACGGTGTGCTTAGCTGGTTTTAAAGGTCCAGATACAAATAGGTGGTGCTCACCAGAGATGGCATGGGGTGTTGGGTCGAGGCGGATGACGGGATGAAAACGTGTGTTGCGTGCGGGAGAAGACAGAGGCTGTGGTTGGATTCAGGATGACCTGTGGGGAGACTCAGCTAGGTCATGGAGGACAGCCGTCAATCTCCTATCAAGAAGATGAGATGATTTAGGAGCCTTATCCAGCAGAAGGCAATGACGTATGCCAGTTTTCCTTGCTTCGGGCTTGCTTTACGGGACGCCGGGGACGTGATTTGTTCCATGTGAGTCCGAGTGCTCTCCACATCGAGCATGCGACGACGTTCGCGATCGATCTCAAGAGGCGCTGGGGGGGCTAGTTGAGGGGGAAGGAAAAGAAGCAGGCGCCTCTCGGTAAAACATGCACACGGACAGGGAGCCTGCTACACCTCCCACACAATGTAACGTCATTAAAAACAACCTGGCTAACATGATGCTTAGGGGGGTTGGGCTGATCTATACTTAATACACACTAGGGCCATTTCCGACAGTATTGATTTTTGTCGGAGTTATGAAGGGGAGTCATATTTTCCAAAAAAATGGCCGCGTTCAATGACGTTTGATAGATGAAATGATGTTTGGAACAGTGGTATTCCATGTGTTTCTTTGTTATGGTAAGTTATCTTTTATGGCTGATACTAACGAGCAGATGGAGATCACTGGCTAATGGATGAGGGACAGAGGAGAAATGTTGTGAAGAAATGGATTTGATTAAACATAGCGAAGCGACGATATTAGTATTAAATCGATATATTTATATATAAGATTTTCACCTGAAGAAACGGTACTTACTCGAAGGAAGAAGGTCGACATCTCAATTCGGTTATTTGTTGTTGTTGTGAGAAGGGAACTGAGTGTGTGTTAACACTGGAAGGTTAAGGGTGAAGGGAGGAAGTGCATTGTGAGTCCATCTCTGTATCAAGGCGAGATTTTCTAAAAACTGTGACAGGAAAGTGATGAGAAAGTGTGCCGTTGATCGCCGGTAGGGAAATGGAGGTTGGGTTCGTTCAGATGAGTATCAGTTTTCTCAGTGGTAATGAAAACCGCTTTTATCAAGAGAATTTCTCCGTAAATTCCTTTCATGATTACGAAAATCTATATTTGCCAATCTTCAGTGTTAAATGGTGTTGTGTGATATAGCAATAAATGAAAAGTGATGGCATGGACATCGTGTGTGTGACATTTCAACCTTACACTCTTTTAAATTGGATTTCTTCAACTTGTCCTGCGATGGTGAGTTTGATGAGGAATGTTGGTCATTGAATTTTAAAAGTGCGTAATGTGATGATTTTTGGACGACGTTACAAGGGAATGTGTTGTGCAGCAATTTCACAAAACCCTATTATAGTATATATGTGTGGAGTATCGGATTCTTAATATAATGGAGCTTAGCATTGAAAATACTTTAAAAACGGGTTTCCTGAACTTTAATGTATGAATTGTTTTTTGAAAGTTACGTTCTCTGAAAGATTCTGTCTTTGAAGTTTAGTTATTCCGAATACACTCTTGGAGTCATGAAGGGGAGTCATTTCGTAGTCTCGCTATTGGCTAATCAAGGATGAAGATAGGAATGTTTGTTGGTTGTTGTTGTGTTGCTGTGTGATAAGATGCTGATGTTTCGATTTTCTAATTAAATTTTATCCTAAAGATCTACATAATTTCCGGCATTAATAATATTTGTATTATTATAATTATAGTTATAAAATGATTATTTGGAACAAAAAAAATCTTTTCAAAAAGGAATGTTTAATTGTTCTAAAGGATTGCATATGTGGGGAAATTACTCGACAAGTGGGAATCGAAAGGTTTCCAATAAACTCACCAGTGTTGTTTCTTGCTATATTTCACACATCATACTGTAATGTATGTTCTGTTCTTCAACTTCTGTTCTCAATCATTAGTGATGGAACGTTTCCATGTAATTGTGCTTCTGTTTAACGTGTCCTGGGGTTGAATTAATCCATATTCAGGTCTGGCCAGTGACTATTCGTTAACTCATATGGACTGAGAGGTGTGTGGATTCGCGGTGGTGTGGATTTGACAGGTATATTGGACTTAAGCCAGGTATAGGATTCAATCCGGTATACGGACATCAAGCAAGTTGGATCATCGGAGCCAGATATACAGACCATAAGCCAGGTACAAGGACGATTTGAGCAGGTATAAGAATTGAGCCAGGTATCGGACTTCAAGCGGTAAGGGATTTGAGCGGTGAACAGAATTGGCAGGTTTAAGGAAACTTCGAGCCAGGTATAGGAGCGGACCAGTTAGTGCGAACCCAGTGATTTTCCGTCTACATGACCTTAGTTCTAAGTGTTAATGCATGGTGAGAAGATCGGGGATTGTGCCCAATGGTGGAGCTACGAAGCGTGCTGGGAGGACGTGGCTATTGGGTGGTTTTGGTCTGTCTGGAAAAGTTGTTTAGACAAATACCTCTGAATGTCCTCCTCTAGCGCTGACCCAGAACAAAGTAACCTGAGTCCGAACAACGTTCAAGGAGATGGGGATGGGAGCATTGTGGGGGATGGCCAGATGAAGGTCCTGGAGTATAAGTGGGAAGTGGAGCAGGAGCGCCTGCTCGCATGCTCATAACTGACTGAGCTTCATCAAGAGTATGCGTGAGCTATTAGCA
Organism: Eptatretus atami; assembly: GCA_035128595.1. NCBI lineage: Eukaryota > Metazoa > Chordata > Myxini > Myxiniformes > Myxinidae > Eptatretus > Eptatretus atami. The sequence continues at coordinate 28,331,677 of CM068957.1, forward strand.
CTGTGCAAATTATGACTGGAACGTATTGGGGATATTGGGTTTTGGATATTGGACTTTCGAGGAAAAAGTGGATTGTTGAGATAACGGAAGATTGTGACGGTGTTTTTGGCGGCAACCAGATGGTGAAGATCTGCAGGAGTTTATTTTTTGGTCGTTTGTGGGACAGCTTATTCAAGGTTAGTGAGATTGTGTGACCAGGGCAAATGGAAAACTATGCTAGTGAAGGTTGTATAAGAACTACAGAACGATAGTGATGGCGAAGTTTATTATGTTGGACCTTTCCAGGGAGGACGAAATACACCTTGGACATGAGAAATAACAAGAGTTTTTGCATTGTTGAGATTGCAGGGGTGAAAGGTTGAAAGAACTACACTCAAAAGGGGTGTGAGTTTGGTATTATTGGTTCAATTTATATTTGAACGTTTGTTGGATGAAATTGATAACAAAGTAATCACTTCAGTATGATTTTTTCCATAACAAAAAAAAACTTTGTTAAAGTCCTTTGATACCGTGTTGACACGAACTTGTGATTGGTTTAATTAAGTTTAGATTTGGAGATACGACATGAAAATGTCTTTCATATGCATGGTAGAAGTGATTTAGGTGTTTGGCTTGATGGGTGTGATGGTAGTGGTGTATTGATGTGTGTTGAAAGGATTTGCAGTTGGAGGCATTCATATCGGGAGAGAAGGAAGTCAGAAGGTATGGAGGTATCGAGCGGTGAAAATCTCCAGGGTGAGGGCGACACAGATTAATTGAGTGATGAAGGGGAATGTCATCCATTGGAGTTTGGTGTGAGTAAAAGATAATACAGTAAAAGTCAGTGGAAGCAAACCATCACAGGAGATAAGGAGAATGATTCAATTTTGGTGAAGGATATGGACCGATACGAGATTTTTTGAGTGGTCTTCCGTTTGAAGATAGGGGGTAAGGTTTCAATAGTTATTGGACGGATTCGATAAAGTTGGTGGATGAGTTGTGGTAGGTGAAAGAAAAGGATTAGATTTTGGTTCAGGTTCAATGAGATCAGCATAGTGGACGACGAAAGTAAACGGTTTACTGGAGGAGGTAAGCTGTTTAACGAGTGCGTTTGTTTTCTAGTTGTAATTTTTATTTTCTTCACATCGGAGCACCTTGTACCTCTTGGATCATAACATAGTTCCATCATCTCTGAATAGACCCAGTATGTCAGCTTTCGTAAAAAGGGCAGTAATTGGCGAGCGATTCGAGGTCAAGAGGTCGTGAGGATTGATTGCGTGTAACAGTCGGCGCAGTTGGGAGTCTCGCACACGTCACGACGCGACGTCTGCAAACATTCTGCACAGCAAGTTCAGGTCTGTGTGGAGCAGTTTTCAGTGTGGAAAATGAATGGCACAGTTATGGTGCAGTTTTTAATTCCATTTAATTCTAGAATGATTGTTAAGTTAGAGGGATTATTGTTGAGTGTGTTGAAAAATATAATTGGACAAATAAAAGAAGGATAATTTGATATGGCGGCTGGGGTAAAGTCTCGGTTTAAAAAATGATGAAAACAATTTTGGGCAGGTTTAAATTTAAATGTCGGACACGGTAATTGGCATGCGAGATGGGAAGAGTTGTGATTGGACATTTTTTATATCAGATCAGGGAGTACGCGGAATAGTTGACAAGACAGGATGCCAGTTATATAGAGGGATGTGGTGTGTAAGCAAAAAATTCAGTATTCTAGGGGGGCCACCTGTGTTTGCCAACTATTCATACTCGATGACTAATAGTTTATGTTTGCATCCATGATTTTTTTTTTGACGGATATGGATTAGGAATGTTTGCGATCATCACAATTTTTGAGTATTTGTTTACAGAAACAATAGCCAAAAAACAAGCATGGTTTGGCGATGGCTGTGTCCGAATGGGATGTGGGCCGTAGGCCGTATATGTAATGCTTAAATCAATTTAGAATAATAAGATTATAGGTTTAGTTTGCGCAGAAAGTTGTGAATAGGATGTTTCAGAGTAAATGGGCTGTAATTATTTATTATTTGTGAGTTTTTTTTATACTATGCTGTGACATTTTTGAAAAAAAGGTTCGAGTCGTTGAAGGTATTGATTTTGTAAGTCATTGTAGATTACGATAGTATTTTAGTGTTGCTAGAGGGGGTGCTGAAATTCTTTTTGTTGTAATGCTAGATTGTAATTTAAATTATAAATCAATTTAGGAATCGATTATTCTGATGTTGATGTATGCATATTTTACAAATTTTTTGTTGGGTGCAATTGGCATGAAGGATAGTGGGCACGATTAAGTGATTTTATTTTTTTTTTGTTTTTTGATTTTTTTGATATTTTGAGGGTTGTATGGTTGCTGGGGTCTATTGGACTATTCCAGAAATATTGGCTATAATTTATTGGAATGTTTGATGGTTTAGAAGGGTTAAAGTTTTGGGAGAAGAGATGGAATTCAAATAGGGTGTGAGGAGAGAGATGGATGTAGAAAGGGTGTGAAGAGCGGATAAACATAACAACATCTTGGTGGGGGAGTAAGAATGTTATGCTGTATAATGATATGTGTGGTGTGTAATATAATTAATTTGTATTTAATCTGTCTCAGTTGTTTTTTTGTTGGTTGAAAGTGTACAGAGAAGTTTTGACAGGAGTTGTACAATGATTTTGCTTTTAGAGGTTGCAGGGGGTGTCATAAGATAGGCGGGAGCATAGAGGGGCATTATAGATGAGAGAGTTTATGAATTATTTTTTAGACAATACAGAAATAAGGAAAGGAGAAAGTGGATTTTGATGTGTTGATTTGAACATGTTTATGAGCGTTTTTTACTTGTTTGTTTTGTTTGTTTCTGTCTGAATGAAGAAATATTGTGGTAATAATTTAGAGTTAAGTTTGTGTTATTTTTTCAAAAATTGTTTTAATGAAGTTGGATTTTTGGAGGTGCCAAGTCCTGGTTAACGGGGTGCAAAATGAGTCTGGGCGACGTGGTGGAATAGTGTAGAAGACAGGTGGGTGGCCGGTGCTGGCTTAGTTCGTTGCGTAAAAAAGGTATGTAAGGAAGATAAACTGCTAAGGGAGTCCTAATCAACGTGGTTGTGTAAAATTACGCCGTTGGATACGGAGTTATTGTGGTCGATGGTAGGCGGGGGGTTGGGGAAAGAGACTTTGTGGTGAGCCAAGCGTAATAATATAATGAGTAGTTTGGGTAGATAACGTGTGAATGAATGATTCAGCGTTGTTCGATGACGATGCGAACGTTGGGTGAGATGCTGTATTTTTATCTTATTGTCATTTGAGTATGACCGTATATGGTGTTGAGAGGAGAGGTGAGATGTCGTCGTATGTCTCCCATGAAGTTGAAGGGGAGATTGGTATTAGTGATATAGGGTGATGAGAGTAGTGTAGATTCCAGGTAGAAGGTAGGTAAAGGAGGCTTTGAGTTGGAATGGAGATTTTTGAAATTTATACTCTGATTTTAGGATTTGAATTGATTGTGGATAGAATTATGGGACTAAATTTGTCGGGCGAATTTTGATATCGTTTCGTTTTCGTGTAGTGATTCAGTTGGAAAAAATCGAAAATGACGATTTTCAAATTATCTTAATTTTAAGCGATTTGAATTTGATTGGGATATAAATTATGGGACATATCTAATATGTAGGGGATTTTGATTTGCTTTGTGTGTTAGTGGACTTAACGTTGGCAAAATGCGAATGCGATTTTTAAATATCTGAATTTTCAAGCGTTTGATTTTGATTTGTGGATATATGGGAATATATTGTGGGGATTTGATATGTTTGTTTGGTAGTTAAAGTTTGAAAATGCACTCTTAGGAGGTATATATTTACTAGAGTGAGTTGAGGGGGTATTTTATAATATTTTATGGTGAGTATCAAGATGATTTGGATAGCGTAAGTGAGTAATGGAGGTTAATGTGGAGGCAATATGTAGTAATGGACTAATTCATTTGAAAACTTGCATGTGAGGTGGTGCAAGAAATGTACTTTTAGAGATAGGATCAAGACAATGTTCTATTTATGGAGAAAAAAAAATTAAAGCTTACTTCTCTTGTGGTAAATTATATTTGAATGTGTAGAAGAATATTGTGTGGAATCTATTTTTTTTGAATCCGTTTTTATTCATAACGAAATTTAAGATTGTGTAGTGTTTTTAGGCATGTATCTATCTTAAAGGGATGTAGTGTGAATCGTCGGGCAAGGGATTACAATTGAGGGGGCTGTTGGGTGAAGGAGTGAAGTCAGAGTGTGGGATGTTCACTGAAGGTTGGAAGATGAGGAATGCATGTGAAATTGTGGGGAGAAATGTTTGGAACCTATAAGGGGATTAATAAAATCAAAATATGTCAGGCCGGCAGTGTACGAAATAAGTGGTTCTTTTTTTAGGAGAGTTTGATTAAATTATTCTTCATTATGGCTTTTTGAAAATCAGTTGGGTATTGTTCAGTTGTTGTCTGTCGTCGTGTGGTCACTATTTTAAAAGATGGGGAAGAATTCATTGGTGTTGTGATAAATGAAGAATGTATAGAAATCATTTTTTGTATGCTGGGGGTAAAGCAAAAAATTAAATTTAAGTTTTCAATAAAACATGGATTAAGTATTATGTTGAGAGGAAAAAATTTAAAATAGATGAATCTCAGAGAGATGGAGTATTAGGTTTGTTTAAATCATTAGGGAATCGTTTGATGTAAACTTGTGGTGACAAGGTGACGTATCAAGTCTGTTCGAGGTTGAATCTAATTCGTGAGTTGTAAATATAACAAGAGATTGTTGAAAGATGGGAGTGATGTATTTTTAAGATGGTAAGAATCTTTATCCAGGAGCACATGAGAGAGAGAGAGAAGACTATTTATGTAGTTTTTAGAATTCCAGCTTTGTGTGTTTAGATTCTGAACATTTGGAAGTGAGGAGGGGTATGAACAATGGAGGTGAGTAGGGAAACTTTTGTATTTGGAGATCGAAAATTAAGGGTGGAGTGGGATTAAGAGGCTAAAGGGAATGTTGCGGTTAATGGACTGGGAGAAGTACGGGATGTATAAATTGTTATATGTTGTTAGTTTAATGTGTTTTACAATTTATTCGTTGTGTTGATTTATTACTTGTCGGAGCAAGAAAGGGGGGGAGGGGGGCTTCTCGTTAACATGTCATAATTTCTTAGATTTATTACATGGATTTAGTAAAGTGAAGCTGCGAGAGGAGAGGGAGAGAGAGAGGAGACAGAGAGAGAGAGAGAGAGGGGAGAGGAGGTAAAGAAATAACTAGTAAGAGTTAATTGAATAGTTCTGTAAGGACGGGCGTTGTAGTTGGGAGAGAGTCTGATTGTCGGTGGGATTCGTAATGAGACAGGATCAGGTCGAAGTTTGGGCAGTGCATTGATTAAGATTCAAGGATTTTTTGTGATATGGAGTTGAGTCAGTGCGTAGGTGCTCAGACACTATCTTATGAAAATAGGTTGCATTGGGTGGGTGTTTTAACAAAGCGTGAGAACGAAAATTACAAAAAAATCGAAGTTTTCTGCTATGGTGGCTACATTTTATTGAGCTATAGGATTTTTTTTTTGTTGGGCTGTGGCAATAAGTATCATGATTGATTCATACTTACAAAAGGCTTGTTTTCGATAAACTAAATACTTTGCCAATGAGCATGAGAGAAATGATTGATTTAGTTAGCAAAATGATTATTATTGTCGTTTGAGATGTGGTTGTGATTCGGGTTATTTTCAGTTGGTGTTATTGATTTGATTGAAGCTTGTGTAATTAAAAATTGACAGCTGAGTGATATGGTCAGGAGATATATGATTGTTGGTGATGCTATAATGAGTTGTTCTTTATTGTATTAACCTAATAGGTAAAAATCTTTCGCTTTTTTAATGTTGTGAGAAAGTTATTGAAAATTATTGTAATTATAAAGTTCGTTTTGGTAATAGATGGAGTTGTTCAAATGAGGAATGGGTTAATGTGAACAGATTTTGGTAGTCCTTAAAAGAGGAGCAACAATTTGTTGAGATAGTAAAACCGCGCAAGTGAGGGAGTTGTGTGATGAAGTGCTTTTGCATAAACAAATTGAGTGGGATCGATTATGTTGAATGTAGACGGTGTTCACCTAACCAACATATGGTGTTCTGCTGATTAAGGAGAGAAGAATCGAGTGAATTAGTTTTGTGAAGATAATGAATGTTTTTGTGTGCTTTACTTTAAGCGAATTATTTTATATAAAAGCGAGTTGTGAAGACTGAGAGGAGTTACAACATTTGGTGTTGCTTGTGATTTGTTTTTCGTGTTAACTGATAATGGGTTATCTCATTGTGTGAGTTACTGAATGATTTATGGAAGGTTGAGTAATTAGAGGAATGGGTTTTGTGCTTTCAAGGATGAAGTGAAAGTTATTGGGGGTAGACGATTGAGAGATTCATTGAAAAATTTTGGTATATCTGATTGATGTTGGACTATTTGACTGAAAGGAGATATTTACATTAATATTTTTAATTAATAATGTAGATAAATGAATGGATGTAAGGAGGGTTGAGGGTGTTTAGATTTTTCTTCACAATAAATGTCAGTGTGTTGTGTGTTGGTGTGTGTGTTGTGTGTGTGTGTGTGTGTGTGTGTGTGTGTCTTGTGTGTTGTTGTTGTAAGTCTGAAATGAAGAATTGACTAAAGAGGAGAGATTTGGGCATGTGTTGTGGTGCACCTTGGTTGATTTTTTTTTTGTGTTTTTTGCGCCAGTTCAAAAATGATTTGTTGATGGTTTATTGAAGTTAACAACGTTTGAGTGGACAGGACGCAATGGTTTTCTTGATTGAAAGGAGATGGTTTTATAAGTTTTTTTTTCACTTCATTAATATGAATGGTGATAATATATACATCTGGGTAATGTAATGCTTATAACTGGAGACAGGCGTTCGCGGATTTATTTCATTTCATTTTGTCATCGATTACGAATTGAACAAATTAAAATAATCAGGAATTATATACAGGCAGGGTTAAGCGAGATGGAAAGTGTTTTTGTTAGTCGGACATTGTTTGTATTTGGGGTTCGGGTGGTGGATGTTTAATTTAACCGATGAGTATTGAATATATAAAAGAGAACGTAATGGGTATTCCAGATTTAAAAAAACTTGTCGTGTTAGGGTCGGGTTCAAGGGTGGACTGTACTGAAGGTTTTCTAATGTGTGATGGTGGCGGGTGTGCGTGCGTGGTGTGTGTTGTGTGTGTGTGTGTGCGGTGGTTTGTCTTGAATGAGAAATTAAATCAGAAAGACGGGCCATTTGATATGTGTGGCGGTTTTTTTATTTTTTTTGAAGTTTTATCGATTCTTGAGGCTGATAAAGTCGGAAATAGATGTCGGAGTGAAAAGCTTTATAATAAGTTTGGATGTAAGTAGGATGGGTCGTGGGATGGTATGGTGATTATGAGTGAGCTGTAAACTACAAAATTTGATATGAGTTGAAGAGATTAGGATGTGAGATAGGTAGGATTGAAAGAAGAAGGGCTTCCAAAATTATTAAACTAATAACAAGCAGGAAATTTGTGCGCCCATGGAGGAATTTGATTAGATGGGAACGCTTTTGGAAGTCTACTTTTGATGGGAAACCTGGTACTGAAGAGGGTAATAATTTATATCTAGGAATTGTACTGGTAATTATGTAGAGTAAGTTTGGTGGTGATGGAGAAGCGGTAGAGCGAGACAGGAGAGGAAACTGATAATGAAAGGATGGAGATGGTTCACGCCGAAACGGCTGTTATCATTTGCTTCATTCATTTTAGAGTAGTGATTTCTCGTTCAGTATGAGAGATGAGGAGGTGTGGGTGAAGAGGTTAAGGAAAGTTCGAGAGAGATGGCAGAGGATTGGAGGTTAGTGTTTTGCAGTAGGTTGTGGATAGGAGGGTACGGTGTTGAGCGAAGAGAAAGCTCAGGAGTGTCGGTGATATAAAATAATTTGATATTGTGTGGAGTAAGCGCAGAAAAATGTTTTATTATCCAGTGATAACTGACAACTGTCACTGTCACATAGTCCAAGGATGTCATGAAAATGTAAAAAGTACCTTAAAACCAGGTACCCTTGTGAGCAAAGGATCCAAAAAACCATGACGCTTTCAATGTTGAACCATGTCTGAATTCCCTGAAGCAAAATGAATCATGTGATTGAAAACAATTTTTAAAAGAGAAGAGAAGATAAGAGAGAGGTTCTACTCACTGAAAGGTAAAAGGTCGAATATATTGTTTTGTGAAGGGGGAAGGTTTATCTTCTTTCTTGCTCTTTTTCCCATGTGTTAACCATATTAGTAACTTTCCTGTGTTTGTTTTGCTGAAGATTTTGACAGAGGATTTCATTCCTTGATTCATCGTTGCATGATGTTACGGGATACCGTCGAAAAGGGAGGTTCAAGGAAGTTAGGGCAATGTATCAGACGGGGACGTTCGATGAAACCGGTGTTGGTATCGGTGGGGAACGTGTTTGGTCGTTCGGTGGAGATTGGTGTCAAGTGGCGGACAAGGTCCGCCACCTGATCATCATAAAGTAAACTTTGAGGAGTGTTTTTGATTTTATATGAAGTGAGCTTGTGTTTGGATGTGGTCATGTCGAACCTCAATGTGATGAAAGGATGTAAAAGGAGTCATCACATTATTAAATAATTAAAGAATAATGATGAAACTTGGAATTGGGTTATCAATTTACAAGATCCTTATGGATGTGTGGAGTAATGGTTGAGGATGAAGATCTTACAGTGACATAGAGGGTGTAGGATGTCAATCCAGAGGTGGCAATACTTAACCATCTCGATGGGTGAGATCGAATTTATCAACTGTTCTGATGTTTAAGGAAGTGTTATCATGTTGTGTGTTGGATGGCGTAAGAGCGGTGGGTTTTTCGTGAAGAGAGGTGAGCTATACGGGGAATGGTAAGTTAAAATTCTGCAAAGAAGGGATGATGTGGGGATCCTAGCAATGAGCTACCCGAGCTGTGCTGAAGAGAAAGAAGTTCAATGGAAATTATGCAAGAGTTATTTTTAATTATTATCCATGCAGATTGTGGCGAAAAAACAATTACAAAACAAACAACTAATCTTGGTTGTGAAGTAACATTTCCATTGTGTGATTGAACAGTGAGAGGAAAGAATTTGTTTGACGAGCGGGTAATGTTGTTGGTGTCGTATGAGCATCTGGCTGAGGTGTTTTTTTGAACTGTGCGTGATGAGTGCTGTTACAGTTATTGTATCATTTCCCGACCGTCAAAGGTAAGAGGCTGAAGTCACGATGTGTTATTTACATGTAGATTCAGCACATATATGAAGCAAACAGGTTATGGGTAATCTCAGGCATATTGAAAAGCATTCAATCTCTTGGATTGTGACAAAAGTGGTTTAATGGGATTTGATACGAAAGGTGGTCTTAATGCGGTCGTTTAAAAAAGTGGTTTCAAATGGGATTTGTCATAAAGTGGTTCTTGAAATGGATTTGTCACAAGAGGTCTTCAAATTGGCGAGGCTAAGGGAATGTCAGGTGGGATTGGGATGGTGAGGGGCAGAGAATGTGGGGATTGACAATGGTAGTTTGGGGAAGGAGGACCTTTTTTAAAAACGTAAGGTAAAGTAATTTTTAAAACGAGAAAAAGTGGAATCACAATGTTTAAAGTCAATTACAGGAGCGTTGTGCAAATGTGGGGCAGGTACGGCATCGTGTATATGTGTGTGGCAATTGATCACAGAAGTCTGAAATTTAGGAGGTTGTGGAATTTTCCACGAGAAAAACTATCAACTCACCTATTTGATGGAGGTGAAAGCTGTATAGACGTGTGTCAATATATCAATGCTCGATTGGGTTCAGATTGAGATGAAGAAGGATGACGTATGGAAACAATAGTGTATGCTCATCAAGCATTGGTGAACAACATGTCTTGGATGGGGGAATTGTGGTGGAAGACCCCTTTCCCGGCAGGAAAGAAAGGTGTAATGGGGTGAAGATATATAGGTAGATTAATAAGTGATTGGATTGCTTGCTTCGAAGGGAATGTTGATCCAAACTTGGCAGGAAATGCATCCTCAATATTACAGAAACACAGAACCTTACTGTTGGGTAAGCCACTCGTTTTTGGGAGAGTTTTCAGGTTAAGCATGCATCGGGTTGATGGGGCGTTTCACGTTGGTTTTGGGGATAGTCGTTGGGTTGCAGGGGAGAGTTTTCTACGTTTCAGCGTTGTAGTGTATTCGTGTGTGTGTGGTCAGGGAGAAGCAATCTTGAACTGGGTGGGGGTTTTGATGGAGGTTGTTATCGAGAGGGGAAAAATTTCCGTGTTTGTTGTGAGGGGACGTAACCGACATGGTTGGCGCTTGGGGGGAGATGGGTTTATTTTATGCTTCATTTTTTGGAGGTTTTGATAAGACCAGGCAGATGTAATGGACGCAAACGGTGATCTGTGGCGTGGTTGTGGTAGAGCGGAAGGTGTCGGTGAAAACGGTTGACGGAGAGGTGGGTTTTAATGTTATGGACGCGAGAATTGGTTTTGTACGAGATAGGTGGGTGTTGTTGGGCTTGGTAATTCATGTTTCGTCAATAATATGGAGAAGGGGGTGGGCATGACGAGGGGTGGGAGGAGCGTTTTTCTGAGAGCTGTGGATGTGTTGTTCATTACGTGGTGTGGAAGCAGTTGCTTTCATATATTGTTACGAATTGGCGGGGTGTGCATGGACGCGTTCGAGGACGCTTCGTGTCGGGACTCTGGTCAAAGAAATGGGTTGGGTTTAAAAAAGCTGATGGGGATTAGGGTAATGGAAAGTGATATATATGTACTAGCAGGTAATGCGGGTGGGAAAGAGGGAGGAGTTAGCGGTATGTTGTATTAGTGGGAGTTATGAGGTTGAGGTTCGATATTAGGATGTTGATAGATCTTAGTGATACGGTGGAGTAATAGAGAAGGAGAAAAGGGAATTGGACAGACTTTTATTTCACAGAAGTTATTATGTGAAGAAGGAATAACTAAATACGTTTTAAATAAGTAAGAAGAGGAAGATGAGACTAACGAATGTCATTATACAAGAAATTATCATTTCTTCAAGATGGGAACAGTTTAATCGAACAAAAGAAATGGATAAGGATTTGAGCGTGTGAGTTTTTTGGAGAATGGTGGGTGGTCGGAGTTTCGGTGGGGTGGTCGTGTGGTGTGAGAGAGGGTTTTGGGGAACGGAGGGTTTGTTGGGCTATTTCGGGTGTATGGGTGGTTCGGCGAGGACAAGAAGAGGAAGAGAAGAGAACATAGGAAAGAACATGGAAAAACGAAAGAGATGAATGTCGTTTCTTTTTGTAGGGCCCGCTTGTGCGTTTCTGGTCATCTTTGGAAGTTAAGGGGTGTCCGTCTTCTCGGAATAAACTCAAGGCGGCAACTTTCATATGAATCAGCCAGATTTATTGGGGACACATCGGGGAAACACGATACAAGCAAAACATTCACGACAATGTTATATTTAATCTATAACCCGCTCTTAACTAGGGAGCTACGGATGCGGGTTTCGAAGGGAGCCCGAGCAAAATAAACCTTAGACAACATGCAGACAAGACACGGAGTACTTGGTGATGCCTCATGTGAGCAACGGCCATCCCATATCTAAGTGGCCCAACTGCTTGTCTGCGGGACGTGCGTCCTGCAGTTGGGTTACCTTTTTATTGGAGGTTGTTGCAGGGAATTTTGCCTCCGGCCACGTAAAAACCTTCATTCCGCAAAAACAAAAACGCAAAAAAATCTATTAACCACTCCGTGGAGTACGTCCTGGTGCAGTTACCTCTTCGGCAGGGCAGCCTCACCGGATGACGGGATTGGGGCAAATGCCGTTCGGACCCCCAATCTTTGATGATAGGAGGAAACCACGGGTCGGTGTTAGGGGTGGCAGGCGAACATCCTGGTCGATTGCGGGAGAGTGTGTCGGAGGGTGTGACAGTGTCGTCACCAGACGCGGTCTCTCTTGGTGTTAACCTGAGGCGGTTCCCTTCGGGTGGGTGCCTGAATGTCTATCCCTAAGAGCGTATCACCTAGTCTCTTTATCATCTGAGCTCAAGCGTGTGGACATCGGGCATTGCAGCTCTCTCTGAGGTTCGGAGGACGGATTGCGGCGAGATAATGGTGGGTGGATTACAACCTACTATTGGTCTGGTCGCTCTGGATGTTACCATTACCCAAGGAGTTGCGTAGCTGTGTCCATAAGCTGACCCCAATGATTAAGAGTAACACGGTCAACGAGCCGATATTATGAAGATTTAAGGAATTTCGGTCACTCCTAGGTGTCATTTCCCTGTCTCTGTTTACTGCTCCTGCACTGACGGGGCGGAGTGATGCTCACCGTTGAAGGATGATTCTACGCCACGCTCGAGTCTGTGGGTTGATCAAGATGCCCCAGACGAGATACACTTCTAGTCTTGGGGGAATTTCAATGCATCGGACGGAATGATGGGATGGTTATGTGAGGAGTGTGTGTCTAGTTCCCAATGGAGTCAGGAACTATGAACCAGGAATAGCACTAATTTCCTGATCTTCAAGAAGTCATGGACTTAGGGTGGACTGAGTTATGGTTTCAGCGCCACAAGCTCTCGCTGTCTTGGTTATTCCAACGGCTGGCGGACGTGTAGTGGCAAGAGAATGACCATGTCCTCATTGACGGTCGTTGGGAGATGATCCAGAACTTGCAGGTCTACCGGAGTAGCTTCAGTTCCTCAATACTGACCACAGGCTTGTTTTAGCAACTCTTAAGCTGTCACCTTAAATCACTGACTGAGAATGACCATCCCAGCCTAGGCTGATGTGTGGCAAGCTCAGGGGATGACGAGTGCTGAGGAGTTGCAACAGGCTGAGTGGACACTTATTAGGGGGTCTGGGTGCTTTGAGGGGGGTCCTGAAAGAGTGTGTGGAGTGCCTTCAAGACCACCGTCCTTGATGTTGCCGGTGGATTCTTTGGAACTCACCGCAGGCAAAAAGAATTTTGTCTTCTCAAGGGACACTGTGATACCATTGATCAGAGTGCACCGGGTCCAGGCTGAATTGGCAGAGCCTGAGCTGTTCAGGGTGAGCGTAAAACGTGTACGTTGCACTGAGAGCTGGTGACAAGGAGGCCTATGTTGCGACGGAATCTGTGAGGGTAGAGCATCACTGTGGAATAGGTGGATTCTCGTCCCGCTTACAGGGAATTCGCGCTGTGCGTTCATCCAAAGCATCCCTGCGAAGCACTGCGTAAGGCAGAGGTGCTTAGGCTCTTGACAGAGGAGTCTGAGTGAAGGCCGCTGGGTCCGGTTACTTTGAGGCGTTTGGACCAGTGTCTATCCCCAGCTGTCGAGTTTGGACGTCGAAGGGTGTTACAATCCCTGTTGCTCCCTCGAAATCAACAGGTGGTCACCTTCGGCTTGTGGAACACACGGCTGCCGGGTGACCAGTTGAAACGGGGCAAAGCTCAGGATCTGTGGCATCCATGCTGACTTCTCAGGCTGGTGGAAATGTCTGCACTCGTGTCATGCATGCAGTTTGGCTCTGCCTGTGAACACAGGGCAATCATCCCAACCGAATTGGAGAGGGCCTTGTTGCTTCCTCTCTGGAAAGGAAGGGTGATCGCCAGTACTGCAACAACTTACCGGACGGGTACGCTGCTCTCAGTGCGGGCAAGGTCTTTGCATCGGATAATTCTTGATAGGTTCGCCACCATTGCTGCTTTGAGCACCGCGTCCAGAGCTTCAGCTTTACACCAAAGAGAGTCAACGATTGAGCCGATCCTTGCTCTCGTTGTCACTCACCGAAACGCAGATCGAGAGTTTCGGCGGGCTGCTTGCAGCCGGCTTGTTATCTCTGTTAAAGCGTTCGAATTCAGTGAACGGGATGTCCTCTGGAGAGTTCTTGTCTTGGGAGGTGCCATCAAATCTGATCGATCTTGTGTCTGAACTTACCTCGCGTACTGAGAGTGCTGTGAGTGTGGTGATTTCGTACCATCTCTGATTATTTCCAGTTGTTCTGGAGTTCGTCAGGGGTGTTTACTGGCCCCACACTTTTCAGCCACTTGCTATGGATGGATTTTTAGGGAGGATGGTCGAGAAGATCAAGCTTGCGGTGCATCGCTTGGATGTAAAGATCTCGGACCTGTTTGAGATGATGCAGTCATCTTTTCGGGACTTTAGTATACCCTTTTGGGGGCCTCGAGGTGTGAATGAGGATCGGAGCCGCTGGATGTACGGTTTCTTGGGTCAAAACTAAGATCCGGCTTGTGACATCTTGAGTGCCTGCTGTCCTGTCTTGTCTGTTTGTGGTGGGAATGTTGAGGTCGTGAGAGATTCACTACCTGGCGTGATTTCATGTCTTGCTGGCTGTGAGTCAGAGGTCAAAGACGTCTGTCGCGGCCTGGGGAGTCATGATTCACTGGATATGGGTGTGGGCGCGTTGCGGTACGCTTGCGCCTACGCGGACGCAGGAGGACGAAAGTCCGAGTCTTCAGGTTCCTTGGTTACCTTCCCAGTCTTGCTCTTATGGATGCCTCGAGACTTGGACTCTGACCAGGATCTGAGACGGAGATCTTATTTCATGATCCCATTGCTGGGGTAACCGCTCTACAGAAATGGTAGTATGCTTTCGGAGTTTTCACTGGCTCGGTCATGGTCGTGTTTGTGATCAACGAGCTGGTTTGCTGAGAGAACTCGGATGAGATCGTGTTACGCTCGCATAGTACCACCCGGCTGAGCCGTCAGTTGCGGCTTGTATGGACATGTGGCTCGTTTTTCCGTGACGCTGAGTTCTTTGTATATTACCTTTATTTATCTTAAACAATTTTAGTAATACTTACCCCACCTCGCCATGATGCTTCAGCTGTCAGATCTTCTCTATGCTTCAGCGAGTTGGAATGCTCTCCATGTAGTGGATAGGAGGGCCAGCGTTGCAGGCGTTACTTATCCCTGCATCTTTATCCATCCTTGCATTACTCAGACAGAATCCCTTTTGAACCTAATCGCTCCGGACCACGAGATAGCCTACTAAGTGCGATAAACTTCGCAGCAGGGTTGAACCATTCATTCAAGGAGATGGGGATGGGCCGTAGCGAGAAGTCGATGGCTCGCCATCGGCAAATCCCCACGCTTCCCCCTCTTCTTAATCTGCTGGGGGATGGGACCACGAGCGGGCAGGACCCCTGTGTTGAAGATGTCAAAAGTTCCATCAGAAGTTGAACCCCCGGAAAGGGCACCAGCGACGCGACTAAATGTTCTAGGTCAACAATGCTCCCATTACCTGACCTTACCTGACCTCATAGGACGAGAGGAAGTGTGCAGAATTTTTTATGGAACGATGCGGCTCCCATGCTTAGAAGCCGGTGACCTCTGATGTTGCAACGGATATGATCAGCGTTCCCATCCACGGCAGCGCCCAACGCTCGATCACACGCCGGCGGGACCAAAATCCAAAAAAATCGTTGAGCAATGATTGCAGTGTCGTGACTCCTTCCTTCTCCCCCGCACCCCCGCTCTCACGCATATTGTCAGCCTCGGCGCCACGACATCCAGCACTCTGATAAGCGCTCACAAGAAAGTCGGCTATCGACATAGGAATATCTATGTTGTAACATGTTTAAATTTTTCCTAGCGGGGATTGTGTGGCTTGGCTTTTGGTTTTTTCTTTCCCCCCCAAAAAAACGTTGTCTGACAAAAAACCCGGGGGGTTTTTTTCCCCCAAAGCCCCTCAATACAAATCCAGGCCTGGCCTGTTCACCAGACTGGGCCAAATCGGGGTCTTGGGCTCCGCAGGCTGGGTCCATGGCCGAGGAAGAACAGCCGGCCAAAACCACTCTCCACAAAGCCGATCGCCGACTCACACAAGCCGTTCCCCTTGCCTTTCGGGGCGGGCCTTTTCCACGAAGCAGATCGTAGACTCACACAGCCGTCCCTCTCGAAGCAGATCGCCGACTGACACCAGCAGCCTCTCATCCAGCAGAAGGCAGACAGACCTCATGCAGTTCCTCTGGCCTTTTTCATGAAGCAGATCGCAGACAGACACAGCCGTCTCATATACAGCAGATCGCGACTCGACACTCAGGCAGTTAGTCCCTTGCTTCTTGGGGCTTGCTTTTCTGGGACGCCTCCGGGGATACGTGATTGGTCCATCCCTCGAGTCCGCAGCTGCTCTCCACCAATCGGCTGCTGACACGTCTCGCCGATCGACACTCTCAGAGCGCTGGGCGGGGCTAGTTAGAAGGGGGAAGGAAAAAGAAGCAAGGCGCCTCTCGGTACACCACCACTGTATGAACACTGGACAGCCTGCTACACCTCCCGACACACATGTAACGTCCAATTACCAAACAACCTGGCTAAACATGCATTTAAGGGGGGATCTGGGCTGATCCTATACTTAATAACTCACTAAGGGCCCATTTCCGCAACAATAGTACTATCGAGCATGATATTTCAAAATTGTAATGGGCGCAATATGTTCTCGTGGATCAGGATTGCGTAGCGGACGTATGCGCTCCACCGAGTGCCCTTCTCGTTGTGAATGCAATAAACATTGTGGGGGATGCATGAAATATGGTATGTAACGGTCTTTTTGGATTTAACCTCTGGTTCATGCTCCAGAGGGTAGGGTGGGACTAAGGATCTCAGGTCAAAATGAGGAAAAAAATTTTAACTCAAAATTTAATATTGGATCATTCCAGGTGGAACTTTTTGCCATCTTTCGACGTTGCTTTAGGTGGGAAGAGTGGGGATTTGCGATGGCATGCCATCGACTTCGCTCTCATTTATAATTGTCTTTCCGGTGGTGTGTTTGTGCATTAAAGAAGGAAAAAAAAAATCTCCTATATAGATTCTCTCCACAAACATGATCCACTTTTATCTAGAAATTGTTGACACTGTTAACTTCTGCCCAGTAGTTACCTGTTTCTTCAGCCTATCCATAACACTTGGTACAACAACGACTGCGTTTTTGAAAAAAAACAATTAGAGTAGATACTAGTAATGTTCAAATAGGCAACTTTGAGCATAATCATGATGACATGAGTTTGTGATAATGATAATGATGCCATTTTAAACAATACTCACTTTGATGATACCACGCGCACTAAATTTGATTCCAGCGAATAATTGTGTGAAGAGTATGCCAAGAGACCACACATCAATTGGGGGGCCTTGATATCCATGTTTGCAGAAGACGATCTCTGGTGCCATATAGTCAGGCGTGCCACAGATCTTTTGAAGCTCTTCACCTTGCTTGAAAACTGAACAAACGCCGAAGTCTGTTATCTTCACGACCCCCTGACTGTTGTAAAGGGTGTTTCCAAGCTAGAGAACAAACAGAAATCAATATGTTAAAAGAAAAACTCAAACCTTGGATGATAAGGGCAGGCAGGCAAAAAAAAATTTCAGGACAAGAAAAGTCAAAAAATATCCATCACTAATGCAAGGAGTTGAAACAATAAGATGGAGTAGCTCGAAGGGAGAGTAAATAGCAAGGAGTACAATTGATGTAGTTTCAGCAAGTGAGACTTTGGTTAATGAGGAGAGTAGTTGGAGGACAGAACAAGGAGACAATATGTACAGATGTGAGAAGAAAGAGAAAACAGGAGGTTGTGCAACAATCTGGGTAAAGGACAGTCTTATATTCAGAGAAAGGGGTGATATGAAGGAGCGAATGAATGTAGAGGGTTGTATCAGTGGCGCGTAGAGGAAAAAATGCCGCTCGGGGCGAGATGTCAAATTGCCGCCCCATAGTAACTCAAATGCTGAATTAAACACAAAGCCTGATTAAACAACGTTATGCAAATCGAATCAAGTACAGCGCATTTGTAAATAAACAGTTACACCTTTGTTTTCCACCTTTCAAAATCGTCATCGGCCTACTAAGCGTTCGGAAACACAGGAATGAGACGCATTGGCATACTCAGAAGGGTGCGGGGAGGGCGGTGCAAGTGACGTTATATTATTATTATTATTATTATTATTATTATTTACCGAAGAACAGTAACTCAGTAATAAAGTTAATTTATTTGTAACACCAAAATAATCTTGAGTCCAAGAAGGGCGCGTGTAAAATGTAGGCCAAATATAAACATAAAACACCAGTTGATCGTCCCCACCCACTTCCTATTTTGTACCTGGACTCTTTTAATATTTGTTATTTTGTCAAATATCCCGAGAATTTTTTTTTTTAAATGACACCGTGTCGGGAGTTGTGCGTGAAGCTGATACACCGCTTAAAAAGTGGCCCAGTGAGGGACTCACAGTTACTTCCACAACAGGCGGGGTAACCTTATTGTCCTGATGCAAATACAGAATAACACAAAAAACTAAACAACAACAAACTATTATCGAATGAAACATGGTGGTTTAGAAAGGTTATTCTTAATTTTTGTCAGACGGTTGGACGGAAGGACATAGGGTATATTGAAGCAGTTTGCACCAATTAAAATCTATTTTCTTATTTCCAATTTGCTTACTCCAGGTTCAGTACTGTAATCTGCTTGAAATGATACTTGCACGCATGATGTGTTTTCTGTGCATTTCATTTTTTAAATTATTCATCTCGGGGGAAAGGGGGGGGGGTGGGGGTGTGCCAAAGGAAGGGTCCGCCCCGGGTGTCAAATACTCGAGTTCTCTCGGTATGCCCTCGATGAGACGGGAACACAGGAATGAGACGAGAATGGCGAATTGGAATGAGCTACGAACACAGGAATGAGCTACGAACATAAGAATGAGACACGAACGCATCGCTGCCTCGTCTTCGAGTTTAGTTGCCCAGCATGCCGTGCGCTCCTTTTAGCCCGCCCCCTCTCTTTGAGACATTGTTGGCCGCAACCATTGGTCAGCAAATGGAGGGCGGGTCCATTTGCACAGTTCAACCCCTCCCTGTGGTTGTGCTTTCATGCCACGGGAAAATTGCCCTCAGAAGTGTCGATAGTGATGGATGATAGAAACAACAAAACAAATTTGCCACCCCCCAAAAGTGCCGCTCGGGGTGGCCACCCCGTTCGCACCCCCCTCGCTACGCTAGCGGGTTCAATGTGGAAGGGTGAGATAGAAAGGTTCATGAAGAATCCAGAAAGGCATGTGGTAAGGGAAGAGTATTGATTATCAGTGATTTAAATTTGCCAGGGATAGATTGGGTCCAAGAACAGAGAAAGGGCAGAGCAGAGGAAGAATCTTTAGATGGAGCCCAGGATTGATTTTTAATCCAGTTTGTAGAAATTTCCATGAGGAGAGTATTGGACCTCTCCTTATGTATTAATCGGAATATGGTGGGGAAAGGTAGAGGTGGAGCAGCATTTATGGAAAAGTGATCATAACATAGTGTGTGTGAGGGGATTCTGTTAAGACCTGAGTTTGGGAAGGTAGAGTGAGAACATTGGATTTCAGGAAGGCAAGTTTTGAGTGTATGAGGTGAGCAGTGCCGTAGATTGGGATAAACTAATAGTGACGATCAGCATCAGAGAAATGGCAACCTTCACTAAAACAGGGTGAATGTGTACAGGCACACATGTTGTTAGGAACAAACAAAATGAATTGTCCTTCCGCCCCTCCCCCACCCTCTCCCCTCAACCCAATCCTCCCTTGCTGTGCTGCACAAAAAATGGTTTTCATTGCAGTGTTATGCAGTACATATCCCAAGCTATGATGGTGTCGTTTGTTACCTTGATATCTCTGTGCACGAGGTTCCGACTGTGAATGTACTCAACAGCGGACACCATCTGGAAGAAGATACAAAATATTCAAACGTTGATACAGATTGATTAGAAATTGCAAAGGATTTACAATTTTTCGAATTCAATGCTTTCCGTCATATTTCGAAACATGTCATCAACATCACATTGAGGCGAAAAGCTCTTTCAGCTCACCTGACTCATGAGAGGCCATGCTTGTTCTTCTGAAAGCTTCCCCCACGAAGCTAGGTTGTCTTCCAGTGAACCTGCACACATCAAACAACGTTAGACATTTTTTTTTACAGAAACATGCAAGTGCATGGAAACGAGTATTTATATTTTTGAGAAAACACGAGGAAAGGAAACGTGACAGTGTGACAATTAGGGCCAGAGTTGAACACAAGCAAGGGAATGGATGAACATGAAGAGAGGAGAGAGTGAGAGAGAAGGAGAGGAAACGCAGGAAACTGGGATTGAGAGGGTGGAGTGAGGAAGGGTTCATGCGGTAAAATGATTGAGGTCAGGATGAAGAATAATATGAGATGGTAGTGCACTGATTGCTTGAAGTCTTGGAGGGAATAATGTGATTTAATAGTGTCCGTTTGGCAGTTCCACAAATGAGAGAAAAGAGGAGTAGAGGTGTGTGGATTTTTAGAGTTCAACCAGAAGGGGTGTACTGGAGTAACTTGTGTGTTCTGAAAGAGCGGGAGATGGTCGGAAGGTGG
>CM068957.1:28411830-28423317 GCA_035128595.1 Eptatretus atami
AATTAAAAATTAATTTATTTTTTGGATGATGCCGGAGAAGAGATATCTTAAATATGGAATAAGGCAAGAAAGCCTAGAAGCAGAATCGTAGAAATTCTCTTACATTCCGCTTACTGACTATTTTACATAAAACTTGTTCACAAATGTATACTTGCCAACTAAAACACCCCCGTGGAATACACTGTAAGCGAACGGCCGCACAGCTTTTTTGATGATTGAAGAATTCGGTTACCGACTTCGGCCTGGATTCGGGATCAGCGATCAAATAATGGTAAAACACAGATAAAAAATATATTTGATGATCCGGAGAGCATTTAATCTTTATTAAAATTAACTTTGGAAAAAAATAAATTGAATAAATAAAATAAGTAAAACGAACACTTCCTGGTGCCTGGTCAAGAAAAAAGAAATTAAAAGTTTCCGAAAGGAGTTGCAAAATTCACTCCCGTAAATTAAATAACAAAAATACCACTTCCTGTCATGAAAAAAAATCACTTTCGGGAAGTAATAAAATTAACTTTGGGAAAAAATAATTGAAATAAAATAAATAACACTATCGGTCATGATCTCCGAAGCAATGCATCAATTCCCATGAAAAAAAACAAAGGAAACAAAAAAAAACCAAAGCAAAAACAAAAACGGGAAAGCTAAATGGGTCAATTAAAGCCAACACGACACGGATGTCCAAATGCCAGGAGTATGTGTTTTGTATTTATTTGTTGTTCCTATTCCTAGATGTCAAACACCAGCGTTAAGTACTATTCACAAGATAAAATAAACCTCAATCGTAGTTATCACACCAAAGCACAGCGTAATAACAACAACCGGAAGCAAAAGGTCATAGCTAACCGACATGGATCAAATAGCCAGGGGTAATTGTGTTGTTGTTGTTGTTAAGTTATCCTACTCTCACGTTGCACACCTAAACCAACCGCGTAAGTATTAAGCTCACTTCGTTCGCTATTAATCAGTGGAGGAAATATACACCATGTTGATATTATTTGGGTCTTCATGTCTCCGACGATGCCTTTATCTCCCGGCATGCATCATTCCCCATGACAAAAACGGAAACAAAAAACACAGAAAAACAAAACAAAACGGAACAAAAGGTCAGCAACGCACACGGATTCACAATTGGCAGGGTATTGTGTTGTTTTTTGTTGTTTCCTATTCTCTCATGTGCAGCGTTAAGTAATACACACAAGATAGAAATAAAAACCACAATCGGTTCTATACACACGCACGATTTAAAACCAACCGAAGCAAAAGGTCATAGCTAACAGACACGGATTCCAAATAGCCAGGGTATTGTGTTGTTGTTGTGTTGTTGTTTCTATTTCCTCACGTGCACAGGCGTTAAGTATGAAAGCTCCACTGCGTTCGCTAATACAAACCAGGCGGTTGACTCAGCCTCAATCCTTCCGAAAAGCGGCGAAATGAGTTACAGTCCAGTGGTGTACTGGTAGAGGGACACTGAGAAATCAGCGACAACAGTCGCAAGCTTCCAAGTAATAGTACCCGCTACCCACCGGCAAAGCTAAGCTCTGCTTAAAACGCCACCCACCAATGAAGACGGGTTTCAGTATTCAAAAGGTATGAACAAAATTTTATGCGTTCAAGGCAAAGTAGCCCGTTTGAAAACAACAACAGAGAAACACAAAGACGGCGTTTCATTAGACATGATCAAATCGTCAACGCTTGTGCGAGATAAAGATGTTCCATGCCCTCCTTTTGACATGTATTCAAAATGTCGCACTCAGGGATCCGTAGGTAAAATGAACGAGGGGAACCTACACCTGCATGACACACGAATGCTAACGACTCGGGTGGAGTCCAGCAAAAGGGAGGGGGTAATGTTACGGTTCTCGGAACCGTATGCATACAACATACAGGTGTCCCAAGTCAGTTATTCCATTTGTATACGTGCAGATAGATCCCTTCCTTATGTGTGGTGGGGAAAACACGGGGGTGCGTTGCGATGGGCTTTTAGTTCGGTTAATAAATTTTTTTTCCCCTTTTATTTTATTTCCCCTTTTATTTCAACCAAGGTACCTTCATCTCGCTTGCCTCGCACCCTCGCCTCGCTTGCCTCGCACCCTCGCCTCGCTTACCACAGCGTGACGAGCGCCTACCCAGAGACTCGTTTTCCAAGTCAGAATCCTGAAGTTCGCTGTGGTAGTTACATCTCGGCTTCCACCTTCCTAAACCCAGACACGTGGTGTGGGCGGGCCTTGCCGGCCTCTGGCGAGACCCCACCCAGGAAGGCGGATCGCATGAAGGCCCGGTCCCAATCAGGATGAAGGATGACCTCGGCTTCGCCATGGCTCCACGCCCTAGCTCCGTGATCTATAAGGTATGGGAAAATCCTCAGAGTTGAGTTGGATGCGAGGGAAGGTTGTCGTTGGATTTCAAAGGTCGCGGTTGGTTTTTAAAAGGGAGAAGTCGGAGTTGGTGGATGCGAAGGACCTCGACCAAGCTTCTGTCTGGTCCTGCTACTGCTGATCCCCGCCTTGGACTCCACTCTTCTCCACTCCAGCACCTTCACGGACACGATCTCCATTCTCCACACGTGCGGCTGTGGACCAAACTACACAACCTTTGTCGGGTGCTGCACCACAGAGCATCCCTTTCCCCAGAATGCTCAGGTACCCTAAACTGTGACCTCAACTCCCTCCCACCCTGGCTGCAGAAGACCTTTTTCTTTTCTCTGGGATTATTTTGTCCAAGTGTGTGTGTTGGCGCCTGTCCGTTAGATAAGCCTGTATAAGATCTTCATTGTTGCAATTATTGCTTTTATTATTCTCGCGTCAAGTCTGCACTGTGTTTGCTTTTATAAGTTGCTTGCATAATTGTGCACCACACCTCTCTCTTCTTCCCCTGCGTAACACACCCAATAAACCTTTTTCCTGTGCCACATGCTTTTCCTCGCCCTATTGAAAATAAATAATTGTAGAAATGTTCCCAGCTCGCCTTTGTCTTTTCCTCCATTGGTCCAGCATGGTTTGGATCCAAGTTTAGCCGGGTCTTTATTCCCGATAAACCGTTCTTTCTCGCCGGTACGTCCTTGGCAGTGCCGCACGACTGCATCCGATCCGGAAAGGTAGTTGGTAGTTGGTAGAGTGATCCGGTTCGGGCAAGGCATACCCGGTAGTTACCGGGAAGGCAAGGCATACCGGGGAACCACGAGGGCGTGGTTCCCCGGTAGTTGAAACCGCCTGGTTAATTAGGTAACTTGGTTCTACACAGGAGGACCCTACGCCACGCGGTTGAGGTATTGGCGTCCATGGTTGGTTAAGCGACCCGCCGCGTCACGGAATTATCCGTGAGCGACGGCCTACAATTCCGGGGAGTCTGGTGGGAATCGACGTAGTTTCCCCACCTCGCGGTCGTTCTCTCCGCCAGACCCCGGCCCGCAACAATAATATATATATATATATATATATATATATATATATATATATAATATATATATATAATATATACAAACAAACACACAAACACACACACGCACACGAACAAAACACAGACTGCTAGTCTGTGGCGGGCTTTGTCGTCCCCATTTATCTCTCTGATGTCCATATGCAACATCTCCAGTCATGTGACGCATCTGTGTGTCTCCATATTTTGGTGTTCTCTCTACCCTCCTGTCACTGTGTCATTCACTCTTCTGTAAACCGTGATCCTTGTTCATGGAGACGCTTCCAGCGAACAATAAATTTGTAAGCACTACAATTCAATTTTGTTCTTCACTGGGGAACAGTAATCCTCTGTCCCACCTTGCATTCATTAACCCAGTTGAAGCTACAGCTCTGGGTATCATCGACATCAAGCGTAATAATGCTCTTTTCTCTCACACCACAAATGGTATGATGTCCTCTTCCCCTTATATACAAACACTTTTAAACTGCACAAAAAAATAAAAAAACTTACTAGCTCTCATTACACTTTCACTCTTCATAGACATGAGGCTTGATACTGATATTCAATGGTCCAGATGTCTCTCTGGCTGTTTGTTTCTTCTCATACTGCACCTGCTCCAATCACAATTAAATATATAAACAAACATTGTTCGTGCAAAAAAACAATCATTGTTGTTCACAAACACGAGAAACAGAAGATCCATTTCCTGACTAACGTAAATTGCCATTCGGGTCAGGCCATCCCTGAAGTCAAGAGTGAATCTTGAGTCGTCACTAAAGGTCACTTTTGCCCATTTAGTTCAGGTCCTGCCACTTATGACCTCGGAATTGCTGGAGTGCCTGTTAGTCACAGGCAAATTGACTTGTGGTCTACACACCTTCCCATTTTGCAATCAAAATTAATAATCTCTCAGTTATCTTCTTTCAGATCCCAATTTGGGGCTGAAACATTGATTTGGCCAGAGAAAGTTTGGGAAATCTCAAAGATTTTTTTGCCCATTTTTGGGGAGGTTTTTGTTTTTTTAACTGTGCATCAGAGAGTGAAAGGTCAATAAATAAATTTCTTCTTGACTATATTTTCACAACAAAGGTGAAAAGAATGACAATTTTAATGGTTTGCAATCGCACAAAAGTGGAGTGTGTAATTGGATTCACAAGGTTTGTTAAGAAACGTTGATGCCTTTAAACATTTGTGAGATGGAGATGTAGATCTAAGGACTTCACAGATTGGTTTTGCAAACTTCACAACAGAATAGCTATCTGCAAGTCTGGAATGACCAATGTGGGATCCGTTTTGGGTTGAGCCAGTCATCTGAAATTGTTGCGACAACGAGACTGTGGAATCCCCATGTTTCCTGCAGTTGTTACCCATTTATCCACCCATTGCAAAGACGTTATCTTGGAGGAGGTAACATGGTGCAAAGTCGTTGGAAGAGGTGAAAATTTGCAGAGTATTTCCTTTACAAAAGATAAAATTCAGCTAGTATCCTGACTTATTGTTAAGACAAAGGCAATCATCATCAATGACATTCTTGATGGAGCGTCGGTGTTTCCAGAGCAGTTTCTTGGCAAGGTTTAGGGCCCTGTCACACCTTGACGTTTTAGCCAGGAATGGCAACGTATAAAAATGCACGTAAAACATTGGCGTACGCTGAAGTTTTGAGGTTTTTTTTAAAGTTTTGGTCTATTCATAACGTGTTGGTCGTATGCATAACGTATTAGTAACGGGCACAGAACGTTTCGTTGTGTTAAAGATAACTTATACCAACGAATGCTTAGCCTGTTGTCGGCGTTCACAACCTATGCCCAACGATAGTTTAACTTAGTCATAGCACGCTGCACGTATCACCGACGAACTCGTGGCGTTCTCTGTTAAAAACCTGCCGACGCCGATTTAAATCATAACCGTCTGAAAATTGGAAGTGTCAACATCGCAGTCACACCTTGACGATTTAGCCAGCGTATGCCGACCTATGTAAAATGTGTCTAAAACGCTGGGACACGCGAATACGGTATGGGTAAGTTGTGTATACGTTAGGAGCACGCTGAAAAAACAATGAAGTACGCTGGCATATTACGTGGTACGTCTTGTAGTCGTGAAATTTCAAGCATGCTGAAAATTTTACGACGTACTCGACGTATGGCTCACAAGTTCCGCATACGCTGGCATAAGTTCTCGGCACGCTCCGCGATCGTTTACACACGTCGGCCACACGTTACTTGTAAGTTACTCATAAGTCGAAACACGTCGAGGTAATGTTTAGCATACCCGAAATTTAATTTTTAACCTACGAGTAACGTGCTTTGAACCTATTAGTAGCGTGCTTTGAACCTATGTGTAGCGTGCTTTGAACCTATGTGTAACGTATCTCAAACGCACATTGGCGTATGTAAACGAATTAGATTGACGTCTTCCGGACGACCAACAGAACTTACTGAACGTGTTTCTAACTTACAGCTACCGTATAATGGCGTATTGGCAGCGTTTAGGGAATTGGTATATACAAATGGGCTTAACAAGAGGAACCCGTCAGTGTTCCAGACTCCATGTTGAGTAGATGTCAATGTCAGTAGCAGTAGCAGTAGCAGTCAGTAGTAGTAGTAGTAGGTAGTAGTAGTAGTATCGAGAGAATTTAGTGATGTCGATGTTATTAGTAGTAGTAGTAGTAGTTCGAGAGAATTTAGTGATGTCGATGTTAGTAGTAGTAGTAGTAGCAGTAGTAGTAGCAGTAGTAGTAGTTCGAGAGAATTTAGTGATGTCGATGTAGTAGTAGTAGTAGTAGTAGTAGTAGTAGTAGTAGCAGTAGTTGAGAGAATTTAGTGATGTCGATGTTAGTAGTAGTAGTAGTAGTAGTTCGAAAGAATTTAGTGATGTCGATGTTGGTAGTAGTAGTAGTAGTAGTAGTAGTATTAGTAGTTCGAGAGAATTTAGTGATGTCGATGTTAGTAAGTAGTAGTAGTAGTAGTAGTAGTAGTTCGAGAGAATTTAGTGATGTCGATGTTGGTAGTAGTAGTAGTAAGAGTAGTAGTAGTAGTAGTAGTACTTTCAAGTAACGTGTTGCAAAGTGTGAACAACGTTCGTGTAAAACGTTACTCATAGGTTAGAAATAAGTTTCGGGTACGCTAAACATTACCTCGATGTGTTTCGACTTATGAGTAACTTACAAGTAACGTGTTTCGACGTGTGTCAACGATCGCATAACGTGCCTATAACTTATGGCCAGCGTAGCGGAACGTGTGAGTCATACGCCGGCATACGTCGTAAAATTTCAAGCATGAAAAAATTTGAGGAAAACCCAAAAGTACAACGTTTAAAGCCAGCGTACTACGACGTATGGCAGTGTTTTTCGTGTGCTCTTAAGTATACAAAACGTACCCATAACGTATTCGACGTGTACCAGCGTTTTAGACAAATTTTTCATAAATCGCATACGCTGGCTAAATCGTCAAGGTGTGACAGGGCCTTTATGTTGGGTTGTTGGCCGTTGTCTTCCCTGCTGTCAATCAGAGCCACGATTTGTCATTTGTTCAGTGTTGGCTATCGTCAGCATCTGAGCTTTTGGAAAGTAAATTTTCAGTGACATTTACAAGGATTCATTTCTCAGCTATTCCTCCTGAATGAATCATTGCGACATATCATTTGGACTATCAGGGATGCCGCACATATTTCCTTCAGGATAGTCAATTTACCTTCTGGGAATATTGTCAAGACCCAGAATGTGACATCCCTCTCACAGAAAGAAAGTCCATTAATTTGAACATGTGGGTTCAGGACATCAACAGCAATTGTTTCAGATGGGAACACAAAACAGGAATTGAAAATAAACATTTGAAATGTTCAGGGTGAACCAAGTGTTGCAGCTTTACCTTTCCAAAGTTTTCTTGAGAACAAAGTAAAGTGTAATGACTGTGCTCGTATCCCATCTCTTTTATTCATCTGAGCAAAACAAGTCACACCTAATGAGATGTATGACATATCATGAAATGTGACGTCTACAATGAAATGTATTTTGAAAATCTCTTGTTTGGCACAGCCAGCATGCCACAGGCTGGTGTGAATGCAAATGTACAAACACAAAGTACTATGGATTGAAGAAACCGTGAGTTTCACCTCAAACAAAATCAGAATCAAGGTGAACCATCCTCTAAATAGCGAACATTACTTGATAATCACAGCATTTTCATGTCTCATGAAACAACAGTTTGTAAAATATAAACCTCTGAGATATACAGTTCTCTGTAAAATAAATAGTGAAGTACAAAACGACTGTACCTCAGGAAGTGGTTTTGTTAAATACCGTAGTACATGAACAATATCTATTGTCATCAAAATGTTGAAATTTAAAAAAATCAATATTTATGTGAAAAGTTTTGAAAAATTTGAGATGAGCCATTTAACAAAGTTCCAATGCAACACAAAAGGTCACTCTTTACCCATCTGAATGAAACCACATCCGCAAACCACCACCACACCACAATTTTGATGGATTTTCTTTCATCTCAATATTGACCATTTTTAAGGCAAAATAAGTAAAAATTCAACAATGGGCAGAAGTAAGGCTCATTTTAAGTGATGTGTTGAAGGCAGAATGGTAAGATATGATGGTGTTACATTGTGAGTGATTATTTTTGGTTGCAGAAATAGAAGTTGCATGAAAAGGATTAATTATGAAGGGTCATAATTTTAAAAAAAGAAAAAGAACGCGGATTCAAACAAGTCTGAAGACGACGATGGTTCACGAGCGGTATTTGACGATGTAGATTGTTTCAGAAGTCAAGGATGAGACAATGTGATAATGTTTGACCAAGTTATAAAAATGATCAACATGATGTGGTACGAGTGACAGGTTATTAGCTGCAAAATGTCGAAAACCCGGTTTCATTCAACAACTTTAAAAATTTGACCTTTGCATAACCTTTAAAGGTCCCAAAACAATGTTGTCGACATTAAAATAAGGAAACAGGATACGTGCTATAGTTTAATGGAGTTAGTTCGTCGAAGAAGGTCGAAAACCCGGTTCGATTCCCACAACTTTGAAAATTGGACCTTTGTGAACTTTAAAGGTCAAAGGTCAAGGTTATGACCTTTGGTGCAAAACTTCCTCCGGAACATTCCAGGAACAATATAACGTCATATAGGCTATATGGCATTTCGCACTCCTCGGATTATCCATACTTTGATGAAATCAGCGTAAAAACAAACTTGAAGGGGGCTCCACGGGCAAGGTGTTCGAGATAGAGCAAAATGGTTTCAAGACTTTAGGTGGGGAATGACCTCAAGATTATGCATAAAAAATATTGTCATCCTAGCTCTCAAAGTTTGGGCGGTCGTCTGATTTTTATGTCAAAATTCGAAATTTTCTAAGTTCATGACCTTGTGACCTTGACCTTGTGACCTTGACTGTGCTGACCTCGGACTAAAATGAAAAATCGAGCTCCGTGGGGCTATGCAGGTGCCATTGGGCTAACCAAATACGAAACCCCTGCCAGATTCGACAACCCCCTCGGAGAAGATGGATTTTTATGTCAAAATCACAATTTTCTAAGTTCGTGACCTTGTGACCTTGACCTTGGGACGAAAATGAAAAATAGAGCTCGTGGGGCTATGCAGGTGCCATTGGGCTAACCAAATACCGAAACCACTGCCAGATTCGACAAAACCCCCAGGAGAAGATGCAAATTGAAATCGGCTACCCCCTAAAAACACAATTCGCAATTTTCTAAGTTCGTGACCTTGTGGCCTTGACCTTGGGACGAAAATTAAAAAATCGAGCTCTGTGGGGCTATGCAGTGCCATTGGGCTAACCAAATACCCAAACCCCTGCCAGATTCGACAAACCCCTCGGAGAAGAAATTTTTTTATGTCAAAATCGCAATCTTCTAAGTTCGTGACCTTGTGACCTTGACCTTGGGACGAAAATGAAAAATCGAGCTCCGTGGGGCTATGCAGGTTCCATTGGGCTAACCAAATACCGAAACCCTGTCAGATTCGACAAAACCCCCAGGAGAAGATGCAAATTGAAATCGGCTACCCCTAAAAACACATGTTTTTTGGGCGTGGCTCCGCCCATAATGGGCGGACCACGCCCATTTTCAGGAAACCACAACAGATCATGATATAAACCTCCCACCAAAATTTCATCAGGATGCGATCAAAACCCACGGAGCTATGCTCGGGACAGACAGACAGACAGACAGACAGACAGACACACAACAATAACGAATATAGTGGTCACTTATATTTTTCGTGAAAAATATTTTTCGTGAACCAAAAATTAAATAATTCTGACTTCCAGACCATGTGTCCGATCAGGATGAAATTTAAAACATATATTCCCCATCACCACTAGATGATAATTTTGAAGTTTCATTTGATTGGTGCAAAGGTTCAAGAGAAATTTTTTTTTTAAAAATATTTTCTGTCAATCCAATATGGCTGCCAAACCAAGGTGACCTATCCATTATTCATGAACACCCTGGTATCCCCAAGGCTTGAGGAACATGTGTGTGATATTTCATCTCGATCTATCCAGCCGTTCTGGAGAAGATTTTTAAAGATTTTCGGGTAAATCCAATCAATATGGCGGCCAAACCATGCAACCGATAACGTCATAGGTAGGGAACTTTTTGTTCCTCATAGATCGGTGGTCATACCTGTAAAGTTTCTCCTGAATCTGTTCAGCCATTTCCGAGAAGAGGGTTTTTGAAAGTTTAAACATATTGTTGTAGATTTCCGCCCGTTCGGCGTGCGGACGACCGCCTTAGCCCATTTGCGGCCGCGCGCGCCCACCAAACGCGCAATCTAGTCGTAGCTTCCGGATCAACGCCGAAACCCAGCTACGGGTGTTTTTAACACACCACAAACTTGTCAATGCTCTGCCCGCGCTACAGGGTCGATCGCCGAATTATCGATTTACCTAATTATTCACGCGGACAGACTACCGAGAGTTTGTACCCCGACGGGGCCTGCACGAAAACGAGCCGCTTAAGCGGCTCGTTCCGTATGCGAAT
The DNA here is from genome assembly GCA_035128595.1 of Eptatretus atami. NCBI lineage: Eukaryota > Metazoa > Chordata > Myxini > Myxiniformes > Myxinidae > Eptatretus > Eptatretus atami. The sequence goes on from CM068957.1 coordinate 28,422,261, forward strand.
GCCGAGCGGTTTTAATTCGCCAGATCCCGTCAGACCAGATTATTTTATCGGCTTTGTAATCAGCCAGCTAATATCCCGAACGCAATTATGGCAGTCAATGTAGGCAGGGACGCAACGAGCATGTGACATTCAACAATGGGGACATTTATTTCCACTCGGCACGTAAGCAGTCAATGGGGGATGGGGACAGGACACGAGCAAAAAGCCTACAGCCGAGTTCTATCATGTAATGTACAAGCACTTAACAGTTTGTTACTTACTAGACGGGGCCCACACAAACAGACACACGCACACGCAGATAGAGATGGTGGCAATCGCCTTTATTAATACCCCCAGCTCGGAGGGAAGGTGAGCTGGAGGTAAGGGTCTACTTTGGACCTGTCTTGACGACGAAGGCAGGACAGGACGACGTCTCCGACCAGCTCGATGAGCCCCAAGACCAGCACGACGAGCCCAGCAAGGCAACAGCCACAGTGGTGACCACCAACGTCCCGACGACGACGATGACAGGAGCGCCCGCGGCTCACTTCGCTTCCTCCCGCCCTTCTCTCCTCCTGGTGGCTCTGGCTTTGTCTGGCTCTGTCTCTCACAGAGGATTCGTCAATCTCCTCAGAGCTCCGTCGTTCACACAGACCGACCCGTCGATCTCCTCAGAGCTCTCTGTGTCCTTCCACAGACCGACCCTTCTTGCGCATGCGCCCCCCCCACACCCTCCCACCCGCAAATCGAGCGGAAAACCCGTGACCGGCCAGGCAGAGGTGCGAATCCAGGCGAGGGCGATGCGGTGCGGTCGCCGGCGACCCGGCGGCGCTGGCGGTGGTGCACCCGAACAAAAGGACACCCAACATTATAACAAACCGCAGCGCAGGAACATTTTAAATACCCATTAGACTAGGGGAAAGGGCTATCTATAAAACACGTACTTACCGAGATAACTGAGCTAAAGGACCTGAATGTTGAGTGCGATAGCTTTCCAAATCCGCAGCAATATACATACAGTGGGGAGAACAAGTATTTGATACACTGCCAATTTTGCAGGTTTTCCCACTTACAAAGC
>CM068957.1:28435965-28449678 GCA_035128595.1 Eptatretus atami
AGGTGGGGGGGGGAAGAAAGAGGGAGAACAAGGAGAGAGAAAAAGAAGAGGGGAGGGGGAAGGAGAGGTGGGTATGGAGGATTGGGTGAGCTAGGAAAGGAGGAAAAGCGGGAACAGGGTGGGGTGGGGGTGGGGAGAGGGACGCCTCACCAAACTGATCGCTATACACACTCCGGGGGCGGGTTGGGAGAAAGGAGGATGGGGGAGAGAGAGGGGGAAGTGGTGAAGGGGAAGGGTTTGGGAAGGAGGTAAGCATGAGTGTAGGTTCTCAACTTGTGTTTGGGAGAGGGACTTGTGGAGAAGGGGGTGGTGGGGTAGTGCAGGATTGAAGGAAATGGCGGACGTCAAAAGAGTAGGTTAATACAACATGTGGTGACTGCAGGAGATGTCTATGGGAGTGGAAGACGGGAGGGGTAAGAGTGAAGGGATTGGAGGGAAGGCAGCATGATCGGAAGGGAAGGGAAGGGCAGCACATTGGGAGAAAGGCAGCGTGAGGTGAAGGGAATGGAAGGCCAGCCATGAGAGGAACGGAAGGCGGGGTGAGGGGCACGAAGGGAAGGAAAGTGAAGGGAGGGATTGGAAAGGCGATAAAACGTGCCGAAACAGCAAACATTTCTTTGTAACTGCCGGGTTTCACACTAAAACCAGGGGGAAATTTAAAATCATGCTATCTATCTGGCAAAGGCCTCCTGAATGCATGCATGCTCACACATGCAGCGAACTTTGCACCCTGTCCGTCGGTCCCTCTGAAATCTCGATTCGTACATGTACCACTTTGGGAAAGCATGTTTAAATTCAAAACTAAACCATCAGTCTGTTAACAGTCCCTCAACAGAGGGGAGGGTTGGGAGCAGCAGAGAAGAGGAAGAGAGAGGGTTAGGGTGGGAGAGAAAGAGGGATAGGGTGGAGAGAGAGGGGATAGAGGTAGGAAAGAGAGAGAGATAGGGTGGAGAGAGAGGATAGGTGGGAGAGAGAGGGGATGGGTGGGAGAGAAGGGATAGGTGGAAGGAGAAGGCGATAGGGTGGGAGGGGAGAGAGGATAGGGTGGATAGGGGAAGCGATAGGGGTGGGAGAGAGAGGAAGGGTGGGAGAGAGAGTGAAGGGGTGGGAGAGAGAGGAATAGGGTGGGAAGCGAGAGCGATAGGGGTGGGAGAGAAGGATAGGGTGGGAGGATGCGGGGGGGGGGGGAGGGCATGGGCAGCGGTTAGGAAAGAGAAATTGAAATGTGGTTGTGAAGGGTCCAAAGTCAAGCGCGATAAGACCACAAATTGATTAAGCGAGCTGACCTAAAAAAATAAGGTGACTATTGCCTATAACCCCCTGTATTTAACACCCCCTGGGGATCTTGGTGAGAGGACCTAGGTGTTCGAAGGCCGTTAGTAACGAATGATGACCATCACCGCCGTTGCCCTCACACAAGGCAGTGCCTTTCCGATGTGCGTTTTGGTTAGTTATTCTCAAGGCACGGAGCCTTCCTTGGGGCTCCAGATAGGGTACTACCAATTATTCACAACCTAAGCGCGTTAAAGTGTTAATCTGTGCTAAAGCCGTTGTTTAATTAATCCAAACACTCAATTTTTCAGCGTCACGACATAGAACACTTCTCCCTGTGGAGGGCTCCTTCCCTTGTTAGTTTTAACATGTCCACCTGAAAGTTCTCCAAGCGCGTCAAGTGGTTACATTAGGGTGCAATTTGAGTGAATAGAAGTTTATGGTCGAAACACAATGGACCATTTCATCAAGACACACAACCGACTGGCCTGACAAGGCAGAATTGCATTCCGCTACTGGCTGCCTACGTGATCTCTGACCTAATGGGTATCCATCGTTTCTTCCCGACGTTTATTAGGAAGAGATATTATGTCAGCAGAGCGCTGTGTTTGCTTCTTCTCTTGCTTCTGGATGTTGCGGAGCTTTTGCTGCTCTGGATATTTGTTATTCCTGGTGTTTTCTTGTTTTCTTTGTCCACTTCTATATTCCTCTCCTTATGTCTTTCTTCTTCGAATATCTGCCTCTTTTTCCTTCTCAACAATGCCTGTATTTGGAACAGGACCAAAAAATCATTTGTGATAAAGTTTTTTTTCACTTTCTTCACTTATCTATTCTATAATTCCAGCAATCTCTGTGTGTGTCTGTCTGTTCTGGTGACCGCTGTTTCTCGACAACCACTGGTCCGATCTAATTGAAACTTGCCAGTATATTGCTGGGGCCTGTGGATGTGCCTTTTCAAGGTTTGATATTAATCGGACAAGTGGTTCCCAAGTTATGGCCATTTATTTACCAAACCATGACAGACACGGTGCTATTGATACGTCACAATTCTTCTTCTTCATTTGATATTCACCTCGCTACACCGTTGTTGGGTCTTCTGCACAAGAGACTTCTTCAGCCATGGTCAGTTCTACGTGGCGGCCAGTAAGGTTGCAGATCCAGCAGCCTCCGCATTCTTGCCCTGGACGAGGAAACAAAAGTAGCGCCGTTTCCTCAGCAATGTTGTTTATGAAGAGGGCTAACGAGATAAAGGTGTGTACATGTAGACAATTTTTATTATTATTTATTGAAGAAAAATTGTTCTGAAAAAAAATATCAAAAAAAGTGCACAACTAATTTTTGTTTCCAAGTGTCAAAACAATGTGGACTTTGGAAGTGTTAAGGAATTCAGCTCGACTCAACATGCTTGCCAACAAAATACATCTCAATTTGGTGGTATGCTTTGCAAACTTTTTTTTTTTTAAACTATTTTCAAACTAAAACCATTCGAACATGGAAAACCTAATGACACTGCACTTTCAGGTCTCCTACAAATCCTACCCTGTCGCCTCACCGTGGCGTAGGAGTGGCAATGGGTCAATGGCAGCGAATGTCATGGCGAGCAAAGACAAGGAGGTAAACTTGATTTTAATTTGGATTTTAATTAAATCTGTGTGTATAAATATCACAGCAGTTGTTACTTCAATGCAAGCGATAATCCGTGGAAAGCATGTGAACATTCCGTACGGGCACGCACTACTTCCGGATAGTGATGACTTACTGTATTCTAATAATTTCTCGATTTCTTATGCGCATTTATAGAGAAACACAATGCCCCAATCCAGTCGTCATTTACGAGAGCGAAGGAACGGCCTGTGTGGTTGTTTGAAAGTTGTTTTTTTGTTTGTTTGTTTTTTGCACGTACGGCCACGCACGTACGGCCACGCATGTACGGGCACGCGAGAGCGAAGGAATGGCCTGTGTGGTTGTTGTTTCTGGCACGCGGTTTGAAAGTTTTTTTGTTTGTTTTTTCCACGTACGGCCACGCACGTACGGGCACGCACTAGTATCATCAAATGCCAGATCATCACACATAAGATCACTGGATACATTGCGGTGCTTATAAACGCCCAGAGATGCCAGTGTTTATATAATATGGCAATATTTCATTTCCGCACATGCCATAACTTCTGGAATGTCTTAATCTGAGCCGAATTTCAAAATTTGAACTTTTTTGTGTTGACTTCAGCATTTGTTCTGACTGCTAAAAAAAAACAAAAAAAAACAGTGTTCATTTGTCCAATTCAGACATTGCCTGACATTCCGGGATTCTCCATGTGCATGATGTTAATATGACCGATCGCTAATCGCTTGCCAAGACAGCCGTTCCTTATCAACCATTTCATTGGAGTGCCTGCTTGAGTGCTAAAGCCACTTGACGAGCACTCTGCAATATTCGCACTGTCACTGACTATATCGATCGACTTGAACAAAGTTCAGGGCCCACTCGCCTGCGTTTGGCACCACGACCGCATTTGACTCCACATTGTCATGCGTATGCCAGGCAGTGCTTGCTCGCTGAAAATGTGCAATTGTATTTTCGACCACATTTCCCTTTTTTGTATGATCTTTCATTACACGACCCGTCATTTTGACATAAATAGATAAAAATGTATTTTAAAAAGAATAGGAGAAAATTTATCCCTTCCTCTTCCCACAAAGGAATTTTCGCAGGGTGTATATTGAAGTGAACATGTACATAATAACTTCCAAAAAAAGAATTTTTAAAAAATCTCTCGGGAATTTCACCGGCGGCATTCCAACTAATTAATTACATATGCAGCAATTCATTCTACCAAGCTGATTTTCATCACCTCTAATGTTTATTTACTTCACATAATATGGAAGTTCATGTCTATCCCTTTGTTTATAAGCCTTGAATAAGCGAGAAAAGGACTTCAAGGAGGGTTAATGTCCTAAAGTTTCAAAGGCAGTCCGATTCATCAGCGTTTGCTGTCCTTCTGAAAGATGTAAAACTGAACATCCTGTCTGTTTGCATGACTGTGGGATTGAACAAAATTGGGTACACTCAAACAGTACGTACCCTTTGTAAAGAGATTATAACAAGAGCTTTCCTTGAGGGATGAGACTAGCACTGCGACTGTGACGCTGTGTGACAGCGTAACACAGCGATCTTGGTAAGGAGGACGTCACGCTGCAACTGTCATGCAAAACCACTATCACGGAATTGGAACTCTCCGAGGCGGTAATAAAGGCAATTTATTAAATAAAGTAGTTATTAAATAAAGGCACATTTTAGTTGTAATTAAAATAAAACCGATTCTTTGGCGCTGCCTTCCCTTCCACTCCTGTCAGACTTACATCCTCCAAAACCGTCTCTCCACGCACAACACTTTGGGCAGTGTTCGTGCCTTTATTTAATTACAACTAAAATGCGACAAACTCTAAAAACGCTTCACCAGAGTCAAATTTCAAATTCTATTGAATTTCAAACTGCGGAATTAAGCTCAGCAGGAGGTGCGACTGCTTAAAAAGTGTTAATTTGCTAAACAAAAAAAAGTGTCTCCAGATGTCTCCATGCGATGTTTAGTTTGACGAGGCATATCTTAAGCACCATTCCAGCCACATGATTACTTAAAAACCATTGATGATACAAACACAACACTTACCTCAATCTTCTCAGGAAACACCCGTCTCTCCAACTGATGCAGGCAAATGGTCCAAACCCAGCTCACTGTCCCTGTTAGTGGGTCAACAATCAAACGTTTTGGAAATCAATAATTTCGCAAAATATTCAGATTTCGACACTTATTTAGTCCACAAATCCGATTCTCAAATCCAAAATAATATTTTAATTATGTACTTGAATTAGTCCGTGATAGTGGATCGTGTTTCAAAGGCAAGGCAGATGGCGAAGTTTGATGAGGCAGATCAAAATGGCGGATGGCGAAAGACCCTGTGAGGCAAATTTGGGCTGACCAAGGATAAGCCTTTCATGGTAAGTTGTTAATTATGTTAATTATCAGAAGAAAACTTCTTTCTTGACTTAGCAGTTGTCGCGGCTGCCAAAAAAAAGTGTTAATTTGTCCAATTCGGACATTGCCTGACGTCCGGGCATCTCTGGGCGTGATGTTAATATGACCGATCGGCGATCGCAAATCGCTTGCCAAGCCAGCCATTCTTGTCAACCGTTTCGTTAGATGTCTTGTTTGAGTGCTTAATCCTGGGTTGTTGTTCTTCAGTGTTTGCACTGTCACTGAGAATATCGATTGACTTGAACAAAGTTTAGGGCCCACTCGCCTGCGTTTGGCACCGTGATGTCATGCGGTAATTCCCATGCCTCCCATCCCACCTCCACCCCCCTCCTCCTCCCACCTTCCCCTCCTTCCTCCCACAAAATATTTTTTGCAGGGCAGAAATTAACGTGTACATAATAACTTCTAAGAAAATAAGAAATAATTTATTTCTGGGCAATTTTCCTGTCAGACCACAGACTTATTAATTATTATAGACAGCAGACTACCCAACCTTTGGGTGGGTCAAATTTGCGCATTATTTCCTGAAAAAGGTACAGTAATTCTTTTGTAAGTAGAGTATAGACGTTTGTGTGGTGTACGCTTAAAAGGTTCTCGATCGTCTAAACTCTAAAGGGTGCTTTCCAATTGTAGTTAGCGTCTGAAGGGTCGAAAGGGTCTGAACTCTCAACATGTCAAAAGAGTCTGATAAGGTCCAAGTGGCCTAAACCTCCAAACAGTAGATAGGAGAGACAGAACATGTGAGATGATAGCTAAACGTGGCTTGCAAGATAGTCTGTATGTGTAATTACTGTTGATGGTCAATCTAGAGTTCAACCTACTGAGCTCTTCACTCTGGCTGGACCCTCCTCCTCCTCCTCGTCCAGCCCTCCACACTCACAAGCAGCCGCATTGCACCCAGGAGAATATGCTCTGACCTCGTCGGGTGGAGAGTGACTGACTCAAGACTGTGGCCAAGGCTGACTGGCGAGGACTACTCTGATCCTTTCACAGCTATTTGTAGAGCCTGGGCAAAGGAGGAGCCAAAGGTCAGATCAAAACGCTCTGTAAGGGTCTCAAAGCACTCCCATTGGTGCGCAGATGCCTCCCCGAGAAGTAGCCTTGCCCCACGAGGCCCCGAAAGCCGAAGATGACCTCATTTACCCCTGAACCTCGCCATGCGATGGGGCTCCGAGATCAGCATGGGCTGCGGGTTTTTGGGAGCGCTCTATGGAAATGAACATGTGCTGGGCTTCGAATAAGGGTTGCTATTTAGCGGAGTGCCAAGGCAACTCAGGTGACGTTGAGTGGACCCAGCACATTCTTGCGCTCCGAGCTATGTGCCAAACTGTTCTGACCACAAGCATCCGTCATGGTGAGTCATGTCCATTGTTCCCTGACATCCTTGGGGAACTCTCGTAAGTTTCCGGTGTCTTGACTGTGGTTGTGGCATTTCATAGCGGTCGTAGTGAGGTCGTCGAAGCACTATGCAGTTTGTGGTGAAGAGGTTGAAGCGGTTGTGGTGAAGTGATTGAAGCGTTTATGGTGAGGAGGCGTTTGCGGTGAGGAGGCGTTTGTGGTGGAGAGGTTGAGCGTAGGCGATTGTCGGGATTTTTAGGGAGGAGTTGTGGTGGTCGTATGAAGGTTGGAGCTTTGAGATAAGAGTACTGAGGAGTCTCAAATGAAAAGTCTGTTGTGGAATAGCACGCAGTTTGAACGGGGCCGCTGTGGCATATAGTCATGGATGAGGCTCTCTATTGACGTCACCATTCGGTCTGTGATGTGCAGGCTTGCTTGAAGGAGAGGTTGTGTGTGCAAAGTAAATAAAAATACATGAATGCATTTAAAGAACTAACCAAAAGCCCGCCAATACATTTTGTCCCATTCACCCACTGGACATAAGAGAAAGACTATCTGAAACGGATACAAATTAAAAAACTGCCTAAGGACCACTATATGTTGGGTGCATTTGCCTTGAGGAGTGTTGGTTTCACAGAACTGCAACACTACCCCCCTCCCTTTTACTAGACTCATCCAGAGTCGCCAGGCCATCGTTTAGCATGTAGGTGTAGTTTCCCTCAAAAAATTTACCAACAGGTCCCCGAGTGTGACATTTCAAAGTTCAATACATGTCCCCGAAAATTATCAACCTAATGCGTTGCATAACTAAGCGAACTGACTAACGTGGACAACCTCACGCTACATTTATGGAATTTTGAACTAAACAGATAAGCAGTGGGCTTTCATTAATAACTGTGTACATTTGTAATATTTATATTACCCATGGCCCAGTACCTGCAACTCAAGGAAGAAGAAAAACATGGAGGGGCAGCTGCAAATGTCCAAAAATGCAAAGTCTTGGTTGCTCTCATTGGCCCTCTCCCACCAGGCTGCTCGAGGCAGCTTACCCTATCACGGCAGGCCATAGCCGTCTCAGCCCACATTAACTGGCCTATATATTTGCCCTCTTCCAGGCTGCTCACCTGCAGTCCTCAGTGGCGTTGCTGCCTGTATAGTCGTCTGTGTGGCGTGGCTGCCCACTGACAGTCCTTGTGGCTCCATCTTCGACCCTCTCCGGGATTTTGGAAGTTGGCGTGGTCCTTTTAAGCACATGATGAAGGTGAGCAAACAGGCAAAAGCAATGGCATGGCATGTCAAAGGTAGTCAAGGTAAGGCAAAGACAATCAAGGAAAGGCAAGGTGATGCAACCCAGGTAGGCATGTGACATGGTTGTGGCTTACCTGAAAGAGTGGTGGTGCCATCCGGTCTGAAGACGAGCTCAGTCCCAACTTAAGTCCCCTCAATTCCCATGGCCTATTCCTGTCTTTGACCATACCGCCCCCCCCCCCCCCCCCCGAAGCTCTAAAAGGGGGGGGGGGTTCCCCAAGCCCCCCTCATGTCATTGTCTGTTCCTTACTCTGTCCAAATTCCTAATCCCATCCAACGAAGAACCCTTTAAGAGGAGAGACAAGTAAATCTGTCAAGAGCCCCAATGCAGCCTCAGGACAATTCTAACAGGTCCTCGGCATTCCCAACGGGCAATCCAGCGGCCGATGATCAGTGAAGAGGTGGCTGGTGCAAAGGGGTATAAATATCCTAATCTATCCAATCCCTTATTAACTTTCAAACTATCCCAGGGCTTTCCAATATGCCTGTCTCTTCAAACTATGGGTTCGAACAACCATGATTCCCATTGTCTGCGTTGGTGCTCGCCACAAGTTTGGGCCTGGCCAACAAATTTTCCTTTATGCCCTCACATAATTTCATGGCTGGGTAGTGTGGCTCCACTGGCAGATCGGTCGGCCCACTTGCTGAACTCACCCTACGGCACCACTGGGACACAGATGTCACCTCCGAGCTTATCTGCTCCCGAAATGAACTCTGGGGGGACTATCTATCAAGAGTCCCAATGCCCACCATGGCATTTGGTGCACCGGGCCCCTTCCTTGGATACCCATGCCCACTACACACACTAACGGTCCCCTGGACTCACAGCCGACTCTGGCTGTCCTCACTCCTCGCACCCGAGAGGCCGGTCACAACAATATTCACCTTCCATGTGCCACATTCCCAGCTGGTCAATTATCTCCCGCAACCTGCAAAATTATTCAATATCTACTTTCAGCACCAACCACAAAACGACATCCATTTGTAAATTTGACTCACCCACTAACTAACCTTACTCGGACCTTGGGGTTTCTTGGGTGGGATCCACTCCCCCATTCATTAATTTGCACCATGCACTCCACATTTACTCGAAACACACCAGGCCCAGTGACCCGCAGTCATTCATAATTTTTAAAAATTAATTTTCTTAGTTATTTTGATTTCTCACTCATTCGCTTCGGGCTAACTAGGTTACTCGAACTAGCTAGTGCTCCCCTTCAGCCCTGAAACTAAAGCATGTTCCTTTTAACTCTACGTAGCTAAACTAACTATGTCCCCTCTACATGTTCAATGTCTGTCCTTGTCTCCACTAATCTTTTCATTTTCCTCACTCATGTCATCGAATGCCTGATCATCATACCTACAAATCGCTGGATACATTGCAATGAATATAAACGCCCAGAGACACCAGCGTTCATTGCTTTATTTAATTCCCACACAAGTCATATCCTCTATAATCTATTATCGAATCTATATTGGCACTGTCACTGAATATATTGATCGACTTGAACAAAGTTCAGAGCCCACTTGCCTGCCTTTGGCCCCACAATTTCATGTGGTATGTCGGGTGGTGCTTGCTTGCTGAAAATATGCAATTTTATTTTACACTACATTTCCCCTTTTTGTACGATGCCTCCCCGAGAAGTGGCGTTGCCCCGCGAGGCCCCGAAAGCCAAAGATGGCCTCATTTACCCCCAAACCTCGCCATGTGATGGGGCTCCGAGATCAGCATGGGCTGCGGGCTTTTGAGAGTGCTCTTTGGAAACAAACATGCGCTGGGTTTCGAGTAAGGGTTGCTATTTAGCGGAGCGCCAGGGCAACGCAGGTGACATTGAGTGGACCCAGCACATTCTTGCGCTCCGAGCTATGTGCCAAACTGTTCTGACCACAAGCATCCGTCATGGTGAGTCATGTCCGTTGTTCCCTGACATACTTGGAGAACTGTAGTGAGTTTCCGGTGTCCTGAGTGTGGTTGCGGAATTTCATAGCGGTTGTAGTGAGGTCGGGGAAGCGCTATGCAGGTTGTGGTGAAGAGGTTGAAGCGGTTTTGGTGAGGTGATTGAGGCGTTTGTCGTGAGGAGGCGTTTGTGGTGAAGAGGTTGAACATAAGCTATTGTGGGGATTTTTAGGGAGGCGTTGTGGTGGTCGTATGAAGGTTGAAGCTTTGAGATCAGAGTACTGAGGAGTCTCAAATGAAAAGTCCGTTGTGGAATAGCCTGCAGTTTGAATGGGGCCGCTGCGACATATAGTCATGGATGAGGCTCTCTATTGACGTCACCTTTCGGTCTGTGATGTGCAGGCTTGCTTGAAGGAGAGGTTATGTGCGCAAAGTAAATAAAAATAGATGAATGCAATTAAAGAACTAACGAAAATCCCTCCAATACATCTGGTCCCATTAACCCACTGGACAGAAGAGAAGGACTATCTGAAACAGATACTAATTAAATAACTGCCAGAGGACCACTATATGTTGGGTGCATTTGCCTTGAGGAGTGATGGTTTCACAGAACTGCAACACTACCCTCATCCCTTTTACTACACTCGTACAGAGTCGCAGGCCATCATTTAGCATGTAGGTGTAGTTTCCCTCTCAAACAATTTACCAACGGGTCCCCGAGTGTGACATTTCAAAGTTCAATACATGGCCCCAAAAATTTATAAACCTAATGCGTTACATAACTAAGCGAACTGACTAACGCGGACAACCTCACTCTACATTTATGGAATTTTGAACTAAACAGATAAGCGGTGAGCTTTCATTAATAACTATGTACATTTGTAATATTTATACTACCCATGGCCCAGAACCTGCAACTCAAGGAAGAAGAAAAACATGAGGAGTGGAAGCCACAAATGTCCAACAATGCAAAGTCTTGGTTGCTCTCATTGGCCCCCTCCCACCAGGCTGCTGGAGGCAGCTTACCCTATCATGGCAGGCCATAGCCGTCTCAGCCCACATTAACTGGCCTATATATTTGCCCTCTTTCGGGCTGCTCACCTGCAGTCCTCAGTGGCGTAGCTGCCTGTATGGTCGTCCTTGCGGCGTGGCTGCCCACTGACAGTCCTTGTGGCTCCGTCTTCGACCCTCTCCGGGATTTTGGAAGTTGGCGTGGTCCTTTTAGGCACATGATGAAGGTGAGCAAACAGGCAAAGGCAATGGTATGGCATGTCAAAGGTAGTCAAGGCAAGGCAAAGACAATCAAGGAAGGGCAAGGTGGGGCATTTCATGTCAAGTGTACACACCCTCCCGACACTAATACCTCATTTTCTCCCCATATGTTGGTCATTTATTCACTTGGGTGAAAAAACTCAAAATACCAACTTTTAGACTTGTTCTTTGACCATCGGGGCCCATTTTAGGGGCCCCCCAAATTTGGGTGCCCCCGTCTGCCCCACAATCTTCCAGACGCCATATCACAGGTTGTAATGGTCCGATTTGGCTGATCTTGATATCAAAATGCTCGTAAAAGCGAGATCTTTCGAATCGCGTAAAGTAAAATCACTCCGAAACAGTAATTCAAAAAGTTATAGTTTGGGGTGCCCTTTGACCTTGGGCCCACGCTCCCCAGCCAAACCGATGGTCCCGATTTTTTTCGTGTGAGAATACCCCTTCATATACTCCAACACCTCAGCATAAATGAAAATGGGATCCCAATGGGTTCACGCATGGCAAAGATTTATGTTGGGGGACTCGGGTGCTGGACACACAAAACGCCACAATACATCGCACAATATTTGAACACAAGATTTGCAATACACTATATAAGTATATTGTACATAAATGCACGTGCATGTGGAAAATTTATGTACAATTAAAAACAAACAAATTAAAAACTAACAAACAAAACAATTAAAAACAAACTACAATTCTACAGCTTGTACATAATCTACAGGACATCACACCTTATTCAATAAAGTGTGATGTCCTGTAGATTATGTACAATCTGTAGAATTGCAGTTTGTGGAAAGATCAACATTCCAACAGTTTGAGTCTGCCAATCTGTGGTCCCAATTCCCCCCGGGGAGGGGGGGGGATTCCCCCCTGGTTGAAAACCCCTGCTCGAGAATCAATTATTGGTTTACGAACAAAAATAAGTGACCATATATTCGTTATTGTTGTGTGTCTGTCTGTCTGTCTGTCTATCTGTCTGTCTGTCTGTCTGTCTATCTGTCTGTCTGTCTGTCCGAGCATAGCTCCGTGGGTTTTGATCGATCCTGATAAAATTTTGGTGGGAGGTTTATATCATGATCTAGTTGTGTTTTCCTGAGCATGGGCGTGGTGCACCATTATGGGCGGAGCCACGCCCAAAAACATGTGTTTTTAGGGGTAGCTGATTTCAATTTGCATCTTCTCCTAGGGGGTTTGTTGATCTGGCAGGGGTTTCGGTATTTGGTTAGCCCAATGGCACTGCATAGCCCACGGAGCTCGATTTTTCATTTCTCACAAGGTCAAGGTCACAAAGGTCACGAACTTAGAAAATTGCGAATTTTGACATAAAAAATTATCTTCTCCGAGGGTTTGTCGAATCTGGCTGGGGTTTCGGTATTTGGTTAGCCCAATGGCACTGCATAGCCCCACGGAGCTCGATTTTTCATTTTCTCACAGGTCAGGTCAGGTCACGAACTTAGAAAATGCGAATTTGACTAAATATTTCTCGAGGGTTTGTCGATCTGGAGGGTTTCGCGATTTGGTTAGCCAATGACTGCATGCCACGAGCTCGATTTTCTTTTCTCCAAGGTCAGTCACAAGGTCACGAACTTGAAATTGCAAATTTTGACATAAAAATCATACGACTGCCAAACTTTGAGAGCTAGGATGACAATATTTTTTATGCATAATCTTGAGGTCATCCCACCTAAAGTCTTGAAACCATTTTGCTCTATCTCAACAACCTTGCCCATGCGCCCCTTCAAGTTTGTTTTTACGCTGATTTCATCAAAGTATGGATAATCGAGGAGTGCGAAATGCCATATAGCCTATATGACGTTATATTGTTCCTGGAATGTTCCAGAGGAAGTTTTGCACCAAAGGTCATAATCCTTGACCTTTGACCTTTAAGTTCACAAAGGTCAAATTTTCAAAGTTGTGGGAATCGAACCGGGTTTTCAACCTTCTTCGACGAACTAACTCCAATAAGCTATAGCACGTATCCTGTTTCCTTATTTTAATGTCCACAACATTGTTTTGTGACCTTTAAAGGTTATGCAAAGGTCAAATTTTTAAGTTGTTGAACGAAACGGTTTTCGACATTTTGCAGCTAATAACCTGTCACTCGTACCACATCATGTTGATCATTTTATAACTTGGTCAAACATTATCACATTGTCTCATCCTTGACTTCTGAAACAATCTACATCATCAAGATACGCTTCGATGAACCATCGTCGTCTTCAGACTTGTCAAATCTATATTTGCACTGTCACTGAACATATCGATTGACTCAAACAAAGTTCACAGCCCACTTGCCTGCCTTTGGCCCCACAATTTCATGCGGTATGTCGGGTGGTGTTTGCTTGCTGAAAAAATGCAATTTTATTTTACAATACGTTTCCCCTTTTTGTACGATCTTCTTTCATTATACGACCCGTCACTTCGGCAAAGATAGATATGTCGTTTGTTCAACCATTTCATTGGAGTGCTTGCTTGATAGGTTAAGCCACTTGATGAGCGCCCTTTAAGCTTTGATGGCGATACTGCTGTGCGTTTCTCCGTGGGGACTTTTCCGGAGTAAGGAGGGCAAAATTAATTAGATGATTACAA
>CM068957.1:28491334-28525226 GCA_035128595.1 Eptatretus atami
GGAGAAGAGATTCAAACGACACCACAGACGATTGCTTGCGCAGAAGGCGAATGCCTCCAATTATTCTGTTGTTTTGCCTTCCAAAATCTTGTGTCCTAACCCTCTTCTCTCTGACCAACTGCTCACAGTCACACCGCAACTGCTACTGGACTTCTGTCTTTTGAGCATCTGTGATGATGGAGAAGTGGGCTGTCTTACCCTCTACTCTGACTCTGAAACTGGACTAGGACAAGCAACAGGAGCCAAGTGGTCCTTAAAATCATGCTCTGCCTGCTCTGCTTTGCAGTACACCTTCTCTGTTCTTTCATTTTTCATTTGCCCTTGGTTATATTTCATTGCTTGAAAGACACGATGCATTTATGAACAGAATATAAAAGGCATCATCTGCAGCTTGGAATACTACTCCCAGTCTTGGCTATAACTCTCAGTAGCTTGGAATACACTCTCCAGTAGCTTGACTACTCCTCTCCATACTTGCTCGCCTGCTACCTGACTACGCCCTGACTCACCTCACGTGACATGATACAAGCGCCCAAAGATCATTTGAGAATCTCCTGTGATGAAGCAGTCCACTCGGCCTATCACATTTCATATCGCAGACAGATCGGTGGCCTCTGTCTTCTACCAGCCACCTTTCTGACTTGCATCCTCTGCCTTTCGGGGTCTATCCAACGTCCCGCCCCCCCCCCCCCCGAATCGGATCTGGTCTCTCCTAGATTCTGTGGACATTCAAATAGCTCAACGATTATACGGATCTTTTGTATGAGGCAGATTGCAATTGGTAAGTACTGTTGCTCTCAGCATTAAGACAATCGGCTGCCTCTCTACTATTTCATAATCTCTCTCCGATATTTCTCCTCTGCTTAAACCCTCCTTACATATAGAAGTAAATGTTCCTGTCAGTGACCCCTCATGATAAAACTTCCAAAATCCAGGCTGACTGCACACGCTCAATCATTTCTCTCTCGCTTCTCCCAACATTGCGAACTGCCCTTTGTAGGCCATTTATCCACTACTTCCTCCAGGCTTCAAAGAAGTGGTGAACCACCACTCTATTCACTCCCGTCGATAACTCATCACGTAAATTTTTTTTCCCACAGTGAACCATTCTTACCACAACCCCTAACTGCAGGTTTGTGCACTGCTCTCCCCTTCTCTCTTAATGTCTCCTAATTCTCTCTTCCCTTCTTCCCATCCTTTGTTGATTTTGGCCAAGAGTTGCCTGCTCCTCTCTCATAGTTCATGCTCTTTATCATCTTGCTCTTCTCTGAGCCTCCATTTTGCAGAAACAATAAGAATGAAAGTATAAAAGAGTACAAAAAGAGGGCTGTTACTTCAGCAGCTTTAAAATGTTGGCTTGTGTCGGAACTTGAGGAGGTTTGTTGAACACGTATGAACATAATTCTCCTTTAAAACATAATTATGGATGTTAAAATCAAATATAAACAGACCAGGAAATAACTCCATCAGTGAACAATAGTATTTTGCTTCACAATAAAGGAGTTTCGGCACAACCAGTGTGTGTAAAACTGCTGTTCATCCAAATCAAATATTTGAAAACGTATACAAACCCTCACCTTCATAGTGAGTCTTTCCAAAGGATTTTGCGAATCATCCCGTCAGAAGGGAGGCCAAGTCTTCACTCTCAGCAGGTGGAGGATTTATTCAACCTGGTAGTCTTCCTGTTTGATCCCTTTCGCTGTAAGAAGCAAAACAAATGCATTTGTGAGAGAATCATCATAATAAAATGCTTCCATCAGCATAATGAGCATATTCTCAAAACAATCACTCACTAATACAATGACCAGACTTGAGTGACTATCCACTAAATAAGTGTGTGTGTGCGTGTGCGTGTGTTCAGTGCGTTCCCTCCATAACTCCAAACCATGAAACTATCAGCCTGAAACTTCGCAAGCATACTAAAGAAAACTCCAAGGAAGTGCATGACTGAGAATTGGGTGTTTGTGTAATTAAAAACACCTTTTGAAGATAATTAACGGACTTATTTAATTTTCCTTATCAGACATCCTCAGTCACTACTCTCCGTGAGTTAGAAAGGCATATCCTCGGTACCTCGCTGCGGTCTGAAGTCACATGTATTTTGGCCTGTTCAACCATGGCCTTGACTTGGAACAGGCCGCAATGATTTCTTAACATAAGTTTGGTGTTTTTCACTTTCCTCACTTACATATTATCGAATGCCTGTTCATCACAGCTACGAATGCTGGGTATATCGCAATGCTTATAAACACCCGGAGACGGCAGCATTTGTGGCATTATTTAATTTCCACACCATGCGATCATCGAGAATCTCTTAAAACAAAGGAAGAAATCAAATTTAGCTCCAGAATTGACCTGAGAAGCGGTTCAGACTCCTAAAAAAGTGTTCATTTCTCCAATTCGGACATATTTGATATTCGGCGTCTCTGGGAAGTGTAATGTTAAATATCGGTTCGTGATTGCCATCGCGTGCCAAGCGAGCTGTTTTCTTATCAACCATTTCGATGGAGTGCTTCAACCACCTGCGAGCGCTCTACAATATTCACACTGTCACTGAATACTGTATATCCCGACGCGAGACAAAGTTCAGGCTACTTCCCTGCGATGGTCACGTGGTGTTCTGTGGTGCAACAGGCGGTGGCTAGATCACTAACAACATGTGAAATTGTATTTTCCACGGTTTCCCATTTTTGTGCAATCTTCCATCACTACCCATCACTTCGGCATAGATAAAACATAATACAAATAAATACAAATAAATACAGCATAGATACAAATAAAAATGAAATGTTTCGCTTTAAAAGTTTCTTGAACCGTTTTGTGCATTGCGTGGTGAACCACTTGGTGCGCATTCTTTCAAGTTTTGATTGCGATACCGAGTTCCATACCGGAAATAAGACGGCAAAATTTATATGATCTCAATGAGAAAAAAATATTTCGGTTATGAAGTAAGGAATCGCCACATCACGGCAGGAAAGACGAGAGGTAGCATGCTCTTCTGTGTGGCCTAGATTTGAATCCCGACCAGTTATAACTGTCATCCTGGTGTTCACAGACAGGGTGATTTCATCAATGTGTGTGCTGTCTCTGGATGGACATTAACCTGAGCTCCGCATCTGCCAACTTTACTTGGGGATGATAAAGATCTCATGTTCCTCGTGAAGAGGAGGTGAGCCTTCACTGGCACCATGAAAAAATTACAAATTCCTGCCTGACTACCATATCGAGTGGCGACCTGACCAGGATTGTAGCCTCGTAACTGCTTTAGCAGCACAATGCTCCACCACAGGCATGGTACATGATGATCATGAATGATTTGTGAAAACTCAAATCTTTTGGAGTGCATAATTAAATGTGCCAAAAAATTGTTCAACCAACTTTTTTTTCCTGTGTGTTATGCATTAATAGAAAAAAAAAATCTCTCATGCGGATTCTCTTCACAAACTTGATCGACTTTTATTATCCCATGGTTTTTGAAAAAATGGGCGATACTGTAATCAGCTTCGTCTGTCTGTCGTTCGTGCGATAATTCCTAAACGGTTGGCAGAAATTCACCAAACATGTAGTTATTTATGATCACCACGGACACGAAGGTGCAAGAGCAGTGCATTTTGGCCCCACCCCCTGGATGGGTGAAAAGGTCAAATACTGAAAAAGCAATTCTGGCACATTTTTAAATAAATCTTTACCTCCACAACCCAACGTGGAAGCAGGTTATGTTTTCAACCCTGTCTGTCTGTGTGTTTGTTTGTCTGTTTGTGCAGGATACTCTCAAAGTTGTGGACAGATTCGGATGAAATTTGGTGAGAAGATTGGGTGTGTGACAAGGACGAACTGATTAGATTTTGGTGAAGATCCGGATCCTGGAATGTTTTAAGTGATCTTCACCATTGAGATATAGGCCCAAAATGATATACCAGTGGGGAAACAAGTATTTGATACACTGCGATTTTGCAGTTTTCCCACTTACAAAGCACGTACAGGTCTGTAATTTTTATCATAGGTACACTTCAACTGTGAAAGACGGAATCTAAAACAATAAAATCCTGAAAATCACATTGTATGATTTTTAAATAATTAATTTGCATTTTATTGCATGAAATAAGTATTTGATACATAGAAAAAACAGAACTTAATATTGGTACAAAACTTTTGTTTGGAATTACAGAGATCAGACGTTTCCTATACGTTCTTAACCAGGTTTGCACAGACTGCAGCAGGATTTTTGCCCACTCCTCCATAACAGATCTCCAGATCCTCTCAGGTTTCGGGGCTGTCGGCTGGGCAACACAGACTTTCAGCTCCCTCCAAAGATTATCTCTTTGGTTCAGGTCTGGAAACTGGCTATGGCCACTCCAGGACCCTTGAGTATGCTTCTCTACGGCCACTCCTTAGTTGCCCTGGCTGTGTGTTTCGGGTCGTTGTCAATGCTGGAAGACCCAGCCACGCCCATCTTCAATGCTCTTGTTAGCGAAGGAGGTTGTGGCCAAGATCTCGCATACATGGCACCAATCCATCCTCCCTCAATATGGTGCAGTCGTCCTGTCCCCTTTTGCAGAAAGCATCCCCAAGAATGATGTTTCACCTCCATGCTTCCACGGTTGGGATGGTGTTATTGGGTTGTACTCATCCTTCTTCTTCCTCCAACATGGCGAGTGGAGTTTTAAACCAAAAAGCTCTATTTTGGTCTCATCAGACCACATGACCTTCTCCATTCCTCCTCTGGATCATCCGATGGTCATTGGCAAACTCAGACGGGCCTGACATCGAACTGGCTTGAGCAGAGGGACCTTGCGTGCGCGCAGGATTTTAATCCATGACGGCGTATGTGTTACTTATGGTTTTTCTTTGATACTGTTACGAATTTGGAATTCAATTGCACCACAACATACAGTTCCCTTAGTCAGCTATGTCGATAAGTGCATGTTCCCTAGATAGCTCACCTCCATTGTTTAAATGTTTTGAAATCGATTAGATCGCTGTGGATCGATTTAATAGTTAGGGAGCGAAACAATGGAGACGTCCTCCCCCTCTCTGCGAAGAGGAAGAAGAACCCTGGCGGTGGCGTCAACAACATCCCTCCCACCCGTGGTTGAGCGGGGGTTGGATCACGAGGGCAATGATCACGCCGGGTGCGGGGGAGGGGTGCAAAGGATAAAGAGACGCACCTTACTCTTTGTTCGTGTGTTGAAAGTCCCGTGCAAAGAGTTCGTGAAAAGTCCCGTGAAAGAGTCCCGTGGGGCTGAGTTTCGTCATGGGTCTGAGTTTTCGGGGAGTCCCGTGGCAGAGTTCGTGTGCTGAAGTCCCGTGGGAGGAGTAAAGCTTTTGCTCGGATCGTTGGGGGAGTCGGGAGGAACCAGAAGCCAAGGGCTGTGTGGAAGTTCCGGCGTCTGCGAAGGAGACGCGAGCGAGCGCAACCTTGCCTGCTGTGTCGCGCAAACTGCGCGTTCGTCGTGGAGAGAGCTGGAGAGAGCTCGCCTGCCACACGGAAGGCCCGAGCCTCGACCACGGCTACGCTAGCTGCGGTGGGGAAGAGCATCGGGTCGCTCCGGGCGCGTTCGTGTGGAGAGAGCCGGAGAGAGCTCGCCTGCCACAGGAGGGCCCGAGCTCGACCGCGGCTACGCTAGCTGCTGTGGGGAGGACGTTCGCTGGTCGCCCAAGCCAGAACACCACGAGGGTGCAGGTAACCTGCAACGCTCGTGGGACTCGTTCGGTCTGCCAAGTCCCACGCCTATACAAGACCCAAAGAGTCCAGTCTGACCACTTGCTTTGATGGGTCTTTTTCCTGCTTTCTTTCGAAATGAATGTTGTGGCGCCGAGTCCCGTAAGTAAAAAACTGTGTAAGTGACTGTACATTAATAATTGCTTATAGAACGGTTGTAGTTCTTTGTCGTGCTTTTGTTGCTTGTATAATTGCATACGTGTTTTGCCTTATTTTAATTGCATACGTGTTCATTATAATAAATGTCTTGTGTAAATGTAAACCTGCTCGTTGCGTCCATTCCCTCATTGACTGAACATTTCGTGTGTTGGGAGTTAGAAAGCCGTTGTTGCCGTAATAGGGGACATTTGGACCGACGGTTCTCGCGATTAAGCCGCTCGGAATCGCGCACGGACCAAGCTCGCTCGGCGGTTTGTTCCGTACGAGATGCCGTCGAGGGGAAATACCCGGTAGGTTGGATCAAGTGGGTATTTAGGTAAATTGAAGATTGGCAATCGACCCTACCCACGTGATGCTGCCGATTGGCGTATTTCGGTTCTTGTACAAGGACCCTGTCGATCGGAGTTATCCGGCGGCGATCTCTATTCCGGGCGATCGGTCGGGCCGACTCGACTTGCGGCTCCGTTCAGAGCGTCGGTTGCGGCTGACCCCGGCCAGTAACAATTGGTAGTCAGGAGTGGGGTGTGAACCCCATCCACCTCCGTAATTTGTAGGTTCGAACTCACATTTGGTTGTCAGGAGTGGCGATTCGCCCCCTCCGCCTCCGTAGCAAAATTCACGGAGTCGGATCAGGGGTATACGGAGCAAACCCCCCGTGTCCCAAATTACGAGCGTTATAAAATTTTGTTCCCAGCACGTAAAATTTCAGCCAAGGCGAGCAGGGGCAGGAGGGATTAGGAATGGATTTGAAATGTTAGAAATCCATGGTCCAGGACACCATCGCCATACGGGTTGACCCGTACCAGAAGGTTGGGAATACGGCGATGCAACAATGTACCTGGTTCTCGTTTTATTATTCATAACCGCACCACGAATAGTAGTCAGTGGAGTGGCCTGTGCAGGAAACTTTTCCGGAAACAAACTCGAGTCGCAAGATGGCGGCGCGGCCGCACTCAGCGCGGCCGAGCGCGTTGAGCGGGCCGCTATTACTAGCGCAAATCGAAGCCCGCACGGCACGGCGGGGAAGCGCTCCCGGCCCACGGCGGTTCAAACCACGGGGGCAATGGAAGGAGACGGAGGGCGACGGATTACATTGCAAACTGAATTGGGCTGAGGCACAGACGAATTCGGGGGTGGAACAAGGACTTAGCCAAGCATGACTGGTTCATAAGGATTGTGCAGCGGAGCACAAGCGATTGGCCGATTGCACAGAACAGTTCAAGGAGCTGAAAAGAGGAACTCACCTGGAATACCTCAAAAATACAGGGAGGGAATATGGATGAAATGAGGAGAAAGAAATGTGAAAGAGGTAGTAGAGATAAAAACGATTAGAAAGAAGCTTTTGATATACTGACACACCAAGCATAAAGAGATAGATTACAAATGAACTAGACGTTGAAAGAAAGCACGACGCAGAGAATGAAACGTAGAGGACCAATGTACAGATCAAATCAGTTAGAAGCCAAAGCCAAGGTGGAGTGGTGGCGATGAGACGGAATTAGAAAAGAAAGCTTCTGAGATACTGAAACACCAAAACAAGAGAGCGAATTGCCAAAACGAGTTGAGATGGTGAGAGAGAAAGAACGACAGTCAGAGAATGAAGACGTCAAGGAACACACTGTACAGGATCGAACAGTTGGAAAGCGAAGGCCAATTGCAGAATCGCATCGCAGGAAAGAGTAATCGAGACAGAAGAGAATAGAGACAGGAAAAGTCAAATGCAGAAATTGAAACAGACTTGCAGAAATGAGGAACAAGAAGAGACAGTGAATAGAAACAAAAAGGTATGAATTTCGAAACTGAACGAGCAGAAGGAAAAAAATAGGATTGGAGTAGAGGAGAAAGTGAAGGAGCAAGGAATGAAGCAGGAAGGAGAAATCAGTCGATTGAAGGAAACAACGAGATTGTGAAGAAGGAAGAACGAGGAACAGTGAATAGAAAAAAAAGAAATGAATTTGAGTTGACCATTGAAAAGAAAGCGTGAGGCTGGAGTGCGAGGAGATAGAGAAGAACAACGAAGAAACGGAAAGAAGCACTACGCCTTGAAAGGGAAAACGATGAAAAGATTGAGGAAGGAAAACGGAGGAACGGTGGGGTGAAAACAAAAACAATAGTGAGTTTGACAATAATCAATCTCACAGAAACAGCAAAAATTTGAAGTCCACGGCGATGGAAAGCTCCGGAAAGAAAAGCAACAACGAAAGAGGCTCAGTAGGGCAGAACGACTCAAATGGAAGGAAAATGGAGCGAGGCAAGCAAACACGGAAATAATAAGGAGGTGCGTGACAACGACGGAACGCTAGAAATTGAATATTACAGAGCAATGGGAGATAGACGGAAGGGGATGAATGGACGAGACACAAGGAACGAACACACATACATGGAGGTAGTGAGGACAATGGGGTTCGAGCTTGAGGAATGCTTTGGGACCCGATGCAAGCAGCAAGGATGCCTCTCAGGAACGAGGAGGAATGTGCCCCTTGAGGTCGGATCGGACGAAGGTGAAGTCCGGTGAGCTGTGAGGTAGAGGGGGGAGTGCTGTGAATGGGTGCATGAGGAGCTGGGGGGTATGGAGCCCCGGGATACCTTGTGGTGGCAGCGATTCTCCCAGTGTCGATGTCCCGGTGTGTGTGTGAAAGTTGTTGAGTGCAGCGGTGCATGTTGAAACGCGCACCTGTGTGGAAGAGACCTCCGTTGTGGGTGATGGGTTGGTGGTCACAAGTGTGCTCGGGTGCGTGCTTCAGCACTCCGTGTGTGGAAGAATGACGTGTGTGCGTGAAACCCCCGCTGCGAGTGGAACGCCCGTTATGAGTGAAGTACGCGTGTGTGAGTGACCACGTGTGCGAGGGAACGGAACGTGGGTGAAACGGATCGATTGTTGGTGGGAAGCATGGTATGGTGAGAGAGACAGCGTGTGTGAGGCCTGTGTGTAAGGGGAATGACAATGTCTGTATGCGGGAACGCAACCGCATCCCGTGCCGAGTGGCCATGGTGGAGTGTGTGACGCGCGTGAAATGAGGAGTGTGTGCGTTGAACGGCAACGACGACGGGACCCAGATGAAGGACAAGGCGCGAGTAGCGGCGGCAGCTATTTTGAGCACCGTGCGGTTTGCACAGCAGCGGCGCGGGTCCGTGCTGTGCTTACGCACACAGCCTGCCATGTGCGCGGCTGGCGCAGGTGAAACGCCGTCCGGAAACGCCAAGCGGTGGATGTTAGCCGATCCCGCGATGGCACCAGAACTAGGCTGGATTCGGAAATTTTGGAACCGATGGGTTTCCTACGCGAGCGTGTTGTAAAGCTCCGACGAGCAAGCACATGTGTTCGCGTGGGTGAACCCCTCGAAGCGGGCTTGCTTTGAGATGCGAGGTGACGTTCATGGCTGCACGATGTGTTTGAATGCCGGCAGAAAAGGGAATCCTGCCGGACGTACGGTCCAACGAGGGACGGAGGTGCGCGGGTCGCAAGCAATTGCCATGACGTCATGGAAAAGAGCGAGCTGTGAACTGCCGCGCTGGTGTGCCAATTTAATGAAAAAAAAAAACAAAGATTGACGAAAGAAGCAGAGCCTCGCTAGGTGAACAGGATTCCAAGGCAAGGGGTGGAAGAACCCCCTTGTTGGGGCACAGGAATACTAGTTAGGAGGATGGGTAGAGTTAGTTCTAGACCGTTCATGGGACATGGTTGTACCTCATGAGCCCGTGGAATGGATTTAGTTAGAGGGATTTAGTCAGATTCTAGGAAATGGAATTTTTAGGAATTTTTGGAGAACAGGCGGAACAGACGGAAATTGTGTAGTGAGAGACGTAGCTTTAGCTACGTAGTAAATGGAACGTGCATGAGTTTTAAGGGATGACGAGGGAGCATGAGTTAGTAGGGGATTAATTAGGAAGGCTGGCAGTTAATAGAAGTGTTTGGTGCGTGAGTTGTAAATGGGAAAGTGCGTGAGGAAGTAGTGTGGGACAAGCGGGCCCAAAGTGGTGTGAGTGGAGCGTAATTGTGGTAGCATGGTGCGGAGACTGTTGGGGAGGAGGTGATCCCCCCCAAGTGACCCCGGCGTTCAGGTTTAATGTAGCTAGTGGGTTATTCAATCAGTTAATACTAACAGGAAGTCCTTTGTTGGTGTCGCGAGAAGGCAGCGAACCCAGTTGGAGGGTGCAAGAGTTCATGACCGCGCTGGGGTGTGCTGTGGAAAGTGAAGTTTTTGTTTAGATGGGCACCCGGGCACGGACGACTAGTCGCCAGAATGGCCAAGGGACCCAAAGGGGTGCCCGGATAGTGGTAGTGGGCACGGCGACCCGTCGGAAACGGGACCCGTAGCGCCAGAATGCCACGGGGAGTGTAGTGGGCGCACTGGCGCCCTGGAAAGGGACTGGGGCACTCAACACGCCGAGTGCGCATCGAGGGGGGACATGCCAGAAGAGGGCAACCCCCCGGTTGTAGGAGCAGCTAGGCTCGGAGGCAGCCTGCGGCTGGGGGTGCCATGATTAGAGGTTCGGCAGAGGGGGCGTTCCTGCCAGTTGAGCTCAGCTGCGCAGCCAGGAAATTGTGCCGAGGGCACGTAGACTGAAAATATTGAGGGCAAGGCCAATTTATAATGGACACCAAACCAGGCACGGAACTGGTTTTTAGAAGCGATAGTTTTAAGTGTGCAGGCGCTTTTTGGAAAGCCCGGGTAGTTTCAGGTTATGAATGTTAGGGACGATAGGAATGTACCCCTTCGCACCATCCATCCCTTCGCTCGTTGTAGGCCACTGGAACTACCTTGGTAGAGATCGTGAACTCCGAGGAGGCCATTCTGGAGGCTTTTTGTTGGGCCTCGAGACCAGACGCCTAGTCTCTCCCCTGATTCCTCCAGAGGAACGTAGGGGTGGGAGTAGCTAGGTTGATCAGGATAGGGTTGCCGACAAAGACAATAAGGAGGTTAGGAGACAATTTATAAAAGGGAAATAAAAATAAAGAGGGCTAATTTTGTTGTTTTTGTGGCAAATTAAGGGAGCGGGTATGTACAGAGACAGGCAAAGGCGATAGAGTGGGGAGTGACAGTGGGGAGGCTAGGTCGGCCACCAGCCTTAGAGAGGGCCGGCACCCGCACTCCTCCAGACCTGACGGCCACAACCAGAGGACGGCAAGCTTCACTGCCGGCCGTGTTGCTGCTGGAGCGCCTGTTCTGCATGGGCTTACCTTGCCAAATGCTAGTGCCTGCCTCTGCATGACCCAGCCTGCTAGCCCTTGTTTTGCGTTGCCCTGTGTCCATCCCTCACCATGCGTGCCAGGACCGATTCAGTTTTGTGAGGACTGCCCTGCAGAACAGCCGTGTGCATCAGTGCATTTTTTTGTGTTTGCGATCCAGTCTCCATCCAGTTCCCCTGCACCAATAGACTTTGCTATGACTTTGCTTTCCCGCTTTCACAGATCACAAGTCCTTGGCACTGGTTATTTGATGTATTACGAAAAGTTTTAAGATTGTAAAATACGTGGAACCACACGGCATGTTGTTTAGGCGCCAGAATTTTAGTTAAGCTGTCGAATGAGTCTGGAGAGTTTGTTTTATTTAAGTTATCAGCGCATTAGGTTTTTATTTTGGGACAGCGTTTTAAGAATGTCCGCACTCAGGATCCGAAGGTAGAAGTACTAGGGAAAACTTACAATCTGCTGGACAGCAGAACGAAAATATGACGAACGGGACGAGTCTGTAAAAAGGGGAGGGGGTAGTGTTACCGAATTGGCATTCTTGCATACAACATACAGTTCCCTTAGTCAGGCTATGTGATAATGCATGTTCCCTGATAGCTCAACTTCCATCTGTTTAAATGTTTTGAAATCGATTATGATGCGCTGCGGATCGATTTAATAGTTAGGGACGAACAATGGAGACAGTCCCTCCCTCTTCTGCGAAGAGGAAGAAAACCCTTGCGGTGACGTCTAACAACTGCCTCCCACCCGTGGGTTGCGGGGGTGGATCACCGAGGGCATGAGTCACAGCCGGTGCGGGGGAGGGGGTGCAAAGCATAAAGAGGACATCCTTACTTTGTTGTGTGTTGAAATCCGTGGAAGAGTTCGTAGAAAGTCCCAGTATAAAGAGTCCTCGTGGAGGGCTGTAGTTCGGGGGCTGAGTTCGTGGGTCCCGTGGTAGAGTTCGTGTGCTGAGTCCCCGTGGGAGGAGTAAAGCCTTTTTGCTTCGCAGTTGGGGAGTCGGGAGGTAACAGAAGCCAAGGAGCTGCGTGGAAGTCGGCGTCGGCAAGGAGACGCGAGCTGAGGCGCAGCCTGCCTGGCTGTGTCGCGCGCAAACGCGCGTCGTGTGGAGAGAGCCGGAGAGAGCTGCCTGCCACACGGAAGGCCCGAGCCTGACCTACGGTCTACCTAGCCTGCCGTGGGAAGGACATCGGGGTCGCCCTGGGCGCGTTAGTGTGGAGCAGAACGGAGAGAGCTCGCCTGCACACACGGAGGGCCCGAGCTCGACGCGGCTACGCAGCTGCTGTGGGACGGGGACGTCGCGGGTCGCCAATGCGAGAACCACAGGGTGGCAGGTACTGCAACGGTCTCGTGGGACCTTCGTTGGCTCTGCCAAGTCCCACGCCATAAGACCCAAGAGGTCCAGTCTGACCCATGCCTTTATGGGTCTTTTCGTCGCTTTTCTTTCGGAATGAATGTTGTGGCCGCCGAGTCCCGTAAGTAAAACTGTGTAAGTGACTGTACATTATAAGTGCTTATAGACGGTTGTAGTTCTTTTTGTCGTGCTTTTGTTGCTTGTATAATTGCATACGTTTTTGCCTGATTTAATTGCATACGTGTTTCATTAGTATATAAATTCTTGTGTAACATGTAAACCTGCTCGTTGCGTCCATTCCCTCATTGACTGAAACATTTTGGGTGTTGGAGTTATAAAGCCGTTGTTGCGTACGGGGACATTTGGACAAGTTCTCGGCAATTAAGCCGCTCGGCAATCCGCGCGGACAAGCTGCCTCGGCGTTGTGTCCGACGAGATCCGTGAGGGTGGAATAACCCCAGTAGTTGGATCACAGTGGGTATTTAGGTAATTTGAAGATTGGGCAATCCACCTACCCACGTGATCTGCCGATTGGCGTATTCGGTTCTTGTACAAGACCCTCGCTCGGAGTATCCGGGCGCGATCTATATTCGGAGCGATCGGTCGGGGCCGACCGACTTGCGTCCGTTCAGTAGCGGTCGATTGGCGGCCGACGCCGCCTGTAACAATACGTGTCCCAGCGTCTTGCAGGTCATATGACCAGGTCTGCCGTGTAGTTGCTGGCGCTGATCCCACTTTCTCATGATCATATGAGGCTCACGAGGTGAATCTTGCATGGAGCCCCAGAACCGAGGAGATCTGACTGTTATCTTGACTTCTTCATTTTCAATAATTGCGCAACAGTTGTTGCTGCTCTCACCAGCTGCCTTGCTATTGTCCGTAGCCCATCCCAGCCTTGCTGATAGTCAACAATTTGTCCTGATGTCTTTAGACAGCTCTCTGGTCTTGCCCATTGTGGAGAGGTTGGACGTCTGATTGATGAGTGTGGACAGCTGTTTAATGCAGAATAAACGTAGTTCAAAACAGAATGCGTTAATACAGGTAATGATGAGAAGATGGGAGGGCTTCTTAAAGACAAACTAACAGGTTCTGCGTGAGAGCAGGATTCTTTACTGGTCTGGTAGGTGATCAAATTACTTATTTCAATGCAATAAATGCAAATTAATTATTAAAAATCATACAATGTGTTTCTCAGGATTTTTTGTTTAGATTTCCGTCTTTCACGAGTGAAAGTGTACTATGATAAAATATACAGACTCTAGCGTGCTTTGTAAGTGGAAAAACTGCAAATCGTGCAGTGTATCAAATACTAGTTCTCCCCTGACATGCACGACATCTAAAAAGTTGTGAATGATTCGGATGAAACTTGGATAATGTTTGGTTTTGACCACAATAATGGTTCAATTTTGGTGAAGATCCGAATCCGGATCCGAAAATTTTGATTTTTAAGTGATTCTTTCACCATTGAATAGGGCAAAAATGATTATTAGCATGATTATTTCAAAATTGTAATGGCGCAGATATGTTCTCTGTCAGATTGTGTGAAGGAGGTAGCACTCTACCACAAGTGCCCTTCTTGTGTGTGTAAATGCATCAACATTGGGGGGGGGGGGGGGTTGGATGCAATGAATATGGTATGTAATTGGTCTTATTTGGATTTGACCTTGTGTTCAATGCCCCAGGGATAGGGAGCGGATGAAGGATCAGGTCATAAATGGGGTAAAAAAGATTTAAACTCAAAATTAAATATTGGAGTCATTCCAGCTGGAACTTTTTGCCATCTTTTATACGATGCTTAGGTGGGAAGAGTGGGGATTTGCGAAGACGTGCATCGACTTCGCTCTACGTTTGTAAGTTGTCTTTCCGGTGGTGTGTTTATTGCTTCTAAAAGAGAAAAAAATATCTCCTACATATATTCTCGCAACAAACTTGATCACTCCATCTAGAAATTGTTGACACTGTTTAATCTGCGCCAATAGTTACCTGTTTCTTCAACACTATACCGTAACACTTGGTACAGCACAGATGCGTTTTTGAAAAACACAATTAGGTAGATACTAGATAATGTTTCAAATTGCTATTGAGCATAATAATGGAGACATGAGTTTGGCTGATAATGACAATGACTGCCGATTCTAAAAACACTCACTTTGAGAATAATCGAGGACTAATTGGTTCCATGCGAATAATTGTGTGAAAGGAGTAATCAAGAGACCACACATCAAACTGGGGGAACCTTTAATACATGTTTGCAGAAGACGATCTCTGGGTGGATGCAGGCAAACCGTATGGCAATGCATGCATCAGTAAAGCAATAGCAGGTAAGGGACAAAACCACAGAAGACAAGACACTACAACCTGTCTATTTTATTACTTACATCCACTTAACAGTTCTACTTATGGACACGTTGCCACACTTTCATACAAAGAAACCCAGGAAAGGGGGGGCAGAACGGATCCCGTAGGGCTTAATATCATGGAGCTGTGGATGACCGAAGACTCGAGAGGATCTGGGCTGTTACTGCACCCTCGTGTAACCTGCTGACGACCCTCGACCGTTCGTCGGAACACGGCAGCTCGGTTGTCCGAGGCCCCGCCGTGCGGCCTGGTGGATCGGCCTAGCCGACGAGCCTCTCAGAGGAACAAACGGGCCTTGCTCTTTCGAGGTTGATGCTCTTTAAGAGCCCGCCCGTTCCTCAGCGTTGGCTCGAGCGTTCTCTGCTGGCTGGCGACCTCGTTCTCCGGCTTCCTCCACCTTCCGCTTCGCGGCACGGCAGGCTGGCTACGCTCCAGACGACCCCGACTGCCCTCACTGGAACTCGAACCTTCAGAGGCTGCTGGCTTCTCCGACTCGACGCCAGCTCGACACTCAGACTTTCCACTGCGCTGACTGGCGTTCCGGCGTGCCTTTTTCCATCGGTCGGGGGGTGGTTGATCTCTCACCTCTCCTCTACCCCCCTGGCTCCGCCTTTTGTGATTCTGATTCGATCTCTTTGCGAAGTCGACATGCGCGAACGTGGGTGAATCATCGACCACACGCGGACGTTGCAGGAATCATCGGTCCGCTCTCAACAGGGAACCCTCACGTCTTCGGCGGCGATGTTGCTCTGCCGTTGGGATTCGCGTGTCTCGGCTAAAAGATGGCGCGACAATCGAGATGAAGGTGCGCTGATGTCTGTGCGTCTGGTGGAGATGTGTTGGAGTGAGATGGTGAGGCAGATGTCGTGGATGCACTGTGTGGGATGGCATGTTTGTTGAGAGGTCGGTCTGTGGTGTTCAGATGTGGTGTTCAAGAAATAAAGGATAGCAAAAGAATAATGCTGACTCAAAGACACTGCCGTTACAGAATAATTCCTTAGACATCGTGGGAATCTAATTGAACACACACACTTATCGACAATAACTGATCATCTGGAAAGCCTGAATGGTGCTCTGTATTTCACCAAACCGTAACAATATAGCATATATATACTTATAAATATATACATACAAGTATATACTTTCTCCAAAGCATCTGCCAGATCTGTGCTATAGTTTCGGAGGTTTTGCAAGGTGTCCACAGGGGAATCAAAGCAATCTGCTAACAAAAAAAAAACTGGCATTCAAAAAAGTTTTTACTCTCTGTACATATTGTTGCGGAGCCCGGGAACCGGTGGGAGAAGACCGCTAGTGGGGAATTACCGTCGTCTCCACCAGACTTTCCCGGTATTGTAGGCTCGCTCCGGATAATTCCGTCGAGGTGGCGGGTGTCGCTTAACGACGTGGACGCCAATACCTCCACCGCGTAGCGTAGGGTCTTTTGTCTAAAACCAATTTACCTAATTAACCTCTGCGGTGTCGTCTACAGCGGGAACCACGCCCTCTGGCACGTTTTGCTCGAACCGGGTTCACTCTAGCGATCTGCGTAGAGTTCCAACGACCGACTACCTAACTCCGATTCGGATTGCAGTCGAGGCGGAACTGCAATTCCGTGCCGGCTAAGAATAAGCAGATATCGGGATTAAAAGACCCGCTAAACATCAGAATTCACCATGCTGGACGGCAAGAAAGAAAGGACGGAAACAACTGTAACATTTCTATAATTGTTTTATTGAACAGCAAGATAGACCACAGCGCACAGCTTATCGTGGATATACATGGAGATTTGACAATGATCGAGAAACACTTATGCCAGTTTGTAGCTTAGCAGACTGGCCGCCACACAAAACAGACGCACATCGGACAAAATAAACCCATAGTTATGGCACAGGGACCTTTTGCAGCCAGGGAGGGAGGGAGTTGAGGTTCGCAGTTCCTGCGGTCTGAAGAGGTCTTTGTGGGAAGCAGTGCTGCCCGTTGTGGTGGCACAGCCAACGTCGTGCAAGTCAGGCTCCACAGCCGCCCGTGCTGGATTCGGGTCTGTGGAGGAGCTCGAGTGCGCCGGAGCCAGTATACGGCCTCGGGGCGAGACTTGAGCGGAGCCAAGCAGCGGGAACCCTTTGTTATTCCCGAACTGCAACTCCAGCCTCCAAGCACAGCACGTACGCCCCCTCCCACCACAAAGAATCCTCAAGACGAGTAGGATGTGTCGTCATTTTTATGGAACCTCCCCGAACGGGGCGGGGGCTCGGTGGAACAGACGCGACGTCGCCTAATGGTAGGGGCATCCACCGGATCTCACCCTCTGGCGGGTCTCGGCCTTGGTGGGGAAAAACCTCCCCCCCCGCTCAACGCATGTTTGCACTCGTCGAGCAACGAGTTCAACGTTGAAAAGGAACGTTTGCTGGAACGGCAAGGAACGGCTGCAAGAATCTTGCCTCAGAAGTCAGGGTGCGAGGAGACAAGTGGGTAGGTAGTGATGTGATCGGGGTGGGATGGTTGTTGGATGAAAGGTTAATAACCGCCTAAAACATCGCATCGCACACCCTTTGATTCCCACCAGATAAAGGAAGGGACCTGTCTTCACAATGTACTTACCGGAATAACTTGACTTTGGACATCTGTAATGTTTGAATGCATATGTGTTTCCCCATCCGTAACAATATTGTTTCCTTCCTTTTGTCTAGTGGAGATCCAAGGTGTCGTTGCGATTCCTTTTAGAAGGTTATTACATCTAACAAACCAATCCAACAAACCATGCCAACGAACCACTCTAACCGACCAATCCAACAACCATCTAAGACATCGCAACAACAAACCCGACAACACACTGAAGCAAGCCTTTCACTGCGCCGCTAACCGGTGACTCGCTGTCCGAGGCAAGAATCTCTGTGCAGTTCATTTCTCGCTTCCCACAACGTTCGTAGCTTTTTTTGACGAGTGTCCGGCACGCGTGGAGTGGGGACAGGGTTTTCCCGGCCATGGGCGAAATTCCCAGCCAGAATGGCGGACCCATGGGAGCCCCTCGAATCAGGGCAGGACAGTGATGTCTGTTGCCAACGAGCCCCTCGCCCGTCCGAGAGGTCCTAAAAGTTTACGAACGCATCGCTCAGCAGAGTTCTTGGGGGTAGTCGTCTGTTTGGTGTGCTGAGCGGAGGTTCGTTTACGTTTGGAGGAGGCTTCAGTTCAGTGGAGTTGAGGGGGTTGCGGTCATTGGTCTGAATAACCTCTTGGAGGAGGCACGAGAAGTTATTTTGGAGGAGTCAATTTGGTTGGTGTGCGTCTATATTTGCTGCTTGCGTTCGTGGAGTTTTCCTGGGTCCCGATCCGGACCCTGATCTTGCCTGGGACTCCACTGCCCCGCTCAGTTTCCTCCACGGGCAGGAGCCCCACGCGTGTGACTGTGGGTCGAGCCGGCACGACCAACTAAGGTCCCGCACGTGGAGCACTCCTCCTTCAACGGGTGCGGTACCAGCACCTGTGGAACTGCACCCCCAGCTCGTCTCTCCTCTCTGGGTGTGGGGATCTTCAATAATCCGTCTCGTGTGCTCCCAGTGGTGTGAGCCGTCTTATAAGTGAGAATATGTAGTGTTTTCTATCATTGTAAATTCCTTGCTGATATTCACGATAAGTCTTGCCCTGTGTCTTTTTATTTGTGAACAAACAATTGTAGAAAATGTTTCCCAGTTCGTTTTCGTCTTCTTGCATTGTCCAGCATGGTACGGTATCTGGTTTAGCCAGATTTTTATTACGTCGATCATTTGCTGCATCGAACGGCACCGGCTTGGCAGCTCGCTCGACTGCAGCCGAACCGGAGTTGGTAGTCGGTAGTTGGAAACTTACGCAGTCCAGTAGGGTGACCCGGTTCGAGCAAAAACGTGCGAAGGGCGTGTTCCCCGTAGTCGAAATCGCGTATTTAATTAAGGTAAATTGGTTCTAGACAGCAAGACCCTACGCTACGCGGTTGAGATATTGGCGTCATCGGTCGGCTTCAGCGACGCCGCCGGCTCGCGGAATTATCCGGAGCAACGCCTACAATTCCGGATTACATGGTGGACGACGTAACGTTCCCCACCTAAGTGGTCGTTCTCGCCACTGACCCCAGCCCGCAAATATATATATATATATATATATTAATATATATATAATATATAAGTATAATATATAATATATATTATATATATATATATATATATATATATATATATATATTAATATTTGCGGGCTTGGGGGTCAGTGGCGAGAAGCGACCATAGGTGGGGAAAGTACTCGTCTCCACCAGCTCCCGGAATTGTAGGCCGTTGCTTCCGGATAATTCCGCGAGCCGGCGGGTCGCTGAACTCGCCGTGGACGCCAAGTATCTCAAACCAGCCGTAGCGTAGGGTCTTTTTGTCTAGAACAATTTACCTATTAACTTACGCGATTTCGACTACCGGGGAACCACGCCCTCTGCACGTTTGGCTCGAACCGGGTCACCTACTGACTGCGTAGAGTTCCAACTCCGACTCCAACTCGGTTCGGTGAGCTAGGTCGAGCGGAGCTGCAAAGCCTGCCGGCTGTCGGAAGTTGAGCAGAATTATTCGGGTATAAAAATATGGCTACACTCAGATCGAACCATGCTGGACCAATGCAAGAAAGGACCGAAAACGAACTGGGAACATTTCTACAATTGTCTTTGATTCCAAATAAAGAAGACACAGGGCAAGACTTAATCGTGGATATGCAGCAAGAATTTACAATGATAGAGAACACTTAACAGTTCTACTTATAAGACGGCTCACACCACTGAGACGCACACTGAGGACGATTATTGAAAGATCCCACACCAGAGAAGGCGCGAGAACGAGCTGGGGTTGCAGTTCGACCGTGGTACTCAGTTGATAGGACGGGAGTGTACGGTGACGGGAACGCTGCTATTGTCGTCATGCGGCTCGACCCACAGTCACATCGCGTGGGGCTCTGCCGTGAAGGAAATGAGCGGGGCAGTCGGAGTCCAGCGGCAGAGATCAGGGTCGCGGATGGGACCAGGAAACTCCACGAACGCAGCAAAATGGTAGAGCGCACACAACCAACTGGCTCCTCAAATACTCTGCGTGCTCCTCCAAGAGAGTTAGTCAGAACAAATGACCGAACCACTCAGAACTCCATGAACTGAAGACTCCTCCAACTAACGAACCCCGTCGTACTCAGCACACGCAAACGACGACGACCCCAAGAACTCTGCTGAGGATGGCGTGTAATTCTTATGGACCTCTCGGATACGGGCGGGGGCTGCGTGGAATAAAAGCAAAAACAGACATCACTGTCTGCCTGATTCCGACGGGGCTCCATGGGTTCCGCCATTTCTGGGTGGCGATTCTCGCCCATGCGGGAAAACACTGTCCCCACTCCACGCTGGCCGACACTCGTCAAAAAGAACGCTACGAAGTTGTGCAGCCGAGAATTGAAATGCCAAGATCTTGCCTCGGACAGCGGAGTCACGGTTCGGCGAGTGAAGCGCTTGTTCAGTGTGTTGTCGTTTGTTTGTTGGCATGGTCGTTAGATGGTTTGTGGATGGTTCCGTTAGAGGGTTTCGTTGGACTGGTTTGTTGGATGGGTTTGTAGATGTAATAACGCTTCCTAAAAGGACTCGCCACGCACACCTTTGATCTCCACTAGACAAAAGGAGGACAATATGGTTACGGATGTGGAAACGCATATGCCATTCAAACTATACAGATGTCCCAAATAAGTCAGTTATTCAGTTAAGTACATAATTTTTTGAAGACAGGTCTTCTTTTATCTGGGGGAAATCAAAGGTGTGGATGCAAATGTTTTTTTTAGTCGGTTATTAATCTTTACATCCACAACCTCCATGCCCCTCACGATCCCTCCCACCTACCCACTGTCTCCTCGCACCCTGACTTGCTGAGAAGATCGTGCAAGCCGTCGTCCTTGCCGCTTCACACAAACGTTCCTTCACGTTGTAACTCTTGCTCGACGAGTGCAAACATGTCGTGGAGCCGGGGGGGGGAGGGTTTTTCCCCCAAGCAAGGCCGAGAACCCCGCCCAGAAGGGGCGATCCGTGGAATGCCCCATACCGCAATTAGGGGCGGACGGTGACGTCATGTTCCACCGAAGCCCCCGCCCCGTTCGGGGGAGGTCATAAAAGACGACACCATATCTCAGTCTTGAAGGGGAGTTCTTGGGGGTTCGTTCGTTCTGTGCTTGGAGGCTGGAGTGTGGTTTGGAAAAACAAAGGGTTCGCTGCTTGGCTCCGCTCAGTCTCGCCCGACGGCCCGACACTGGTCCGGCCCATCGAGCTCCATCCACAGCCGAACGTCCACACGGGCGGCTGTGGAACTGACTGCACGACTGTTGCTGGTGCCACACAACGGAGCACTGCTTTCCAAAGACTCTCAGGTACCGAGACTGCGAACTCAACTCCTCCCTCCCTGGCTGCAAAAGGTCTTGGCCATAACATCTGGTTTATTTTGTCGCGAGTGTGCGTCTGTTTGTGTGCGCCAGTCTGCTAAGTACATACTGCATAGTGTTTTCGATCATTGTAACTCTCTGTATATCCACGATAAGCTTGCGCTGTGTCTCTTCTTGCCTCAATAAAACAATTATAGAAATGTCCAGTTCGTTCCGCCTTTTTTCATTGGTCACACGATGGTCGGATCTGAGTTGCCGGGTCTTTACCCCGATAATCTCTCATCTAGCCCGCACGGAATTGGCAGTTCCGCTCGACTGCATCCTGAATCGGAGTTGGTAGTCCGGTGCGTTGGAACTCCTACCGCAGTCGGTAGAAGTGACCCGGTTCGAGCAGACGTGCCGAGGGCGTGTCCCCGTAGCGACACCGCAGAGTTAATTAGGTAAATTGGTTTTAACAAAAAGACCCTACCGCTACGCGGTGGAGGTATTGGCGTCCACGGTCGGTTTATAGGCGACACCCGCCACTCACGGAAATTATCCGAGCGATCCCTCAATTCCGGGATCTGGTGGAGACGACGTAACTTCCACTAGCGGTCGTTCTCCACCGTCCCGGCCCGCAACAATATGTTACAGAGAGTAAACTTTTTTATGCAGTTTTTTTTTTACCGATCTTTGCTTTTGATTCCTGTGGAGCAACCTTGCAAAACCTCCGAAACTATAAGACACAGATCTGGCAGATGCTTGGAGAAATATATATATGTATGTATATAGTTATATATATGTATATATATGTATATTGTATACGGTTGTGAAATTCACAGAGCAACCATTGCCCGGCTTCGCAGAGATCTAGTATGTCGAAAGTGTGGTGTTCAGATTAGATTTCCCAGCGATGTAAAGGGAATTATTCGTGTAACCGGCTGTGATCTTTTGAGTCAGCTCATTATTCTTTTGCATCTTATTTCTTGAACAACCATCTGAACAACCACTAACGCCTCTCAACAACATGCCATCCCCACCACAGTCCATCCACGACATCTCCTCACATCTGCCTCAACAACATCTCCACAACGCACAACCATCGCCTCCTTCATCTCGATTGTGCTCGCATTTTTAGCTCAGACACGGGAATCCACGGACGAGCAACATCGCCGCCGAAGACGTGAGGGTTTCCTGTTAGAAGCGGGAGCAAGATGATTCTGCAACGTCCGCGTGTCGATGATTTCACCCACGTCTGCGCATGTCCGAGCTTCGCAAAGAGATCGAATCAGAACACAATAGGGGCGGAGGCCAGCGGGGGCTGAGAGGTGAGACGGTGAAGATCATAACGCACGCCCGACCGATAAAAGGCACGCCGGAGACGCAAAGTCGCGCAGTGGAAGTCTGGAGTCGAGCTGGCGTCGAGTCGGAGGAAGCCAGCAGCCGTCTAAGGTTTCGAGTCCAGTGGAGGGCAGTCGGGGTCTTGGAGCGCAGCAAGCTGCGTCCGCGCAGAACTCGGGAAGCGTGAAGAAAGCCGAGAGTAGGGGTCAGCCAGCCACCGACATAAGGTCGAGCCAACCTGCTGAGGAACGGGCGGGCTCTTAAAAAAGAATCAACTTCGAAAGAGCACAGGCCCCCTTGTCTCTGAGCGTCGTCGGCTAGGCGATCCACCAGGCGCAGGCGGGGCCTGGAGCCAACCGTAGCTGCCGTGTTTCCGACGAACGTGAGGGTCCTCAGCGAGTTACCAGAGAGGGTGACAGGTAACCAGCCAGGCCTCTCGAGCTCTGCGGTCTCCACAGCTCCATGGAGATTTAAAGGCCTCGGTCCAGTTCTGCCCTCCCTTTCCTGGGGTTTCTTTGTATGAAAGTTGTGGCGGCCGTGTCCATAAGAGAACTGGTAAGTGATGCAAGTAATAATAGAACGGTGTAGTTCTTTGTCTTGCTCGTGTTTGTCCCTTACCTGCATTGCTTACTGCTGCAGTATTGCATCGTGTTGCATGCATACACCAGAGATCAGTCTTCTGCAAACATGGATATAAAGGTCACCCAGTTTGATGTGTGGTCTCTTGGCATACTCTTCACACAATTATTCGCTGAACGCAAATTTAGTGCCTCTGATATTGTCAAAGTGAGTGTTGTTTAGAATGGACGTCATTGCATTATACAAACTTCAATGTCATCATTTTATTGCTCTAAGTTGCCATTTGAAACATTTCTAGTATCTACTTCTAATTGTTATTTTCAAAACGCGAGTCTGTGCTGTAGCCAAGTGTTACGGATAGGTTGAAGAACAGGTAACTATTGGGCAGAAGTTTAACAGAGTGTCAACAATTTCTAGATGGAAGTGGATAAGTTTGTGGAGAGAATATATGCTTCAGGAGATTATTTTTCTCTTTAAAGCATAAACACAGCACCGAAGACACATTCAAACTAGGCCGAAGTCGATGCACGTCGTTCGCAAATCCCACTCTTCCACCTAAAGCATCGTTAAAAGATGGCAAAAAGTTCCACGCTGGAATGACTCCAATATTTAATTTTGGAGTTTAAAATCTTTTCCCCATTTTTGACCCTGATCCTTCATCCCTCCCTGATCCCTGGGGCGATGACAGAGTCAAATCCAAAAGAACCATTACATTACCATTTTTCACTGCATCCAACCCCCCCCCCATGTGATTGCATAACAACAAAGAAGGGCACGTTGGTAGAGTGATACCTCTTCACACCATCTGATCCACGTAGAACATATTGGCATTACAATTTTGAAATATATGCTATATGATCAATTTTTGCCGCTTCAATGGTGCAGACTACTTAAAAAGTCAAATTTTTCGGATGCCGGATTCATCTCACCTAAAATTGAACCAATTATTGTGTAAAACACCAAGCATATCCACCAAGTTTCATCCGAATCCATCCACAACTTTTTTGAGATGTCGTGCTATCGAGTGGGGAGAAACAAGGTATTTGATAACTGCCGATTTTGCGGTTTTCCACTTACAAGCGTAAGAGGTCTGTATTTTTATCATAGGTATCACTTTCACTGTAAAGACGGAATCCTAAAACAAAAATCCTTGAAAATCACATGTATGATTTTTAAATACATTATTTGCATGTTTATTGCAATGAAATAAGTATTTTGTCACCTACAAACCAGTATAGAATTCGCGGCTCTCACAGACCTGTTAGTTTTCGTCTTTAAGAGCCTCCATTCTTCTCCGACTCATTAACCTTATTAACTGCAATCTGTTTGAACTCGTTATCGGCTAAAGACAGCTGTCCACGACTCATCAATCAGACTCCAAACCTCCTCCACTCAATGGCAAGACCAGAGAGCCTGTCTAAAAGAATCAGGACAAATTGTAGCTAGCCACAAGGCTGGAATGGGCTACAGGACAATAGCAAGCCAGCCTTGGTGAGAAGGCAACAACTGTTGGGCGCAATTATTGAAAATGGAAGAAGTTCAAGATAACAGTCAATTCTCGGTCTGGGCCTCCATGCAAGAATCTGCACCTCGGTGGAGCTCAATGATCAGAAAGCGTGAAAGGGATCAGCCCAGAACTACACGTGCAGGACCTGGCAATGACTAAGAGCGCTGGGACACAGTATTGTTAAGGCCGGGCGTCGGCCGCCAACCGACCGCTCTGAACGGAGCCGAAGTCGAGTCGGCCCCGACCGATCGCCGGAATATAGATCGCCGCCGGATAACTCCGAGCGACGGGTCCTTGTACAAGAACGAAACGACAATCGGCAGATCACGTGGGGTAGGGTCGATTGCCAATCTTCAAATTACCTAAATACCCACGTGATCCAACTGCTGGGGTCATGTCCACCTCGAGCGGATCTCTACGGAAAAACCGCGAGGCGAGCTGTCCGCGCGCGATTTCCGAGCGCTTATCGCGAAACTGTCGTCCAAATGTCCCCCCTATACGCAAACCAACGCTTTATAACTCCGCAACACACAAATGTCAGTCAATGAGGGACCTGGACGCACACGAGCAGGTTTTACATTTAATCAAGGACATTTATTATAATGAAACAGTATGCAATTAAATCAGGCAAACACGATATGCAATTTACACAGCAACAAAAGCACGACAAAAGAACTACAACCGTCTATAAGCAATTATTAATGTACAGTCCATTACCCAGTTTACTTACGGACCGGCGCACAACATTCATTCGAAATAGAAAAGTCCAGGAAGAAAGACCCATCAAAGGCAATGGGTCGACTGGACCTCTGGGTCTTTATGGGCGTGGGACTTGCAGCCGAACGAGTCCCACGAGACCGTTGCGCAGGTTAACCTGCACTCGTGGTGTGGCTTGGGCGACCCGCGGACGTCCGTCCACAAGCAGCTAGTTAGCTCGCGGTCTCGAGCTCGGGCTCCTCCGTGTGGCAGCGAGCTCTCTCCGGTTCTCTCCACACGAAACGCGCCCAGGGCGACCCGTCATGCTCCTCACATGGGGCAGCTAGGTTAGCCGTGGTTCGAGCTCAGGCCTTCCGTGTGCAGGCGAGCTCTCTCCGGCTCTCTCCACACCGAACGCGCGGTTTGCGCGACACAGCAGGCAAGGCTGCGCCTCCAGCTCGCGTCTCCTTCTGCGCCCGGACTTCACGAGCTCCTTGGCTTCTGGCGCTTCCTCCCGACTCCCCAACTGCCGAAGCAAAAGCTTTACATCCTCCACGGGACTCAGCACACGAACTCTACACTGGACTCCCAGAACTCAGCCCGCCGAATCAGCCACACGGACTCTTTTCACGGGACTCACGAATCTTTCCACGGGACTTTCAACAAAACGAACAAAGTAAGGGATGTCCTCTATCCTGTTGCACCCGCCTCCCCCGCACCCGGCGTGACTCATGCCCTCGTGATCACCCCCCGCTCAATCCACGGTGGGGAGGGAGTTGTTGACGTTCACCCGCAGGGTTCTCTTCCTCTTCGCAGAAGAGGGGAGGGACGTCTCCATTGTTCGCTCCTACTATTAAATCGATTGCAGCGCATTATCGATTCAAAAACATTTAACAATGGAAGGTGAGCTATCTAGGGAACATGCACTTATCGACATAGCTGACTAAGGGAACCTGTATGTTTGTATCAATTGAATTTCCCAAATTCGTACATCTACCCTCCCTTTTTACAGACTCGTCCGATTTCGTCATATTTCGTGTGACCAGCATGTGTAGTTTTCCCTAGTACGTTCTACTTCGGATCCCTGAGTCGCACATTTCTTAAAACGTGGTCCCAAAAAAGTAAATAACCTAATGCGGCTGCATAACTTAAATAAACAAACTCTCACAGCCTCATTCGAAACTAACTAACAATTGCTGGCGCTAAACAAACATGCCGGTGGGTTCCCACGTATTTACAATCTAACTTTCTGATTACATCAAACTAACCAGCCCAGGACTTGTGATCTGTGAAAGGGGAAAGGCAAAAGTCATGAAAAGTCTTTGGTGGCAGGGGAATGGATGAGATGGCGCAAACAAAAAAATGGACTGGATCGGCACAGGCTGTCTGCAGGCAGTCCTCACCAAAACTGGTGGTCCTGGCACGCATGGTGATGGATGGACACAGGGGCAAAACGCAAACAAGGGCTAAGCAGGCATCGGGGTCATGGCAGAGCAGGCAACTAGGCATGGCAAGGTAAGCCCATGCAGAACAGGCAGCTGCAGCACAACAGCCGGCAAGGTGAAGCTGGTCTCTGGTGTGGTTCGTCAGGTCTGGAGGGAGTGCGGTGGTGCGGCCCTCTGAAGGCGGAGCTCGACCTAGCCTACTGTCACCCACTCATCTGCCTTTGCCTGTCTCTGTCCATACCGCCCATTAATTTGCCACAAAACAACAAAATTTAGCCCCTTTTATTTTATTTCCTTTTATAATTTCCTCCCTAACCCCTTTATTGTCTTTGTCCGCTAACCTATTCCTGTCAACCAGCCTACTCCCAACCTCCTACGTTCCCATCTGGAGGGGAATAGGGGAGAGACTTAGCGTCCTGTTCGAGGGGCCCAACAAAGCCTCAGAATGGCCTCTCGGAAGTTCCAGCGATCTTACCCAAGGTGAGTCAGTGCCTACAACGAGCGAAGGGATGGATGGTGCGAAGGGGTACATCTCTATCTAACCTAACATTCATTAACCTGAAACACCCGGGGCTTTCCAAAACGCCTCACACTTTAAACTATCCGGTTCTAAAAACCTGATTCCCGTCGCCTGTGTTGGTGTCATTATAAGTTGGGGCCTTGCCTCAAATTTTATACTGCCCTCCGCACAATTCTCCTGGCTGGGCAGCGTGGCTCAACTGCAGAAACTCCACTCTGCCGAACTCTAATAGGCACCCCCAGGCCGCGGCGCCTCCGAGCCAGCTGCTCCCTACAACGCGGGGGTTGCCCCTCTCTGGCATTGTCCCCTCCGATGCGCACCGTGGCGTGTTTTGATGCCAGGTCCCTTTCCGAGGGTCCGCCAGTAGCCCATACACTCCCGTGGCATCTGGCGCTACGGGTCCCGTTTCCGACGGGTCGCCGTGACCACTACACTATCCGGCCCCTCTCTGGGCCCTGGCCTACTCTGGCCGACCTAGTCCGGTGCCCGGGTGCCATAAACAAAACTCAACTTTCCACAGCCACACCCCAGCCGGTCATGAACTCCTTGCACCCCCCAAACGGGTTTCGTGCCTTCTCGGACAAACAAAAGGAACTTTCCTGTTAGATATTTGATAACCCACTAGCTAACATTAAACTGACCCGGGGTCACTTGGTGGGAATTCAACTCCTCCCCCCAATCAGATCATCCGCACCATGCATACCAATTCGCTCCACTCACACACTTGGGCCGCTGTCACAACTCACTTCCTCACGCACTTTCCCATTTCAAACTCCCCAACAAGCTCTAACTGCCATCCTCCTAATTAAATCCCTGACTAACTACTCTCCCTCGTCATCCTTAAAACTCCTGCACGTTCCATGTACTCTTACGTCAGCTAAGCTACGTCTCACTACACATTCCAGTCTGTCCGTGTCTCCAAAATCCTAAAAAAATCCATTTCTAAATCTGAACTAAAATCCCTCTAACTAATCCATTCCATCGGGCTCCATGAGTACAACCCTGTCCCATGAAGCGGTCTATACTACTCTAACCATCCTCCTAACTAGTAGTTCCTGTGCCTCCCAACAGGGGTCTTCCACCCTTGCGCTGGGAATGCCTGTCACACTAAGCGAGGCTGCTTTCTCCAATCTTTTTTTTTTTTTTTTTCATAATGTGCACCACCAGCGCGGCAGTTCACAGCGCCCTCTTTTCATGACGTCATGGCAGACTGCTTGCGCCCCGCGACCTCGTCCCTCTTGGACGGTACGTCCGCAGGATTCCCTTCTGCGGATTCCAAACACACGTGCAGCCAATGACGTCACTCTGGGCACCAAAGCAAGCGCTTCGAGGGGTTCCACGACGACACATGTGCTCTGCTCGTCGGAGTTTACAAACACGCTCGCGGGAGAACCATTTCCGGTCCAAATCGAATCCAGACTAGTTGTCAATCGCGGGATCGGCTAACATCCACCGCTGGCGTTCGGACCGGTTCACTGCGCAGCCGCCACATGGCGGCCTGTGCGTAGCACAGCATGGGACCCGCGCGCTCGCTGCTGTGCAAACCTCGTCCCGGTGCTCAAAAAGCTGCGGCGGCTCTGGCCGCTTGTCCTTCACTGGTCCGTCGTCGTTGCCGTTCACGACAACTCTGCATTTCACGACGCTCACGACACTCCACATGGCACTCGACACGGTGGATGCGGTTGCGTTCCCCCGCATACAGAAATGTCATCTTCCCTTACACACAGCGACCCTCACACACGCTGTCTCTCTCAACATACATGTCTTCCTCACTCGTGCCGATTTCACTCACAGTCCGTTTTCCCTCGCACACGTGGTTCCCCACACACGGTACTTCCTCATACACGTGGCTTCCACTCGCAGCGGGGGTTTCAGCACTACACGGTCATTCCTTCCACACACGGAGTGCTGGGAAGCACGCACCCGGCACACCTTGTGACAACCACATCACATTCACGGTCTCTTCCACAAGGGTGCGCGTCTTCAACATGCCGCTGCACTCACAACTTTCACCACACACACCGGCAAGTCACACTGGGGAAGTCGTGCCACTAAAGGGTTTCCGGGTGCTCATCACCCCCAAGCCCTCATGCACCCATTCACAGCACTCGCCCTCTACGCTCACAAGGTCGACCGGACTCACTCTCGTCGCGTCCGCTCAAGGGGCACATTTCCTCCCTTCGTTCCTGAACGGAGGCTATCCTGCTGCTTGCATCGGGTCCAACACATTCTCAAGCTCCCCCATTGTCCTCACTACCTCCAT
Organism: Eptatretus atami; assembly: GCA_035128595.1. Classification (NCBI taxonomy): domain Eukaryota; kingdom Metazoa; phylum Chordata; class Myxini; order Myxiniformes; family Myxinidae; genus Eptatretus; species Eptatretus atami. The sequence continues at coordinate 28,520,866 of CM068957.1, forward strand.
TGTGTGTGTTCTCTTTGTGTCGTCCACTCCATCCTCTCTCCTCTTATCTCCATGTCTCTGTTATTTCTATTTCTGCCGTCTCCGTCGTTGATCCCCGCTACTCTTTATTATTTCCTTTCTTTCTGCGCTCCATTTTCCTTCCATTTGATCGTTCTGCCTCTCCTGAGCCTCCTTCGTTGTTTCATTTTCTTTCGAGCTTTCCATCTCCGTGACTCAAATTTTGCTGTTTCTTTGAGTTCGATTAATTCAAACTCATATTGTTTTTGTTTCTAATCCCCACCGTTCCTCTCGTTCTTCTCTCGCAATCTCATGTTTCTTTCAAATTGGCTAGTTCTTTTCCGTTTCGTTCGTTGTTCGTTCTCTATCCTCGCACTCCAGCCTCACCTTTCTTTGCATTGTCAACCTCAATTCATGTTCTTTTTGTTTTTATTCACTGATTTCCTCTCGTTCTTCCTTCCAATTCGTTGTTTCCTTCAATCGTACTGATTTTCTCTTCCTGTTCAATTCCTTGCTCCTTCACTTTCTCCTCGTCTCCACCCTTTTTTTTCCTGTCTGTCGTTCAGTTTTAAACAAATTCATATCTTTTGTTTTCTATTCCACTGTCTTTTGTTTACCTCATTTGCAATGCTCGTTATTTCCTTCATTGCTGATTTCTTTCTCCTGTCTCATTCGTTCTTCTTCCTTATCTTTCTGCATTCTCTCTGCATATCTGGCCTTCGCTCAGCTGTTCGATCTGTACAGGTGTGGTTCCTTACGTTTCATTCTCTGTGTCGTTCTTTCTTTCTCTCATCATCTCAACTCGTTTGCATCGTCTCTTCTGTTTTGGTGTTTCAGTATCTCAGAAGCTTTCTTTTCTAATTCGTTCCGTCATTGCCACACACTCCAAACCTTGCTTTTCTTCTACTGTTTTGATCTGATACAGTGTGGTTCCTTAACCGTTTCATTCTCTGCTGTCGTTCCTTTCTTCAACGTCCTCAGTTTCATTTTTGTAACCTATCTCTTTGTTTGGGTGTTTCAGTACTAGAAGCTTTCCTCTAATTCGTTTTTCATCTCTACACTCTTCACATCTTTTTCCTCATTTCATGCCATTTTCCCTCCTGTATTTCTTGAGGTTCTCAGGTGATCTCTTTCAGCTCTGAACTGTTCCTGTGCATCGCCAATCGTGTGTTCCGTGTGCAACAATATCCTTATGAACCAGTCTGCGTTGGCTAATCCTTTTCCAACCCCGAATCGTTCCTGTGCTCAGCCAATTCAGTGTTGGCAATGTACATACCGTCGCCCTGTGCCTCGCCTGCCAACTGCCCCGTGGTTTGAACGGTGGGCGGGAGGCGCTTCCACCGCCGTGCGTTGCGGCTCGTTGCGCTAGCTAATACGCCCGCTCACGCCTCGTGCCGCGCTGAGGTGCGGCCGCGCCGCTCATCTTGCGACTACCGAGTTTGTTGCCGGAAAAGTCTGCACGGCCACTCCCACTGACTACTATCGTGGTGCGGTTATAATAATAAAACGGAGAACCAGGTACATGTTGCAATCGCCGAGTTTCCCACCTTCTGGTAAGGGTCCAACCGTATGGCGATGGTGTCCTGACCATGGATTCTAACATTTCCAAACATTCCTAATCTCCTGCCCCTGCTCGCCTTGGTGAACATTTTACGTCTTGGGAACAAAATTTATAACGCCGTAATTTGGGACACGGGGGGTTTCCCGTATACCCCGATCTCGACTCGTCGCTGAATTTTGCTAGCGGAGGCGAGGGGGCGAAACGCACTCCTGACAACCAGTTTTATGTGAGGATTCGAACCTACAATTTTACGGAGTGGATGGGTTCACACCCACTCCGGACTACCAAGTGTTACTGGCCGGGTCAGTCCGCCAACCGACCGCCCTGAACGGAGCCGCAAGTCGAGTCGGCCCGACCGCGATCGCACGGAATATAGATCGCCGCCCGGGAATAACTCCGATCGACGGGTCCTTGTACAAGACGAAATACGCCAACTCGCCAGATCACGTGGGTAGGGTCGATTCCATCTTCATTTTACGCTAAATACCAATTGATCCAACTACCCGGGGTATTCCACCGCTCGAGGATCTCGTACGGAACAAACGCGAGGCGAGCCTTGTCCGTGCGCGGATTCGAGCGCTTAATCGCCGAGAACCGTCGTCCAAATGTCCCCTATTAGCAAACCAACGGTTTCTAACTCAACCACGAAATGTCAGTCAATGAGGAATGGACGCAACGAGCAGGTTTCATTTACACAAGGACATTTATTCTATGAAACACGTGCAATTAAATAAGCAAAACACTATGCATTAACAACAAACAAAAGCGACAAAAGAACTACAACGTCTATAAGCAATTATTAATGTACAGTCACTACACAGTTTTACTTACGGGACCGCGCCACAACATTCATTCGAAAGAAAGGCAGAAAAAAGACCCATCAAAGTCGCAATGCGGTCAGACTGGACCTCTGGTCTTTATGGCGTGACTATGGCAGACCGAACGAGTCCCACGGAACCGTTGCGTTACCTGCACCCTCGTGGTGTCTGGGCTTGGGCGACCCGCGACGTCCGTTCCCACAGCAGACTAGCGCCGGTCAGCTCGGGCCTCCGGGTGGCAGGCGAGCTCTCTCCGGCTCTCTTCACACGAACGCGCCCGGGCGACCGCGATGCCCTCCCCACGCAGCTAGCGTAGCCGTGGTCGATGCTCGGCCTTCCGTGTGCAGGCGAGCTCTCTCCAGCTCTCTCCAACGAACGCGCAGTTGCGCGACACAGCAGCAAGGTTGCGCCTCACCGCGTCTCCTTAGCGACGCCCGGACTTCCACACAGCTCCTTGGCTCTTGGCTTCCTCCGCGACTCCCCCAACTGCCGAACAAAAAGCCTTACTCCTCACGGGACTCCAGCACCCGAACTCTGCCACGGGAACTCCACGAACTCAGCCCACGACTCAGCACCACGGGACTCTTTTCACGGGACTTCTCAACGAACTCTTTGCAGGGACTTTCAATAACACGAACAAATAAGGATTCCTCTTTATCCTTTGCACCCCTCTCCCCGCACCGGCTGACTCATTGCCCTCGGATCCACCCCCCGCTCACCACGCGTGGATGGGAGTTTTGACGCCACGCAGGGTTCTTCTTTCTTCGCAGAAGAGGGGGAGGACGTCTCCATTGTTCGCTCCTAACTATTAAATGATCCACAGCGCATCTAAATCGATTTCAAACATTTAAAACAATGAGTGAGCTATCTAGGGAATCATGCACTTATCGCATAGCTGACTAAGGGAACCTGTAATGTTGTGTGCAATTGAATTCCCAATAAATCGTAACAGTATCAAAGAAAATCCCCAAAGTAACACCACTAGTCCGTCATGGATTAAAATCCTGCAGCGCACGCAAGGTCCCTCTCTCAGCCAGTGCATGTCCGCGCCCGTCTGAAGTTTGCAAATACCATCTGGATGATCCAGAGGAGGAACTGGGAGAAGGGTCTGTGGTCTGATGAGACAAAATAGAGCTTTTGGTTTAAACTCCACTCGCCATGTTTGGAGAAGACGATAGATGAGTACAACCCAATAACACCAAATCCAAGCGTGAAGCATGGAGGTGGAGAACATCATTCTTTGGGGATGCTTTTTCTGCACAGGGACAGGACGACTGCAACCATATTGAGGGGAGGATGGATTGGTGCCATGTATCGCGAGATTCTTGGCCAACAACCTCGCTTCGCTCAACAAGAGCATTGGAAGATTGGGCGTGGCTGGGCTTCCAGCATGAAACGACCCGAAACACACAGCCAGGGCACTAAGGAGTGGCTCCGGTAAGAAGCATTCTCAAGGTTCCTGGGTGGCCTAGCAGTTCCAGACTGAACCCAAGGGATAATCTTTGGAGGAGCTGAAAGTCTGGTGTTGCCCAGCGATCAGCCCGAAACCTGAAGGATCGAAGATCTGTATGGAGGAGTGGGCAAAATTCCTGCTGCAGTCTGTGAAACCTGGTTAAGCAATATAGGAAACGTCTGATCTCTGTAATCCAAACAAAGGTTTCTGTACTCAAATATTAAGTTCTGTTTTTCTGATGTATTCAAATACGTATTTCATGCAATAAAAGCATAATTAATTATTTAAAAATCATACAATGTTGATTTTCAGGATTTTGTTTTGATTCCGTCTTTCACAGTTGAAGTGTACCTATGATAAAAATTACAGACCTTGTACGGTGCTTTGTAAGTGGGAAAACCTGCAAAATCGGCAGTGTATCAAATACTTGTTCTCCCCACTGTATATCATTTTGGGCCCTATATCTCAATGGTGAAGGATCACTTAAAACATTCCAGGATCCGGATCTTCACCAAAATCTAATCAGTTCGTC
>CM068957.1:28627575-28644906 GCA_035128595.1 Eptatretus atami
GCGTTAAGCGACAACCCCGCCACGTCACGGATTAATCCGGAGGCGACTGCCCTAATTTCCGGGAAGTCTGGTGGGAGAACGATCGTAACTTCCCACCTAGACGGTCGTATCTCCACCGTCCGCGGCGCAACAAATGTACAGAGAGTAAAACATTTGTTTAATGGCAGTTTTTTTTTTTTTACGAGATTTGCTTTGATTCCTGCTGGACACCTTGCAAAACTCCGAATACTATAGACACAGATCTGGAGAATGCTTTGGAGAAATATATATATTGTATGTATATAATTATATATATGTAATAGTATATGTATATTGTTACGGCTGTGGAAAATTCAAGGCACCATTCAGGCTTCCCAGAGATCAGTTATGGTCGGATAAGTGGTGTGTTCAGATTGATTTTCCCCACCGATGTAAAGGGTTTCGTGTAACCGGCTGTGATTTTGATGTCAGCCATTAATCTTTTGCTATCTTTATTTTGAACAACCACATCTGAAAAAACAACGCCCTCTTTCAGACAGAAGCATATGACCATAACACCACTACGCCCCGTCATTAGTCCCCTGTCCAAGCCAGACAATTCCCATATAGATCTGATCAGCTAAATCCTCCGTACAGAATGCAAACCGCTCTCAATAATCGAGCACTCACGCATCAAACCATAGACATCGCCATACACAGTGTACGATTCACTTCAGATTGAGAGTGGTACAGCTGCTAAACTCTTTAGCAACAGGCAAGCTGGAGAGACAGAAAAAGTATCACCATAAAATTACCTGCAACGAGCAACAATGCCCCTCCTGCCCCCCCAATTCAAAATCATCATACCTGGTCCGTACAGCCGGTTTGAGGGTTTGCCCTGTTAGCAGCGGATGCATCGATTGAAATTATCCTGTAATTCATCGTCGGCTGAATATTTTGGTTTCCGATGGAATGAATTATTCAAACACAACGCTTCCTCTCGTGTCATGTCATATTCCTCCAGTATTACATTTGCTTATTCGACACACATCGTAGGGTAGTCGACTCCAGCAATCATATAAAATAACATGGGGCGGTTATCAACGGCAGTCGCGGCGCGGGAGGGGGGGAGGGAGTGATGACGAGGCACAGTTGATGAACGACCACGATTCAAAACGCTAAGATTCCCACCCGGTTAACGCAGACATTGTACAAAGTTATACCTAGAATCGAATAAAAAATGCCATGGCTACGACTCCCAGAAAGTGCACTGCCCGTCGAGATCGAGTGTGGCACCGTTAGTACTGGAAGTTCGCGCTGGCTGGTGTTAGAGAGGTCGTTGTAGGAGAACCCCACGCAGCCCTCTAAGCCGCTCGAGTCGGCTACTGTGAGAGAAATGATCAGGTCGGGCGGGTCCAGGAATAATAATATAATCAATAAATAAATAATAAAAGAAATTTACCACTAACTTTGACTGCTTCCAGAAGATTTTTATTTGTGTTTAAATGGCGGTAATTGTTTGTGCTTATTTTAAACGTGTGTGTACTTGAATATAATTGCATTAAACAAAAAGGCTCGGCAGCATAGAGTGATTAAAATAAGAGAGAGATCAAGATTCTAAATGACAGACAGAACTCTGAAAGCTTCCTATTCCTGCGCCGAGTAAATATTGCACCTCGCGCACCGACACGCGGGAAGCGATGCTTGACAGAACTACTGAGAGTTTGCGATGAGTCAGCTGTTGCAGGGTCGCCGATCTCAAGGCAAACCTGTGGCAGACCCAGTAACACACACGAGCATCCGACATAGCCCGGCTGAAGCACGAAGACACACGGACCGACAGGCCCTTAAAGAAGCACACTCTCGAAAAAGCAAAGGCCCCGTCATACGCTACACACATCACATAGAGTGCATTACTCGCGTCTTATGGTATGACGATTAAGCAAATGTCTGGTCGTGCAAATTTTCTAGCCCAGACCGACACTCTTTGGGGGGGATCGGCTTGGCTGGGTAAGCCCCTTATAGACGTAAGGTCTGAGACACCTTTGATCAGAAGTTTTGGCCGACGCAACCCGTTCTAATGGGTGTCGGTCGTCAGGGCGTAGTTAACGATCACTCCTGAACAGTCCACAGCTCCCCTCCCCATGTCCCCACTTTCTCCTTCCCTCCTGCTCATCTGAATGCTAGCTAATGCTCCTGCGTCTCTCCACACCAGTTCTCTATTATCTGGGTACTTATTTTGAAAAAAGGGCCTAAACGCGGTCTCTTCCTGCTCCTTCCCCTCTCAACAGCGGCTCCCTCCCGGCGTCTTTCTGCTTCTCTGGCGGTTCACATTTGTACTGCATATGTTCCGCGCTGTTTCTTTCTTGTGTCTTACTAACATATTACTGTTACGCTCATTAACAGGTTACAGAAAATATATATCAAATGATCATAATCTTAGAAAGCGTAAGTCTGTATTCTTGAGAATCACATTACATCTTTGTCTATTGCCATTCTCTGTTCACATACTTTCTGTCCATCCCTTTATTCTCTTTTTTGCTTTCAAATAGACTTTTATGCTTTATGACACTTGTCGGATTGCAACTTAGCGTACGCGATATCGACATCGCAGATCGAGCTACATGAGTATTGGTACTCTTGGATCCCGCGAATTCACTCCCTCGGGGCTGAGAAATTATTAATGGTACACCGATTATAGTATTATATGCTTTAGTTACCTCTTGGCACCCATATTATATCTACTCCTACTTCTATTATTCGCTGCGCATTCTAAAACATCCCTTAAACTTTCCCTACTCCTTTGAAAAATGGTATCCGTGCACGTCCCGATTTAATTAGTCTCTAAAAGTGCGCACTGTCATTATAAGCAATGGCAGAGTCAATTGTCGAACTTTATGTTACAGAGACATACATGTCATCCCAATTCATCATAACTACTCTTCACGAGAACAGGAAAGTTGAGCCCGCATTTGCGCACTACTAGCTTACTCAAGTCAGGCTTCAAACCTCATGAAAATTGCTTTTTGTCAAGAAACAATCGCAGTCTGTGCTGGATACTTCATCTAGCATCAGATTCTAGGAGTACGGCACCTAGACATCGTAAGAAAAGAGGTTAAGCTAAACCCCCTCACTGGGCAAGAAGTTAACCAGATAGTACATTCTAAGATGTTAGTGGATCAAGTTTTGTGGGAGAGAACTTTATGGAAGATATTTTTCTTCTTAAAGCATAAAACAGACACCTTTCTGCCAGCAGTTTCGCCTGATTTGGGGACAAGAGTGAAACTATAAACAGAAAACGAAGGAGTGACTTAAATTCGCAAGAGATCGATAATAGGAACTCTCGCAAAATCCCCACACTCTATGCCCTATGGCGCAGGTACATCGTTTAAAAAGATGTAGGATACGGGAAAAGAGTGAGACGACTTTGGATAATACTGATTTCAGAATATTGAAGCCTCGAATAGTTTTATGAGTTTAAATCTTTTTTCAATATAATTGGCAACATTATCAGACACACCTGATGGCCACATGTCAGTCTATAACATATCACCAAAATGTAGGTGTGGGAATTGGTTAGACACTATATCACCTTAGACGAGATGGACAGTGAAACACATAAGGATCAGTATACACAAGAGAAAGACGAACCATTTAGCTTATTGGAGAGCGACTAGTTTTGCTTCAGCAATACCAACCAGGCGAAGCCCGATCTGCCGGGGTGGTAATAAATATGGGGCCAAACTGTGTGAGAGCAATACAGCAGAAGGAGGAGAGAGGACTGTGGTGTAAGAAGTGGCATACTGAAAACGCCTATCAGCCATCCTGATCCAGGAAACCAATGCGTGGCACACCCAGTGATAGCGTATAATTGAGAGAGTACCTAATGCTATATCACCAATGTTTTAGTTTGTAAGTTTTATTTTGGCCGGGAGCTACAATGGTAGTAATAACACTAATACACATCAAAAAAATGTAGGTTATTACTTGGATTTAACCACTGATCGGATCGTTACACACCAAATTAGAAGAACCAAATATATGTTTCAGAACTCGCAGACTCTAACACTTGCAGAACAAATATGTTTGATTCACCGGATCCATCACTATAACTTTGGAGATGTTCGTGTATTCAAGCCACATTGCGTGAGAGAAAGAGAAGGATAATCTATGGCTGATACTCAACACGTTGAGCCCCGGTGAGTTTACTAGCAAGGTTTCCCCACTTACAAAGCACGTAGAAGGTCTGTAATCGTTCTAATCCGTAGAAGCCTAACAGCTCTCAAATGTGAGAAAAGTGATTCCCAGACGGACTAATTAGACATAAACGAAAATATTCACCAGAAATATCGCTTATATATTGGAGTAGTGGTGTGGATTTGAGAATAATAATAGTTGCAGATTTTACTAGTGGCGATGAAATAAGATAAATTTTTGAATCTACTACCTGAACAGAAAGGAGCAGTAAGGAGATGTATCCTGGCTCTGAATCAGAACAGGTGTTAGGTGTTTGGGAGTTACTATGTAAGAGAAGCGCCTTCCGCTATTTCCTCTACTCTTTTTTATTAAAACAATTTTTAGTAAACTATGGTGATATAAGGTCATGGAGACTTAAAAGGGTAACAAAAAAACATGACAGTACATGTTATTGGGAACACGTTATCGTTTATGGCAGGAAGTCTTCAACTCAGAGTGCATTAATTGCAATCTTGAGCCGACTGTTCGCGACGAATTCTCCACTCCTGATGCCGAAAACTCAGATCCGTCACTCTGACACGTGGTGGCTTATGCACGATCCAGAGAGCTGTCTATTAAATAAGATTCAGGAGAACACATATGGTGTAGAACTTAACAGCACAAGGCTGGGATGTGGGAGTCGGCTAAATCGGAGAAGGAAATTAAAGAGGCAATGGGTCTAACTCTAGTGGAAGGCAAGCAACGAGATTGGCTTGGCAATGGATTTAAGAAATGGGAGGAGAAGTACAAGATAAACAGTCTACCGTCTCTCTAAAGGGTATACTGGGCTCCGCATGCAGATCTCACCATCGTCGTCTGACGAGACTTCAATGGAGCGTGAGAAATGAGTGAGGGTCCAAGAACTATCGCAGGACTTGCTGAGATTTGCGTGATAGACATCGTGAGGGATCATACAGTATATATGGGTTACACGACCGGAGTGGGCCTCTGTGTGTCGGGCGCTAAGCCGTGTGTGCGTGTGTGTTGTGTTGTTGTGTGTGTGTGTTTGTTTGTGTGTGTGTCCGTGTGTGTGTGCTGTGTGCTGTTGAAAGAGGTAGTTGCCCGCAAGTTCGGGAGTCAGAGTACTGGCAACACATTGTGAACTCGCGTTTCAACGGAATTAACTCTAGAACTACATCTTTCGCTTTACCTCCTCGTGCTCATAACGCCGAGCCGCGACGAGCGGTTGATCTTGTGCAGACGAAGCACTCACACTAAAGAGGCGTCAATATGGCTGCATATGAACGAGAATATCCACGTGGGTCAGGGTCCGCATTGCCCAAGTCTCACTACGGAATTATCGCGTTGATTAAATACCACGGAAGGCTCCAACTACTGGGATACTCTCAACCCATCGATTGCGGTTCTTCGTTAACGCGCGGAAACCCGCTGAGGCGAGCTCGTCTGCCGCGCGATTCGACGGCTTAATCGCCAGAGCAATGTCTCTGTTATGTGAGGCCAAAATGTACCACACACCCCTATTCACGGCACACACCCAACGGCTTATACTACCCCAAACTAACTCTAAGATCCTTGATTCTCCAAGTCAGTCTGAAGAGTGGAAATGGATGTTCGCCAATCGGCTCAGTCGTTCACCAATGTTATTCACTATACGGTCCTTACATTTATACTAAGTATGAAACATACCGTATGCAATTCACAATATCAAGGGACAGAAACACACGAATAATTGCGCGACTATATAACACCAGCAAACCAAGCTACTGACATGGAGAAAATACTGACATACCGTCTATTAATTAATCAAGATAATACAATATTATAATGTAGTCCAACTTACAGCAACATGTGTATTACATATACAAGAGAACTTATCGGTCTACACATGATTCATTCAAAGAAAAGCTAGTAAAAAATAAGAACTCTCCTCTATCCGCAAAAGGCAATGGGGTCAAGACTCAGGACCCTCTTCGGGCTGTTAATGTTTATTTGCGTTCGGGCACTTCGAGAACGCAACGAGTCCCACGAGGACGCACGCTGCGTTTGAACGAGTCGGATTACCTGCACCACGCTAATATCAGGGAGACTGTCTGGCTTGTGGCGACTCCGCTGTAAAATCGTCCCGTCCCACAGGAGCTGCGTAGCCCATCGCTTCAAAGGGTCAAGAGCTCTAAAGCGCGGGCACTTTCCGTGCCGCCACAGGACAAACACCAATCTCTCTCCGGTTCATCTCCACCACGCATGCTCCTGATTAGGCAGCCGCTCGATGCTACTTCTCCACCAATTCCCACGGCAGCTATATGACGGTGCCGTAGGATCTGCGCAAATTCAATGTTTGAGAGGGCCTTCCCGTGTATGGGGGGCAACAGTGTCACCGAGCGTCGGAAGGATCTCCGGCTCTCATCCACAGCGAACGCGACGGTTATGACGCACACACAACAAGCACGGCAAGCGCCGCGCCTCCAGCTCGCGTCTAGCCTTCGCGCATCTCGAATGTCCAGGGCTACCGGATTACCACGCAGGCTCCTTGGCTTCTGGCTTCCCCTCGACTCCATCCGTGAGCCTTTCATAGCGTCTCCCTTATGGCCGGGAGAAGCCCAAACCGGAGCCCGAAAGGAAAAAGCTTACTCTAAACTCCTCCCACGGGTCAGACACAGGCACGACATTAACCACGGGACTCCCCACGAAACTCACCCCCGACACTAGGCACACGAACTCTTTTCACGGCGACTTTCACGAACTCTTTCACGCGGCCTTTCAACACCATACGTCCTATTACCAGCTACGCATCTGCTCACCGAACAAGAGTCAGGATGTCCTACTCTTATCCTTTGGCACCCCCTTCTCCCCCACACCCCTGATTTGTGACTCAGCCTCTGATCCAACAAACTCCCGCGCAACGCATACAACCCATACGGTGGAAGGGAGTTTCTTGTGTCACCTTTTAGAGGGTTACACTTCTTAATGCATCGATCGCCAGTCAAAAGAGATGGTGGAATGGGAGTACGTCTCCTTGTAGTGCAATGAATTCTATCCCATCAAAACTCTTAAACACTCAGTATCCGCAGCGCATCTAATGAATTTTCAATCACAAGATATTTAAAACTAATGGATTGGATGTCAGGCTGATCTTCTAAGAGGACATATAGGTCAACCTTATCGATCATAAGGCTTGACTAAAGGAAACCCAGTGTATTTCGTATAGCAATTTGATGATGCTACGCAAATTCGTAAGTACACTGTCTAAGCAAGGAATGGCGCATCCCTCCACGCCCTATCACCAAGACTGCCCGAATTCTGCATATTTTGTCCGTGCTGATCCACCATGAAATGAATGTCGTATAGTTTTTCCTCCCTAATCCCACGTCTCCTCACCCCTTCGATCCCTGAATGGTCGCGACATTTCTTAAAAACGTGTCCACCAAATCCCACTCCATAACCAATCAAGTCGTGCTTAACTCCCTGCACTATCATTGAAAACTACACACTTCATAAGCAACAAACTTGACAACTCATTCGCAATCACAATCTCTAACCTGTGTCCTCCGTCCTCTGTGCTCTATTAACTAAAATTGCTGTCGCTATAACAAACATGCCGTGGGTTTCACCGTATTTCTCACATCTTTATACTTTTCTTATCGCTGTTACTGATTACATTAAACTAACCATGGTCCCTGGCTAGGTCTTGTTGATCTGTTGAATGGAATAAATGGTCACAAAGTACTAGAGATGAATGTCTTTGTGGGCTGTTGCCGAGTGTGATTAAATATCGTGTACTAGTGAGATCCGCTCTGGTGCAAAACCAACCAAGTAGTAGGGAGGCATAGTCAGTGGCTGTTCGTGCAATAGGAGGCAGTCCATACCCACATAAAAATTATTTGTGGAGGACGTACGGAGTCCTACGCAGCCGCACTAGATTCCCATGAATGGCACAGAGGGCTCCGGCAACGCGCAACCGAACAAGGCTAGCAGTCATAGCGGGTCATGGCAGAGCGCGTCTACGCCACTAGGCAGGAGGATGTAAGAGGCCTCCATGCAAATAGTAATCAGGACACATGCGCCACGCAAACAATGAGAAATCAGCAAAGCAATGAATACGCCTTGGGAACACGTCTGCCGACGTGAGTTTGGTTCGTCAAGGCTGGTTCTTGGAGGAGTCCAGGCTGGTGCCCAGAGCGGTATTTTGACGATGTAGATTGTTTCAGAAGTCAAGATGAGTACAGCCATGGTTCGTGAAATGGCGGGCTCATATTTGACCACAGGAGTCTATTATCAGCACATAAGACTTGATACACATGATTTGGTACGAGCCTACGAAACTCTAGATTTACTTAGAATGCCTTCATGCACAATGTCATAGAGAAGTCATCAACCAGCAACACCCGGTTCTTCGTTCAACCCTTCAACTATCTTTTCACAATTCCTAAGACACAATCAAACAAAATTTTTAGGCAACAACCTTTTTAAATGCATGTTATTATACATACCCTTTTAATACACTTAGTCTCACTCCTTAATAAGTCCGGCACCGATTTAATATGACTTATTAGTCCGGTACCTACAGGAATATCCATGGAGATACAACTAGCCGTGCATATCCTAACCTAAGTTCCGCATTATTGGAGTTAGTTAAGTTCAATCTGGAGGTGGAATAGGGAGAAGACCCTAGCGTCCTGTCTCGAGGCCCAACAAAGGCCTCAGATGGCCTCGCTCGGAGATTCAGCGAAGAAGGTCCGGATAAACCTCCAAAGGTGAGTCAAGTGGCCTACACGAGCGATAGGGATGGATGGGTGGCGCAAGGGGTACATCTCCTATCTACCCCTAAAAGCATTCATCTTCTCAGACGTTCCCACATACTTTGAAACACACATTTGAACCTTTGTGAACTTTAAGGTCAACTGAAACTAGTCAAGGATTATGACCGTTTGGTGCAAAACTTCCTCTGGAACATTCCAGGAACAATATACTGCACGTCATCATAGGGGCGGTCATTGGTCTACTGTCCTCCACCCCTTTATAGCTAAATTCCCTCAGGGATTTCATACACTATCTGAATTTTGAGATCCCGAGCGAATCACGTAGAGTGAATGACAATACTGATATATTGGAGAACGCCATTTGGGCTTTGCCCTCAAATTCGTGTGAATCAAAGGTGCGCTTCGATCCGCACTATAATGATCTGGCTGGCAGCAAGAGAATGGTTTCAAGACTTTTAGGTGGGGAATCGTGGCCACGGAGCCCAGGAACTCCCCCTCTGACAGAAACAGCTCTAATAATCGATGCACTCCAAAAACATTGTCATCCTACTCCCTCCAGAAGCCCAGTGAAGTCGTTGCGAGTCCGAAGCCTCGAAAAGCTGCTCCCTACAGGCGGGGGGTTGCCTCTGGCAATTGTCCTCCTGTCCCGATGCGCCTGTGGGCGTGTTGATGCTCCAGTCTTTCCGAGGGTCGCCAAGTGCACCACATTGATTAATTACTACGTCGCTCAAAATTCACACCAATGTTTTGGCCATATGGCGAGAACCGGTGGCTTCGCTCGGTTCGACGGGTCGCACGTGCCCACGACCGTCACTCTGATGCACAACCGGCCCCTCTTTCGGGACTGCGCCTTACTTCTGGCCGTCTGAGATCCCCGTTTGCCGACCTCGTGGACGAAAGAGTTGCGCACACAAAATCACCTCGCTTCCGTAACTAAAGAAGGAATCCAACACCCTTTCTAACTCGGCCAAACAGCTCCAGCCGGTGCTGATTGTGGTTCCCCTGACCAAATATGAAACCTCTTATGCACCCCTCCAAGGTTTTCGTGCTTTCCGCGCATAGAAAGCCCACAAACAAGTGAACTCTGCCTATGAGAGAGAAAAATTTGAAATAATTCCACTAGTTAATCATTATAAACTTGCCTTTCCGGAGGGGTACTTGGGTGGCGGATCATCCTCCCGCTAAACCCAACATCCAGTTCATCGGAGAACCGCACATGCATACCATACATTGCAGCTTTCTGACACTTCAACACCTCGTGGTAAAATTAAGCAGCGTTCCTTTCTATACGATTCCATGTTTACCACTTCCTCTGCAACCTTCGCACTTCCAGATCTTCTACACACACCAAGGTAGCGGAATCTACTGGCGCTATACTGCACGAGTCCTAAACCGTAACTAACGTATAAAATAATACTCCATGAGCTGCACTCCAGGTTTCGCTCTCTGGGGTACTCAATGAATGCAGGTTACCTTCACTCGTTTCGCTTAAGGAAGAAAACTCCATACACAGCAACAGTTCAATTTACTCAGAACGTCTAAAGTTGGAGGCTAAGCTAATCGTTACCACTGACATTAACATTTCACAGAATACTCTACCGTGTCTGCAGAAAATCCTAAAAACATTGGGAAGACGACATCCATTTTCCCCTCACAGCCAGATCTCCGAGGTAAGAGATCTGAACTACAAACCCCTCTCAATAATGGGCTTACGCCCAACGAACGTGTGGCTACAATATTGAATGTAACGGCAGATGTGGTAGTGACACCATGTCCCCGCTATCGAAGCCGTCTGATACCCCATACTAACATACAACACACATGCGCAATGTTTCATAAGTTCTAACTGACTTAGTAGTGCAGGACTCCGTCGGCTGTGCCCCCAAAGGGGGTCTTCTACTCACCACCTCTATGCGCTCGTGGATAGACTGAGCCGTATTCACTTTGTGGACCCGTCATCAAGGATTGGCTTCTCTGTGTTCCAATCTTGTTTTTTTTTTTTTTTCAATAATGCTGACCAACCTTCAGGGGGCGCGAAGCAGTGTCACAAGAATGGAAAAATCTGATGTCTCTCGTGCGGAGCTATGAACGTCATGCGAGCAACCGTGCCATTTGCTTGGGCGGCGGCCCGCGGCTCGTCCTCTTCACCTTGAGTACGCCAGAATACCGAGAGCCGGCAGCCTTCTGGCTCGACGCTATCTTGCGCATCAAACTTCGGATTTCACACCGATGCATACCGATAGCGAGAACGTCATAGACGTGCCACAATATTGCAGAGTAATCCTGCGACTGGAGACCTCAAAAAGCAAGGACCTCACGCGTTTGCCGAAGGCCCGGTAATACAACACATACAGAGCGAAAAGCGACATGTCTCTGGCTTCTGACGTACTCCGTAACGGAGCACTTGTTTTTTCTGAGAAGCGCAGGACTTCGACGTGGAGAGGCACTCCTATCGTCCAAATTGACTCCAATCCACATCAGACACTAGTCTTGTGTTGCTCACCACGCCATTCCCGCTCTCAGAAGAAATCGAGCTCAAACAACTTAGCAACTCTCAGTCTGGCGTTTCGGAGTATACCTAGGGTTTCACCTGCGAGCCGCGCACATGGCAACCGGCCTTTCGTGCCGTCAGCCAACAATATCATTTAGTCCAGGACTCCCTGGATCAAACCGCGCTCAGCCTGCTGTGCCTCGGCAGGTGGCTCACGAACTAATGCTTCGCCAATAGCTGGCGGACAGCGCGAGCCAAGCTCAGAAGCGACAGATAGACAGACAAGACAGAACACCACAATAACGAAATATAGTGGAACACTTACCTCTTGTTCCCCTTTTGTTGCCTGGGTACACAGATCAGTTTCGTTTTTTCGGTGAAACGCCAATATCTTACTGTTCAGGCACATCTGAGCCAATATCCTACGACGCTCCACCCTGATACACCACTCACCGATGGCCGGACCTATTGGCACATACCTCTTCTTACCCCCCAGGTACCACACGAGGACGGTTGCGTTCTCTGAACCCCCGCATAACCAGAACTGTCATCTCGTCATCTCCTTACAGAAACACAACAGAAAGAAACCTAAATATGAAAACACACTTGTCTCATACATTACAGAATCATGCTTATCTACCTCATCGGTTTGACGCTGAAAGATGCCAGATAACAGATTTAGCACTTGCGACAACCGTTTCCCTTTCACGTTCGTTTACCCTTGACAGTGGCGCAAGCGACGATGGTCTACCCTCCCACCATTGCGGTCAGCACAATTGATGCATAGTCCAGTATTAGGTATCGTTTTTTTACGCGGATCAGTTAGTAAGTACCCGTCATATTCAGATGATAATGTGTTGAATGGTGGCTTGGATTAGACTCCACTACCCTGCCAGGCGGGGTTCACGCAAGCGTCATTCCTTATCACACATCACGGTATGTAGAGCTGTGGAGCCCGCCTGTAGTGAACATTGAAGTCTGTACGGAGAGTAAGAGGGGAGAGTTTGGCCTCAACGACTTCTTAGATGTGACCAAAAAAACTAAAAACAAAATTAATCTGTTTCTTTAAAATTCTCTGTCAATATAGCAAGCAATCACACATGTTATGATTACATTGATTCTCTGATTATACCATATATTTTACTACAACACGGGGTCTACTAATCCACACATGGGTGGCAGGTCCCCGTTTGTCCACCAACCACGCAAGGCTCTATATTTAAGGCTTCCTTTTGTTTTATGTTAGGTAAACTGATATTTCAAGATACATCCATATTATATCAGACACGGAACAATCTGACATCCTTTTTTGCAGACGAAACAAACATGTGCCTTTTGCTCCCTCTCAATTTTGTTCGCACATCTCATCAGAACCTAAATACTCATTTATGCAAGCGAATTATTCTGTATGGTTCGAACTAATAAGTATCCAGGCTGGAATCATTAAAGAATGGAAATGTTGGCGGGTGTCGATGTTCAGGAGATCCTGGACAGATTGGATAAGGATGCAACAGATTCTGCGATGTAGAAATTGATGGTTGGTGTGCGACTTGCACGAGGATAAACAAGTTCTCGCGAAGTTTTTAGGGTATACATCATATAGACTGAATATTTATTAACTGGAAGTAACCCCTATACAATATAATCAGTTCCACGTTTTTTCACGCGAGCGTATTGGCACAAACGTGTATGGTAATCAAAATTTGATTTGCGCTGCTTATATTTTTATTCATTTTATTTACAGTTTCTCTAAATATTTTAAGTGTTGTAACAAGTTTTGGTACGTTATTGCATGCTTTCGACTCGAGACGCGAGAGACCGGCAGGTGCACTCTCAGCCAGACGACTTTCCACAAACCGGTGCAGTCAACCTGGGACTCGTGCACCCATTTAGGGCGTGTAGGGTGACTACAAGCTGTCCGGGTGGGCTCAATCGTCCCAGCTCTCATATCCCCTTCACGCACTCGCCCCTCTAATACGCATCCAAAGGCTCGACAAATCTGGGGACAAACTCCTCCCGATACGCGCACTCCGAACTCAAAGGGGGTTTACAAGTTTCCGACGATCTCCTCTCACCGTTTACTCTGTGTGACGCGAGGCTATACTCGCTTGCTGGTTTCGCGGTTCGGGGTCTCAGTGTGAAGGTCATGTCACACAACTCCCCATTGTAGGCGCGTCCCGACTTTAATACAACTGTATATTGGGGACGTGGAGTTCCACATAAGTCCGTGTGAGTGGGTTCGTTTGCTGCCGGTTCTGTCTTCGCAGGGCAAAGGGTTAACCGACTCACGAAGGTTCGATATACTCCAAGAGCTTTGTCCGGGCTGTCCAACCGCCTTCTTTGCTGTGTCACAATTCCCGTCCACCCATCACACAGATAGACTCTCTCACTCTCAGCGAACAATGTCTCTGTTATTTCTATTAGATACCAGCGTCTCAGGTACATCGCACTCTCTCACTCACCACCCACCCAAGCCCGCGACCCACACCAGTGCCAGCATCTCCCTGCTGCTGGACACCTCCTTGTGTAATTCTATACATAACGACCGTCCACACTCCAAAATCTCTCAATATCATTTGGCCTTTCATTTTCTCCATATTTCTATCTTTGCCATAACATCACCAAATTTTACGTTCCGCATTCGAAGTTATCGTATCTGCTGTTCGATTGTTTCGATTCTGAAGTCGTTCTGCCACACACTGAAGCCTAACGGTGTTCTGTTCCTGTTTAATGGCTGTATTAAGTTTCTTTCCCGGCAGTTTTCCACTCTCCGTGGACTCAAATTTTTGCTGAGATATTCCTTGATTTTTAATTTCCAAACTTCATATTGTCGCTCTACTATGTTTTCTACGTATCGGATATCTACAGTCAAATTCCTTCGCTTGTTACTTGCTTCTCCTCGAATCACATTCAGTTTCTTTGAGTACTGGCTTTATAGTTCTCCTTTCCAGTTTCGTTCGTCGAAAATATGCATTTTATATTCTTCTATCAAAATGCCCTTTCACTATTTTCCATGTTCCGTTCTCTGATATAATCTCCTGTCCTGCGTACACTACTGAGAGCACACTCACCCTCAGCCTCATCCCTTCTTTTTTCTCTTTCAATTCGGTCTGACATACTCACATATCACTCTTCACTTCGACTATATCAGACTCTTTATCTATTAGCCATCGTGTCCTTCAGTCGTCTTATCAACCCACACTTCTCCACCTCACATCTAAGTTGTTTCCTTCAAATCGACTGATTTCTCCTTTCCTCGCTCATGATTCTCCTCTGCACCTTCACCATTTCTCTCTGTATGACCAGTTCCCAAATAAATATAAATTTTCTTTCAGCTCGTTCAAGCTCAAATCAACACACACTTCACACACACATCACATACACTAATGGACTATCTTCACCCTAGTTTGTCTAATTCATCGATCCACATACTATACTTATCTCCATCACATATCATCTGCAAATTCTCGTTACATTTCCAATTGGACTGATTGGTTATCGCTAGCCCGTGTCTCATTCTGGTTGCGAATTTCTCATTCTTTGGCCAAATTTCAAATCTTTCCTTGCCATCCATAATTCATACCAATTGCAGTTGTAACATTTGCTTATCTCCTATGCTGTTCGATCTGCTCAAGTGTGTTACTCACTCTGTGATGAGGACGTTAATCAATTTATCCTTTCTTGACTCGTTCCGTTCTGACTTCTCTATCTCGTATAACCCAAATCCTCAATCTCGTTTTGCAATTCGCTCCTTCT
Source organism: Eptatretus atami (assembly GCA_035128595.1). NCBI lineage: Eukaryota > Metazoa > Chordata > Myxini > Myxiniformes > Myxinidae > Eptatretus > Eptatretus atami. The sequence continues at coordinate 28,642,735 of CM068957.1, forward strand.
TGGGGTTATTGGGTGTTTCAAGTATTTATTGAATGGTCTTAGATAAGCTCGTTTAGTACGTTTTCCTAGTTCCCATCCGTGTCAACCTTCTAATCTCACAATCCCGTAAATGTGTGTGCCTCAGACTCTATGCTTTTGGCTTTCTAAACTATTTGTCTTACAGTGTGGTATTCTTAACTAGTCTTCTAACATTCCTCAAACACGTTGTTTCTACGGCTTGTCGTTCTTTTTTTATCATATCAATCAGAAACTTCCATCGTGCATGGACTTGGTAAAGTGCTCATAAATTATGATTAATAGCCATTAACTTCTCCTCCTTTTAGGTGACTTTGTGTCGTCATAATCCGAAAAACGACTTAGCCTTTTACTATCTAACTTTCGTATTTTCATCCTCTATGGATCACTTCGTTTAACACGTCAACATTCTTTTCTCTCCAGTCGACTCTATGTGAGTGCATACCCCATTTCCTCTTGACTCAACTCTTTACTCAGCACGGCGTAGCCTCGTGAGGTCCTAGTGTTGTTCATCCTATATCAAAAGACCTAATAGACTATGTTGTGTTGCTGTTCGTAATGGAGGCAAAGCGGGCCGTTCACCTGCTCTCTTTCTGGACTCTTAAGTATTCGTTGTGATTGTTATCTTCATTTTTTTTATTCCCATTTGTCGTTAAAACGACCTGTCAATGCTTTCAAACCATCCCATTATTTTGACAGCTCTTAATCCATATATGATTATCGAACCACTTTGTGTGTTAAAAATAAAACCTTACGGCCATTTATATACAACGGATGTCTGAAAATGAAGAATATCACGAAAGACGTCGAATAGTTTTATTATATATTGTTATTTGAGATAGTGACAATAAATATGACATGGATACATGCATTTAGACTTGTAAATTAATTGAGTGTGTTTTGCTTCGTTCAGGAAGAAATCCGGTGAGAGTGGCGTCTCAGCAAATTTCTGCATTGATAGGAGGACAAGAGTCTCGGATCCCCTCAACAGAAACATGTACAAATTGTGCAGATTTGTACATCAATGTGGTTCATATATATTTGAGCTGCAAAATAAGCGTTGTCAAAGCGTGACAAATGAATCATATTCCATTCACTCAGAAAAGTGTCAACTCCATCAGCGAAGATGGGTGGATCGGGTTGAGGGCTACAACGACATCTGCCTGAAGTGGGGAAATTCTGCTGGAAGGCCAACGGAAGTCAAATGAAGGGGTGAGATGCTGTTATGGAGGCATTTACCAACAGAACCTAAAAAGTCAAGTTAGGAGAGAGGCATCAACTTGAGTTAAACATTTCCAAAAATCTCTGTCAGGCCTATTCACTTTCATAAAATAACAATACTGACCTTGGGCATGTCCCTGAAGCCAAGCTGGATCAGGAAGCAACAGTCTACTCCAAAAGACCGCCTCCACAGACCCCCTTACGATTCACCCTGATGTTTTTTTTAAACTTTCTGCTGAACAGAGACTTTGCGTACATGAATGGGTGGATGGAAAGGTTAGTGGTGAAGTTTCATCTGGAATTGTGGGTGTAGTCAGAGAAAAGGAGCACATACCTATTTTAGGGGGTCAAAACCGCTGGTCGACATCCTAAATTGAGTGCCAGAGTTTGATCGCTCAGTCAACTACAACTTTGGATACATGGACAGGGTGATGAAGGTTGTTGGTTCAGTTTAATTCCGAACAATTGCTGTGTGTAGGTTTCCGGTCCCAGAAGAGAGCCAAATACCTATTTGGGGTTTGGAGGGGGGGGATCACAAAAACCACTGTGTCCCCACGGGACGTAAGGCCCCCTTATTAAGCAGCAGAATTTGAAATTGCAGAGTGCAATACAATAATTCATTCATGAGGCATCAAGCAATGTGAAGTTGTGCCAATGCTTGATGCAAAATTTGTGTTTGGGTTGAATGCGATAGAAATGAGTGGGAAGTGTTTAGCGTGACCGGACTGAATGCTGACAAGTCACCTATGGCCCCAAACCAAATTGTGCTCGAGTCGCTAAGCTCAATCTGACTATAAGTCCAAGGGTGGAGATAATAAACCGTGGACGCCAATACCTCCACCGCGTAGCGTAGGGTCTTTTTGTCTAAAACCAATTTACCTAATTAACTCTGCGGTGTCGTCTACCGGGGAACCACGCCCTCGGCACGTCTTGCTC
>CM068957.1:28669203-28685305 GCA_035128595.1 Eptatretus atami
GATCGAGGGGATCGCTCCTTCCAAAACAATTTTGTGGAGATCACTCAAAAAGGAACATAATTTTTCTTGTTTGTGTGTTTCACCTCACAACATCCCCAACGGATAGTTCCAGGAGAATTTTTGTGAGCGAGGAATGTTGCAGGTCACCAGAGAGATTCCCTCCCTTGGCAGACAACTTCCATTCTTTGCCGGTTGGTGACCGGCAGCGGTCAACAGATGTCTGGTTTCGGGCCGGAAAAGTCATGGTCTTGCTGGATCATGTGGTGTGGCGTTGCCGTACCTGTGCGGAGGGATAAAGTCCGAGTATTCAGGTCTTCGGTGTTCCAGTCCTTGCTCTATGATGTGAGACTGGACTCTGACAAGGGGATCTCAGACGGAGACTAATTCCTTTGGTACAGGTCTCTTAGGAAATCCTTGGCGATGCGCTGGTCGGACTTTGTGTTCCTCAGAGTGATTGCTGAGATGAGACTCAAATTAGATTTTGTTACCTGCATAGTCCGTGAGTGTCAGCTGTCGGCTGTATGGACACATGGCTCGTTTTGCTGACGCTGATCCTGCTCACAAGATACTCGCAGCGAGGAGCCAATCGTGAATGGGAGGGGCCAATGGGCCGACCAGTGCCTGTGGTTGCAGAAGATTGATCACATCTCAAGGAGAGGGGATGGGCAGGCATTGCCTGGGGGTTGGCCAGACGGAGGCCCTTGGAGTTCTAGGCGAAAAGTGGACGGCAGCGACGAGCTGCTCGACGCATGCTGCAACTGACCTGACCTGATTTGGACATTGCAACATTGATGATCGCCTGCCTGCGAAACACACGGTTGACTAGTTTATACTGAGTCAAGATCAAACACAGTTGAGACACAGCTCAGAGGTGAGTGTTTCATTCGAGACCAGCTTCATTGTTTTTCAAAATCCTCCCTCTGTTGTATCCCTCGATCCTGTGCTGTCTGCTATTCCTTGCTTTTCACTTGTTCTTTCTGTACTGTTTCTGATTACCTCTTCCACAGAAGGTTAATGTTTTCATGCCCGTCGTCTGTATGTGAGGCAGCGATATCTCAACATTGCCGCATGGATTTAGCCAAAATTTTGAGGGCAGGCTTGCGGTGTACGCATGGATGAATTGTTGCGATTTTGGTGAAGCATACGAATCGGATCTGATACTGAGATTATTTTTTTTTAACTTCTGAAGTGATTCTTCACAATTGAGGGATTAGGCCAAAAACTATATATGGGGTGGTGGGCTTGGGATCATCTGGAACCTTTTATATGCCTGGTGTTGGCTTAATGGTGGGTGGTGGGCTTTGGATTCTAAGGTCTGAAGTTTCAACATCCTGCCTTGGCCGTTGAATAATACGGCCGGTGGGGATTACTTCAGCCTGTCATCCTTTCGAGGGTGGCAAAATGAGTACCAGCTTGCTGGATAATTGAAGCCATTCGAGTGTCCTGCGTCGGCAGTGGCGACCCGTCGAGGATGTGCCAACAGTCCCAGCGACTGCTTGGCAGCACCGACGCTCTGCTACAGAATATGGTCCCAATGGATGAATGGATCTGTAGCACGAAACTATAATTTTCCAAAACGTTGTGGATACGGATTTTGACAAAACTTGGTGGAACGAGTTGGGTAGGTGACAAGATCACGCCGATTCGATTTTAAGCTAAGGTCCAGATTACAGATTTGGCCTATCATGCATGACTAAATGTAAACAGTTCACGCTGGTGGCGGGATGTGCTCTTCCGAGTGCCGTTTGGTTTGTTCTGCGTTTTTGCTCTTAGACTGTGTTTTAGCCTCTCAGAAAGTGAAAGAAAGAGGCAGGCAAGTATACCATAAAGTTTGTACTTTTCTCAGAGTTGATCTTCTTTGCTTTGTATACGACTCCAAACTTCCTTGTCGCAAGTTTTGAGAGAACGCTCCACAGTCCCCAATCTGACAACAAAGGCAAGAACAAACCATGTTATATTTGATGGAGATTATGCTTCCATCTGCAAGCAAAGCGAAATACTGTCAAGTATTCAATAACAGTGATCCTAAGAGATCGATTTCACAGTTTTAAATTTATGTAATATATAGCTAGCGGAAACCCCGTCACAGACAGATTCCGTTCATTAACCACCCTCACAGCTCACACACTCGAGAGGACATGACCTGGACAGGGCGTCTTTCGTCCGCTAATCCCCCCGCCCATGCCCATTCCCACCCGCCTTCAACTTGCTTAACCCCCCAAAATGGAATTACTCAGCCCCGCCCTTCAACTCCCCCCTAGCTTGCCCCCCGCCCCTGTCACCCCTCACACTCACCCCGCTAATCACCCCAGCCCTGCCCATCCTCCCCCCCATCTCCCGCTTTCAACTTTGTTTACCCCCGCCCAAAAATTTGCTTTACTTGCTCCCCGCATCTTAACTCCCTGCCCCGTCCTCTCAACTCGGCCCCGCTCTTATCTCCCCCGTCCTTTCCCAAACGAAAAAAGTGTTTTTTCTCTCTGCTTCAGACTTGAAGCGTTGAACTATTGCCAACTGATGTGCGATGCACTTCTAAGGTACGAAGTGTCTTTCACGTCCAGGTCCAGGACCGACGAAAACGTGAAACGCGCACGCTAGAGCACAAAATTGGTCTTCATATTAATATATAGAAGATCACAATGTTTATTGTTACATTTTTTTGTGTCAAAATTCACATTCTGAGTAGTCAGCATGTGCAGAAGAAGGGCTTTCACATTGCAGACGGCTATTCTTCGAGGAGTGGAATTAAACCGCTCAGCGCGTGAACGGTCTGTCTGACAGATTAATGACGCTTAGCGAACCGCGATGATGGTCATGAAGTCCTGACGCCTCTCAGCGGTGAGTCACTACGTCGCCAATGTAAACGAATGTAAAAACGAAAAGTGTTTATTCTGCTTCCAGAGTTGATAGTTGAACTATTGCCTACTATTGCAGAACTCAGCTTTAAGGTAGCAAGTTTCTCCTTTCAGTCAGGTCACAGTACCGAGAAAACAATGACGCCGACCGCTAGAGGAGCAAAAATTGTCCTCAGTGATAATATAGGAGTGGTCCAAATCATAAGGGAAATTTCAAAATTTTGAATATTCTTGGGGCATGTTGAATTATTTGGTCTAACCCTTGGAAAAACCCTAAAGAAAAAAAAAAATACTCCTGGCACAAATTTGCCAAGTTAACAAATATTTAGGGTCCTCAGAGGAAGGAAGCGTTGTTACAATCTGGTGGGTTGCTACATCCGGTGGGGGTTGCTACATCCGGTGGGAGAGAATGAAGACATCGTGGGAGAGAGGGAAACGTCGTGAGCTTTGGGTCCTGTCGGTCGGTGTTTAACAAGTATCTTTTATTTTCTTCTTTTAATCTCTAATTTTTTTCTTCTTCTTTTTGATTCCCAGAGTGAGTGAGTATGGCGTGTTCTACACGGAACACACGGAACTGTTCACTTGGATTCAACCATTGGGAGAAATTCACCGACCGCAGTTGCCTATCGAGGTCGTTAGGACCTACGCCTGAGAAATTTTATGCTCTTTCCTTTCATTTTTCCTATTATGTATGTGACATTAAATAACCGTTGAGAGAACTTTGATGGACCCTAAACCACTCCAATCTGCTAATTTTTTGTTTCTTGTCGTTTTTCAACGTAGGAACGGAATTTGGCAACATGCCCGCAGAGAAATCGAACTTTCATTTTTTGGACCACCCTAATGAAATATATATATATAATCAGTAATACATTATATATATATATATATTATATATATATATATCAGTATACAGTAATATATATACATATAATATTTAATATATAATATTATATATATATATATATTATATATAACAGACGACACCTGAAACCGCTTGTTGTTCCTATTGTGACAGCAGGTATGATTAAAAAAAATCATTTCAAAAAACAAAGAAGAAACAAAGATAGCTCACCAAACATATACCGGCTGAGGTTGGTTGATTGATCAAATAACCCCAAAGAGTAACTTGACTGAATCGGGAATGCGAGACGCAGCTCTAAGAAGCCGTTCGTTCTCTTCTTCTTCTTCTTCTCTTCTTCTTTTTCTTGTGAAGACAAAACCTTTATATTGGGACTCGGCTCTTTATATGCAGATCCGGATCTCCTTAAATACTAAGCACTTTACAATCCTCGCATTGAGGGCGCCTTTTTGAGAGCGTCTATCATGAACTTTTAAATATATTCAGACATTTGCTTTAAAGTTTCGAAAAGTTCACGTTACTATTTAAGATAATTCCATTTAATGTATGTAAGTTCGTAAATACATTATTTATTTCGTAAATACACTATATTTCGTAAATATGTAAATACACTATGGACGGTCTCGCTATTGGCTTAATCAAGGCACGTGCAAAATAATCGGAAGTTGTTGTTGTTGTTGTCTTTTTTTTTGTTGTTTTTTTTTAGCCGACAAAACCTTTAGGACGCTGCTCTTGGACACATTTGTCCTTGTTTATAATGTTTTTCATTGCCGATTTGAATGAAACTAGATATTGGCGCGTCAATGTGAAAAAAAAAAAAACGGAAGAAAACAAAGTCAAAGAAATTATTGGTGCGTAATCTTCTAAACACAATTTTATTATTAATGACACGGAAGTATTAGATCAAAATTGGCGATGTTTATTTTATGCTAAAAATAAATCGTTCTTTGTCGAAACTAAATGTTTGAGATTTTTCATAAATCATTTCAAGAAAAAAAACAAAAAGATAGCTCCCGCCAACTATACCCGCTGAGGTTGTTTGCATTGATCAAATAATCCCAAAGAGTACTTGACTGAATCGGGAATTGATTTTTAAATAATTTTTTTGTTGCCTGATTTTAACGAAACTCGATACTGCACACGCAGGAGAAGGTAAGGTGGGTGGAAAATTTTTGCGCTATCGTGTACCGTTTTGGCTGTATTTCAGGAACATACATACATACATGAGAGTTTTAGAATATATATATATATATAATATATATATATATTGTTAACAGGCTGTGGAAATTGCAAACCACCATTCAGGACCCGTAGGTGAGATATCTTGATAGGTGCATGTGTATTGCCAAACCATTGTATAGAGGAAATTTATGTGATCCTTCGGGCTGCGTCTTTGAGTTAGGCGTTTTTCCTTTTTCTATCTTTTATTTCAAACACACAACTTTTCAACAACCACGCCATCCCATCACAGCGCCAACCACACTGCAACCGACCAACCTCCCCACTACGCTACCACTCTTCGCCACTCGCCATTCAATCAGCACCGTGCGGTCGCGATCTCCGCGCAAGAGGAACAAAACCACCAACGGTGCTCGGGGGTTTTTCCCGCCTGTTTCTCCCGTCTAAATTCTCCGCGCTCGTGTGGTGGGAAGTGCGATCCGAGCTGGGGGTCAAAGGTGAGAAAAGGTGGGGGCCTCTTTTGGGGGAATAATTCCCTGCCCTGAGCCAAAACGACTCCCGGCCCGCCGCACGGGGTGGGTGGAGGAGACGCAAGAGCGGCACGCCCCCTTCGAAGGCTTTCTCCAAGAAGCTCGAAGGGAGGCGGGCCGAAACGGGGCGGAGCGAAGGGCGGAGCCCGCGCTTCAAAAGGCAGGACAGACCGGACCTTAAGAGAGTTTTCGAGCTTCCTGTCTCCTTGTCTCGGAGAGTTCCTGTGTTCTTCGGGTTGTTTGAGCTTCTGGGCTGGACGTCGTCTTCTTCTTGGCGGCTGCTTGTCTGGTCGGGGGAGAGGTCTGCGCTCGCGGGTTGGCGGAGCAGCCTGTCAACGGAAGGCACGGACGGGAGACGCGGCAGCGCCGGTTGTGAGGTGGACTACGCGTCGACGAGGAGTGCCGGAGAGGGTTCGCCGGCCGCGAGAGAGGTCGGGGCAGGCGGACCATGCTGACGGTCGTGGGAGAGGGATCCACCAGCCACAGAAGGGAAGTCGCGACTTCTTTTCTTTTTCCTTTGCTTTTTGGTGTGAATGCTTGTGGTAGCACGGTCCGACAAGTAGAACTGTGTAAGTGTGCCGTGCATGTAAATAAACCCTTGCTTTTATTCGGTTTTAACTCTGCATTTGCTTTTGTTGCATTATTATTGTTGCTGTGACTGAATATACGTGCTTGTTTTGTGTCAGTGTGTCGCGCAATAAATGCTTGCTTGTTGAACTGTTCCAGGCTCTGCTTCGTCTCTTTCTTTTATTGACTCTCCATCCTGCATGCGTAAGAGATTGGTAGTGGGGTGTAAGTTCCCGGTAACTAATCTGAACCGTCGAGGTCGACGATAACTCCGCTCGTTATCTCTGCAGTACGGAAGAACCGCTTAAGCGGTTCGTGTCCGAAGTCGACCTGCGGCGAGGTACGATCGCCAATAACCATCCGCGTAGGTACTTAGGTAGGCGAGTTTGGCGAAAACCCTATCCTACGTGGGTGGCCGATTTGCACGATTGTGGTGAGGTCGAAAGGGCCCACCCGTGCAGCTCCCGGCGTTGTTCGAGAGGGTCACGACAGAATTGTCCGTCCGGTGGGCAACGTGCGGGATTCGAGTTACGTGGCCGTTCGCACGCCGCGGGCGGAATTCGCAACAATATATATATATATTAATATATATATATATATATATATGTTACGGCTGTGGAAATTCCGCATTACACCATAAAGGCCCGTGAGGTGAGATATCTCTAAGTGCATGTGTAGTTAGCCACACCCGTTGTATAGAGGGAATTTATGTGATTCATCCGGGCTGCGACGCTTTGAGTTAGCATTTTTCTGTTCTATCTTTATTTTGAAACAACCACGCCACGGCCCATCTACGCTCCCACATCATCGCATCACCGCACTCCCAAACGGCACCATACCCATCAACCTTCACCACCGAAAACCCTCTACCACCTTCACCTCTCTCCTTCCACGGCCATTCCGCACACCTGTGAACACGATGACGTCGGGCTGTCTCGGGCCTGTTCGACGTTTGGTGCCGAACGCACCGAGCCGCGAGCGCAAATGGCGGCCTTTCCGAGGGAAAACTCGGATCAAGAACGCTTCACCCACATCCCTCCGTCCAATTAGCGAGCGCGGGGCGGCTTGGCCCGCCTCCAGGCGCGTGTGTGTGAAATCGATATATGCGAAATTCTAGGATCAGGGGAGATTCAGCCCCCCGTTTCCTCCGACCAATGGGCGAGCGTGGCTCCGCCCGAGGTCATCCTGATCCGAATATTGCATATTAGCTGCTCCTGCCAGCCTATAAGAAGGCGAGCCGCAAGGCGAATGAACGAGTGTTGCTGGAAGAGTTGGGGTTCTGCAGTCGGCTGAGGAGAGTGTCATCCAGTTGGGTTCTGGAGTCGCCGAGAGAGTGTCATCGGGAGAGTCGGGCGAGGGAGAGCGGTGGAATGCGGGCAAGGGAGCTCGGGTCCGAGGCAGGAAGGACGGCGGCGGCGAGGAGGTCGCCTTGTGGGATCGCTTGTCGCGGGACCCAAGCAGCCAGCCACTCCTCCCCCAGGGCATCACAAATCTCCCTTCTCCCCGCGCTGAGATAGTGCAAAAGGGGGCCCTTCCACCCACCCCACATGTGGTGCCAACGAAACCCCCAAGGAGCACGGAATCGGGGCACAGCCGCGCGGCCACATTTGGGCTCGCCGCCAACACGTCACGAGGACAGTCGCGGGTAGGACCCCTCGGTCTCGCGGACCCTGGCGCTCCTCTAGGTCCCGCGCACATTTGGCCTACGGGCTGTCTGCCTCCTTGTCTTTGAGGGTGGCTTCTTTCCTTGCTTTGTGTAAATGTGTGCGCGGTCTGTAAAGTAGAACTGTATAAGTGTTGCCGTGTGTGCGCGTATTCGGTTTTAACTCTTTCTTTGCTATATGTGCATTTTGACTGTATGGCTGTAATATACGTGCTTTCCGTGTGTCGCGTAATAAATGTGCATTGTGTGAAATGTTTTCCCGTTTCGCTTTGTCTTTCTTTGTTGACTCTCCATCCTGCTTCAACGTAATGGGTCGTAGTGGGCTTAGTACGCCCGGTAAGTAATCGAACCGTCGAGGCCGACGATAACACCGCTCGGTATCACTGTAGCACGGAACGGACGCGTTAAGCGGTTCGTGTCCGGAGTCGGCCTTTGGCGTGGCCGATCAACTCGGTCGACCATTCGCCAGGTACTTAGGTAGATCGAATTTGGCGAGCAACCCTATCCTGCGCGGCTGGGCAATTGGCACGATCGTGGTGAGGTTAAACCCCCACCCGTGACTAGCTCCCGGTGTTGTTCCGAGAGGGTCACGACTCGAATTGTCCGTCCGGTGGGCGACGTGCGCGATTCGAGTTGCGTGGCCGTTCGCACGCCGGCGGCGCGAATTCGCAACAATATATATACACACCACACACACAGTATACCATATATATATATATATATAATATTATATATATATATATATACAGTATATACTGGACGGGAGTTTTGTCTCCGATTCCCGAAATTTGCCGATATTGGCCAAGCAATGTGTGTGTATGTGTATATGTGTGTGTTGTTCATAAAGCTAACATATTGTTGGTAGTCGGTCGTTGGAACTCTACCGCAGTCAGTAGGGTGACCGGTTCGAGCAAGACGTGCGAGGGCGTGGTTCCCCGGTAGTCGAAATTCGTCAATATTAGGTAAATTGGTTCCAGACAAAAAGACCTATGCTACGAGCGGTTGACGATATTGACGTCCACGGTCCGTTCAGCGACCCGCGGCTCGCGAAAATTATCCGGAGCGATGGCCTACAATTCCGGGGAGTCTGGTTGAGACGACGTAACTTTTCCCACCTAGTGGTCGTTCTCGCCACTGACCCCTGGCCCGCAACTATATATATTATATTATATATATTATTATTATATATTAATATATAATATATATATGTATGTAATATATATATATATATATATATATATATATATATATATATATACACATGTATAAATGCAAATACATCTGATAAGATAAAATAATGATGTTGTGTTGAAAAGAATATTTTCCTCTCAACGACTGAAAGAAATATCATTGGAACTAACAAGGAAGAAATAATGAAATAATTTGAATCATCGGTCCATACGTACATAATCAATGCCTTGGTTACCAGGTACTTCTTGTCAGCCTCAACAACCTCCTTATTGACCTCCTCTTCATCAACCACATTTTCCTTCAGCTCAATATCACGCATCATTCTTACCTCCACACCACTTTCTTCAACTCATTTACCCTCGTTACTTCTTCACTGGTCTTCTCTTCAATAACACTGACAGGAGATGCTGGAAAGAGCAGAAAACAATCCACGTGACACAGACATTGTGACAGACAGATCACGGTGAGAATAACATCACATTCAGATGTGTGCATTGTGGAAATTATGTCATCGGTGTTATCAATAACCATCTTTCTTCTTCTTCTTCCTTGACCAAGAGTATTGTGCCATATCCCTGAGTAGAGTCATGGGCTCATAGAACAGTAAGATTGGACCAAGTCTTTCAGGAACCAGTTAGCTTGGCCTGAATTTAAGAATCCGCTGCCATTGAGTGTGAAAGCAGGAATTTGTAAGTTGTTCAGGGTGCCGGCAATAGCTCGCCTTCTCTTCACGAAGGAGACACCAAGTGATCTTTAAAGTCCTCCAACTAATGCTACCAGACAGGAACCAAACACAAGGTGCATGTGCATGCGTGCATCTGAGGAAGTCCTACTGCGAGGCATGAATCGGGTTTTTGAAACATAGTTGGAATCGACAGTAATTGATCGAGGTATGCAAGCCACCATTGAAAGTGAGGGGAAGCTGATGTTTCAGGAATTGACCCTTCATCAAAACACTGTGATAAATACATTAACGAATGGGGTATTCTGTTCGGAAAAATGATAAAGGAATAACTGTGGACAAAACAAATGCACCGACACTTGTGTCGGACAGCAAAATAAACAAGTAAAGTTTTTTGGATGAATAGTAAAGAAGATAGTTTAGAATCAGACATAACAGGCTAGCATGTTATAAAATCCATGTTCTGTAACCTCAGATTATGTAATTCCATCTGGTCACATTATAAGAAGGAATGAGCTGCTTTCGAGAAGGCCCACCAAAAGAAATCAAATGTTTTCAGGACAGGTTTGAATTATGATGAGAGATTAGAAGAAGAAAATGAAAGGAGGCTGTTACATTAAGATAAATAGAAGATAAAATATCATGAAAACCAAATATTGTCCGGTCGACTGAAAACCACCATTGTGGTAATCGCCCACTCTATCACGCTTCAAGTCTGCACTCTGGACTCACCTTCCTTCTCAGCGAGCCATCGCTTAGTGTCTCAGTGCTCACATTTCCATGTACGTACTCATCCAGCACTCAGGGTGAGAGGCACAGTACTCATGCAGCACATGAGGGTAAGAGACATAAGTACTCATGTAACACACGAGGGTGAGAGACACAGTACTCATACAGAAATTTTCGGATGTGAGCAAAGTACTCTAAACAGTACATCAGGGTGAAAGTACAGTACCCATGGAGCGCATCAGGGTGAGAGACACAGTACTCAGACATAACTTCAGGATGTGAGGCAAGTACTCAAACAGAACTTTTGGATGCGAGGCACAGTACTCATCACGAACTTTGGTGCGAGGCACAGAACTCGGAGAGCACTTGAGGATGAGAGTGAAGATATGTCTCATCTTTTTCATCTGTGAGAAAAACAAAAATTATTATTTTCATTCAGTCATTTGTTCATTAGATATGAAAGTCATTTATTGAATCATTCAATTCTGAAAGTCTCACACCATCGCTCCTTAAGGATAGTCAAACTAACTCACCGATCTATTTCCATCATTCAGCCACTGTAGGGGGTTGTCTTTTAAACTTGTCAACTCATCATCAGCCATGACCTTACTGGGCTGACCATATGGTAAGCCGACGTCCAAAAACAGCCACAAACTGGGAACCCTACTCGTCTTTTCTTGGAAAATCAGAGATACACACAGTACTGTCCACAAAGCCTTTATCCATAGCCTCAATGGAGTACTGCTCTTCACCACCTCACCATAGAGCTGGTGCACCAGCATTCTGTGGATCTGTAGCTCTCAAAAGTATTGCTATCTCCTGTGATGAGGCAGTTTCAGTGATCTCTCTATTTTATACCACTCTTTCTCCAACATTGCTCCCTCTGCTCTCTCAATCTTCCAACTCTCTTCAGCGAGTCCAGCATGCATGGTTCGAACAGTAAACCCATCTGGTTCAACTACAAATTCCAGCTGACTGTACACCTCAATCTTTTGTTCCTCAATTCTCACATCAATGGGACTGCCATTCAGGGGTCTTTTTCCCAATTTTACTCCACGGCATTGAGCAAGCAGTACACCACACTTGGTGTCATTTCCCATCCTGACCCTGATCTTTATTACCCCCATTAACCCATCTTAACCCAACCGTCTTGCTTACTCATTTCAATGCTTCCTCCTCTCCTCTATCTTTCCTTCTTTCTTGTTACTCATTCCCTTATTGACTGTTCCAATTGTTGCCCGCTACCCAACTTTCAGTTCAGCCATGCGTTCTATTAATCAGCTCTTGAAGAACGAGAGTTAATAGAAACCTTACCCTGTGCAGTCTGAGATAAATATAATAATAATAATATAATGAGAGGAAAAATATAAAACAACAAGAACATGGGCAGGGTCAAAGGCAGCAAATTTGATTGGTCATAAAGATGTAAGGTGCCACAAATAATTTGGCCAAGTTCAGCGAAACGGAAGGGTTTTGAAAGTTCTAAAAGCCAATTTGTGTTGTACAGTGTTCAAGTATATTGTTACGGATCTGGAAACCATATGCATTCAAGCATACAGATGTCCAAGAGTCAGTTATTCGCTTAAGTACATGTGAGACAGGTCCTTCTTTGTCTAGTGGGAGAATCAAAGGTGTACGTTGCGATGTCCTTTTAGTTAGGTTATTACATCCAACGAACCATCCAACAAACCATCTAGACCATCCAACAAACAAACCGACAACACACTGAACAAGCCTTCACTCGCCTAACCCGCGACTCGCTGTCCGAGGCACGAATCTCTGGCAGTTCCTTCTCGGCTTCCACAAGCTTTGTAACTTCTTTTTGACGAGTATGGGCACGCGTGGAGTGGGGGCGGGGTTTTCCCTGCATGGCCGAAACCCGCCCAGAAAGGGTGACCCATGGGATCCCGTCCAATCAGGGCAAGACAGTGACATCTGTTCCACACCCGCACCCCAGTTCGGGGAGGTCCATAAAAGTTACGACGCCATCCAAAGCGGAGATTCTAGGGGTTCGGTCGTTGGTTCTGAGCAAGTCTCTTGAGAAGGAACGAGAGTTCTTTTGGAGGAGCAAGTTGGTTGTGTGCGCTCTACATTTTTGCTGGTGTTCGTGGAGTTTTCCTGGGTCCCGTCGTGCCCTGATCTCCGACCTGGGACTCCGCTGCCCACTCGGTTTCCTCCGGGCACGAGCCACCACGCGTGTGGACTTGGGCCCGAGCCGCACGACCAATAGCAGGTGCCGCACCGCGGAGCACTCCCTCCCTTCAACGTGCAGGTACCCACGTGAACTGCGACCCACGCTCGTATCTCCTTTCTGGCTGCGGGGATCTTTCAATAAATCGTCTGAGTGTGCGTCTGAGTGTGTGGGCCCGTCTTATAAGTAGAACTGTCAATGTTTTCCATCATTGCAAATTCTTGCTTGCATATCCGCGATAGTCTTCCCCTGTGTTTTTTTTTATTTATAAATAAATTACCATTATTAGAAATGTTCCCAGTTCATTTCGTCCTTTCTTGCATTGGTCCAGCATGGTTCGGATCTGAGTTTTAGCTGGTTTTATACCCAATAATCCGTTCATCCTCGCTGCACCCGATCCGGAGTTGGTAGTTGGTAGTTGGAACTCTACCGCAGTCAGTAGAGTGACCCAGTTCGAGCAAGACGTGCGAGGGTGTGGTTCCGGTAGTCGACATCGCGTAGTTAATTAGGTAAATTGTTTCAGACAAAAGGACCCTACGTACGCGGTTGAGATATTGGCGTTCCAACGGTCGGTTCAGCGACCGCGCCGACTCACGGAATTATCCGGAGCGACGGCCTACCAATTCCGGAGAGTCCGGTGGGAATCGACGTAACTTCCCCACCTGGTGGTCGTTCTCGGCCACTGGTCCCCGGCCCTCAACAATATAATTAAATTGAAATAAAATAAAGATTTTAACGGTCATAGAAAAAAGAAATTCCAGAGGTTTACCGCCGTTGATGCAGCATCTTTTACACCATCTTATTCAACACACAACAACAATTAAGTCTTGCATCTCATGCACGAACTTGGATAATGTATTACCAATCAAATAGTTGTCTCACGGATGAAAAGTTTGTCTTTATAAAGACAATTAGCAAAGTACCCGTCACTTTGCTGACGGATTTAATCTAAAGACAACATGTTGTACATCACAAATACTCTGCTCTATTCATCTATCATTTGCCCGAGGTCATCTTCCATCTGGTGGAAGTCAGCTGACATCACATCATCAACCATTCTAACTGCTCATATACGGCATGAGCAAAAATCACTTCGGCTCCGCTGTGAAGCTCACTGTTGGATGCTTTGGTTTGAACCTCCGTTTAAATGAGCGATATGAAACATTATGAAAATGTTGAATTATTCTCATTCAGATTCCAACATCACTGTGATGCATATTGTTAAATTGTTTAAACTTTCTTGATATAAAAAGATGATTTGTAATACCAGCTCCCACCGAGTGCGCAACACAATACACATTTACATTTGGGGTCTCCCCCACCTGAACCCACTCCCCAGCACAAACATACTTGGAGTACCCTTTTAGACAACATGCAAAATTTGTTGGATTTGGTTCAGTAGTTTTTTTTATTTTAGTTTTTGAAGCGTATACCAACAAATAACAAACAAACATGAATTGAGATTATACATTACATCCCAGGTCTGCGTCAACAGAAAATAAGGATAATGAAGTTATTTTTTCACCAAATATTGACAGTGGTATGTGAACCGCATGGGAGGTAAAGGGGAAGCAGTGTTTCAGGAGTTTTCCCTTCTTGAAAGCAAAACGGTCCACCCCGAAACATCACTTCACCATATTTCCCACAGTGGTTAGCGGAGTAAAGGACCAAAATGACGCATGACTCAAAGGTCCTCTATCGATGACCCGGGCTGCCAAACATGCTTGCTGTCGTGTTCTGTAAGTATGTAGGATATAAATATTAGTTTGAATGTGCTGTGAGATCGGAAGTCTGTTTTGTCAGTGTGTTTTGTGTTGTATCACAAATGGAAGCGATTCTAAAAATATCTCAAATTTTGGTTGAGAAAATTGGTTGCCTCACTAACCCAAATCCAAGATGAAATGCATTCAGAATTAGAAGGGCACTCGGTAGAGAGCATACCTCCACCAGGCTAATTAGCTTAAGTTTGTATCCCACGGATAGGTCGGATCTGGATTCGGAGTGAAATAAATTTAATTGGCTTGTCCTTGTCACGGACCAACTCATCCACCAAGTTTCATCTGAATCTGTCCGCAATTTTCTGAGATATTGTGCGATATATTGTTTGAACCCAATCACTCAATGGTGAAGAATCACTTTAAAAATTCTCGTTTTTTCGGATCCGGATCTTCAGCAAAATCTAATCATTTCGTCCATGTTGCATACCCAAGCTCTCCGCCAAATTCGTCCCAATGCATTCACGACTTTTTGAGATATCCTGTTCACAACAGACA
The DNA here is from genome assembly GCA_035128595.1 of Eptatretus atami. NCBI lineage: Eukaryota > Metazoa > Chordata > Myxini > Myxiniformes > Myxinidae > Eptatretus > Eptatretus atami. Next base: position 28,683,923 of record CM068957.1, read on the forward strand.
GACAGACAGACAGGTGTGAAAAGATTAACCTCCATCCACCTTCGGTGCAGAGGTAATAAGTTGCTTTGCCAAACTACAGCAAACGCTCAAGAGGGAATGATGAGCATTGATTTCTGGTGAGACATTAAAGACACATGATGTGTTTCGACCGAGAGAAGGTGAGTTATTACTGGCACCCCTAACGATTCAAAATCCCGCAAAACCTGTAAATAAATTGCAAATTGTGCAAAATGTAAAAATGTAAAAATGTAAGCTGCTGAAAGATGGTATTAAACTTGAGCTTATCTACGAAAGCTGTGATTATGAAGGAAAGAGGTGCAAATCCATTGAAACACTGTCATGGTTTTTCTGGAGGTTCAAAACAAAATGGCTGGAGTGTGCACGAGAAGAGGTTGTGCACTGAGCAGCCACCACGGCAAATTAAAAAAATACATAAAAACGACAACCTTTTACAGGACCTTAAATATCTGATTCCCATAACAAAACATGTAACTGAGACGTGACATTCATTCTGTGAAAAGCATTAATCCTCAACATCTCTCTCAAACCTCACCAGATAGCGGCTCTTCCTGAAAAGATGCTTTTCCCACTTGGGGCTTTGAATTCCTGAGAAATCACAAAGAAAGAGATTTTGTAAAGCTTTAGTTACAAAAATGTCAGAAATAGGACACAATGAGAGAATGAAGATGTGGCAGGGTCGGTGATATCGAACTGCATCGTTCCTTATGTGTTTCTACATTCAGACATTAAACAACATGACTCGACGCTACCCGACTAAGTATCTTCACACCACTTCACGACGAGGCCAATAAATGTGTGGCATTGTGAAGTGGATGAGAGGATCATCAAAATCACAGGTTCTTCATTAAAGTTACTCAGGCTAAATGAGGAGCACGAATATATCACGTGCATAACAAGGGACATTAGAGAACCTCAATGTACACTGCACATGAATATTATAAGAACATGAGGAAGCAAGGGACGACTGAAGAAGGTTTGTTTTTGATGATTCAAAGCATGGATCTGAGTACAACAGGGAAGTGCCTCAAATGGGTTGGTGAAACGGTTTAAGATTTCATCAAAATGGAAATTTATTTCAAACACTCAATTCCAGGAATTGTGTCGGATCGAGGGATCGCTCAATCCAAAACAATTTTGTTGTGATCACTCAAAAAGGAACATAATTTTCTTGTTTGTGTGTTTTCACCTCACAACATCCCCAACGGATAGTTTTTCATTACTTACCCAACCTTTTCATAACTGTCGCATTTTCCACTCTTTTTACTTCTTCTGCACTTTCTCCTAAGTTGAAAAAGATAGAAAAGTCAATTTGGTATAACACTTTCCGAGGTAGATATAACCAAAAAAGTTACATCTATTTAT
>CM068957.1:28685330-28701223 GCA_035128595.1 Eptatretus atami
TTCCATTACTTACCCAACCTTTTCATTAACTGTCGAGTTTTCCACTCTTTTCTTCTTCTGCACTTTCTCCTAAGTTGAAAAAGATAGAAAGTCAATTTGTTATACACTTTCCAGGTAGATATAACCAAAAAAGTTACATCTATTTTACAAATAGAAGAGGAGGAAAGAGAGATATTTACTTGAGACGTTTCCACATGGAGATTTCCTTGATGTCGTTAGTTTGTTCAGAAACAATAGCTGATTCATGCACCATTCTGTGAATCTGAACACGGATTCATCTTTGCTTCCTGAAAAAGAACATCCACTTCCAATCCACAAGTGAGATACAAATGTGCTTACCAGATATTATATACATTCTCCATTCCAACAAATCTTTTCCTTCCAATACTGTCACTACAATGCCCACCCCACCTTCTCAATGATAATAACTCAAATAAACTGATAATTTAAATTATGTGGCTCCCATGTGCTGGCAAATTCTTTTTCTAGCTTCACAAACTTTGTTGGCCAGCACACATTGATCAATCACCCTTCATGCAAACAGGTCCAAGATGACCATTTATACCTGGGTCAACACTCAAAGAAACCCCCAACCTGACAACCAGGGTGAGCTTTAATCCTTCTCTCCAACCAATCACTTTGTGTAGTTCATTCTATTGCAACAACTCATTCTTAGTCGTTTCTCAAACAAACTCCTTTCATCGTTCTCTCAAAAAACTAGCTATCATGACGAACACTCATATCTGTTATCACAAAACCGATCATCCCACAACTTACCCTTGACCATGATCCAATATGCCATATTTTTTTTTGACCATCTAAACTTGACCTTCAACATTTAGGACAGCAGTGTAAATTAAAAATGTCGTCCACATCTGCAGTTTATCCAGAAAACTCAACATCATGACTCGAGAAATTATCTCAGATGAATTATTCAATAGAACGAATAGGGTGTTTTTTCTTTGATTTGTACAACCTAAAAAAGTAGGTCAAGCCACACAAATGAAAGTATCAGTGCACAACATCAGTGCAGGACGACTATTATGTTGCAATGAACATCTGACTGGGGAAGCTTACCCTTGTGATTACATGATACTAGAAGGTTTCATCAAAGCGGGATGTCTTGGTACCCAGTTATCACTCCAGCAGTTATAAAGTGGCAGTTCTAAATTACGTCTCTTATTAATTACATCACACACGAGTACAAACACCACAACAAAATACTCCACGTAAAACTACACAAACACACACCACACAAAACAATCCTGGCAAGGGTCTGCAAATCTCTGATTGCTCTTTTTCTTGTTTTGCTTTTTTTCTATTTGGATGGGGGTTAAATGGGAAGCCGTGGCGAGTTAGTTGATAGTTGCTTCCATTAGGAGACCAAGCCAGCACAGGTGCAAATGAGTGAAAGCATGGAGAGCTTGAGATAAATTCTGTTCAGATCAAAACAAATGATGTCAACCCCGCATAATTTTATCCCATTATTGATTTTCATTCGAAAATCCTCGACATGGCAGAAAAAAGGGAGAAAATCCTAAATGGTGGTTGAGTACTCCAAGGGTGCAAGACTTGGCTTTAACCCGGAGGGTATGATGTAAAATAAGCGTAAATGTGGCTTGCTCCGCTGGCTATTTAATGAGGGCAATTTTTGTTCGATTGGACAAATTGTCACATTATGGTGAAAAATGTGAAACGTCTATAATTAGGTCATGACCTTAAAGGTTGGTCAAGGTCAAAAACAATTAGGACAACCCTGCCTACTTCTATTCACAATATTTGTGCAAAATTAATTACAATTCAGTCTGAATACAGCTCGGAAATTGATAGTTTGCAAATGTGGAGTGTTGAGAGTGCAGGAATGAATGAATTCATGAATAAAATAACTAGAAGGCACTCTATGACGTCCGAGGTTATCAGTAGCCTCCCGCACATTATTACATCAATACACAACCTTGACACAAGTTTTGATTTGAATCCATGAACCCAGATTCAAAATATTAATAATTCTAGTTGCCAGACATGCATCTGATCAGGTAAAATTTAAAACAAATATTTCCCATGACTATGACATCATCATTGTGACATATCTTGTTAATTGATGAAAGTTCAGAGAGAAAAGTTTTATATACAAGATATTTGTTCAATCCAATATGTCTGCCAACCATGTGACCTATTAATTCGAGCAACACCCCATCGCTTCGCTGATGGAACAATTAGTCGTCCTGTTTGCCAAAAAAATTTGGGCGAGAAGAAAAGGAAAGGAAGACAAATTATCGTACATAGAGTGCTTTAACCCTACATCCTCCCACTCCCCCCTCCCGCCCCCGGTTCTCCTGATTCCTTCCTGCTGGAAATGTAAACACAAATTGAAATTGTAATTAGCATCTGCCACACCACCAGGTGGATAGACACTGTGCATATTTCCATCGAGAATTTATACCGCTTCTCTGCCCGCCACACCCTCTGAGCAGCAAAGCCACATAGTCCTAGTACCCCCCACAACACACTCGCACACACACACACACAACCACACAACACACACACACACACACACACACACACATCACACACACACATACCAAAGTTATATTTTACCCCGAGTTTGGAGTTTATTAACTTGAAAGATGTGGCTTACTAGAGGAACAAATATAGACAGTGAAGATACATAGCAGTCAGAAGAGAGAGAGAGAGACGAGAGGAATGCCGTTTATAAGTACGATGTTGCATAGATTGCATGAACCACTCTCGTTATCCCAAGCTTGGGAAACATGTGGTGAAGTTTCCCCTCGAAACTGTCAAGCTTTACGGAGAAGAACAATGTTTTAGGTTTATTCTTCAAAAAAATTCATAGCTGCCAACACAATATCTATACCGTCATATATGATGATTGTGACATTCTTATGAGTCGTTTGCAGCAGTGAAAATTTGCGTTTAATCGAATTAACGATTGCAGAGAAAACAGAGAAATAGCATGGCGCATGTACTACAGGACAACCCGAAAAATAATGCCACCGGCGGACTTCGTCAGCAGAGACAATAAAAAATAAATAAATAATAAATTTCTTCATGGTGTTTAAATATAATCCTGCGGGTCTAAGAACGCCGGGTGGCATAAAATGGGTGGGGGGGGGTGCCAAGTATAGAAACAAAGCCCCACAAACACAAGAAGCCCAAACAAAACTGCACAAACTCGCGCACGAAGCTCGTCCACGAGCCGCGACCGGGTACACAAAAGAGCGAGAGCGAGAGAGAGAGAGACGCACAACAGGAAACTCATGTCCGAGGCGGTCGGACCGAGCGCGACTACGAGGACCAACGAGACAACAGCGGAGGTAGAGAGACCCCACTGGGAGGTACCCGGACAGGGCCCGGCCGCTCGACAAGGGAAGGAAGCGGGAGGAAGGTGACGGGGGCGGGGGCGGGCGAGAGCGCGCGACCCCACAAACACCCGGGTTGAACGGCCAGCCGAAGGACGGGACACACAGAAAGCAACACCCGGCGGGAAAAACAGTGAGATCGCGGGCGAGGCGAACCCAGGGGCCGCGCAGACACGAGGGGGGTAACGGGCGGCATCGGACAAGCCCAGGCAGCCGGAGGCGAGAACAAAAAAAGATAGAGAGAGAAGTCACTAAGGGGGGGAAAAACCGCTGGAAGACCGGTGGGGGGGGGAAAAGGCGCGACGCGCGGAAAGAGGAAACAAGAGAAACCAGATAAACCAAGGCCGGAGAAGGCGCGGAGGAGAGAAAAAGCCAGAGCCGCCAAGACGCGGCCAAACACGCTCACAGGACGGAGCGGAAACACGAGCGCAGCCAACGAAGCAGAAGCGCGGGGCCAGACACCCGCGGCAGAGGACGCGAATCACGGGGACACGGGGACAGGGCGGGACGGCACGGGCCCGGCCCGGCAGGCAAAAGGGAGAGGGGAAGCGGAGGAGGAGGCGGAGGGGCGAACGCCGCGCGGGGGAGAAAAACAGGAAGGCGAACAGGGGGCCCGCCGGACAGAACTCACGGGAAGCCCCGCGGCAGGGGAAGAGGAAGGAAAGAGCAAACGGCAGGAGCAACGGGCGAGGAAGGGCGGGGGGGGGAGGGGCGGGGGAGGAAGCCGAGACGGCTGGCGGGGGCAGCGGAGAGGGAACCGGCACCCCGAAGGGAGACGGCCAAGGGAGACCAGCAGGCGGGGCCGCAGGGGGCGATGGGGGGGAGGACCACGGCGGCGGCCGGGCGGCGCAAACGGCGGTGAAACGGGGGAGGGGGGGGAGCGGGCGAGGAACGGAAGCAACGGCCGGAAGGGGGAGAGCGAACGGCAGGGGGAGCACAAAAAAGGGCGGGGGGACGGGAAACCCGACGGTGGGCGCAGGGACAGGACGGGCACTCGAACAAGGGGCCCCCAGGCGGGTACCGCCCAGCCCGCGCCAAACCGACGCGGAGGAGGAGGCAAGGGCAGGGCCGATGGTCCAGTGGGGGCCGGCACAAGGAGGGTGCCCCCAAAAGGGGGAGAGGAAGCAACAACGGAAAGGTGAACGAGGGGGCAGCAACAACGAACGGGAGCGAGAGAGGCAGAGCCGAGGGCAGGAATGAGGGGGTAGCGAAAGGGCACAAAGGACAAGGAAAGCGGACAAGGGACAAAGAGGGGGGGAGAGGGGGCGGGCGACGGAGCGAGGACGGAGGAGCGGAGCGCGGAGCGCCAGGCTAAAAGAAAATCCACAAAAAGGCGGGGGCGGCAAGAGAAAGAAGAGAGATGGACGAAGAGAAGAAAAAGAACAAACGACGCGACTGGCAGGAGCAGACGACAACGCGACGGAAAAAGCGGCGAACGGCGAAAAAACCCTCGGACAAGAGAAAGCCAAAGGGGAGAAGAGCCGACGGCAGGACCGCAAAGAGAGGGCAGGGGCAGGCCACGCAAGAACAGACAACGGGCCGAAGCAAGGACAAGCGGCGGCCGACGGCGCGGCAGCGAACGCGGAGAGGAGGACGGGCAGCCGCAGGAAGAGGAGCACAGCGAGGCGGGGGAAAGAGGGGCAGAGGGACCAGAGCGCGGCGGGCCCCAGCGGGGAGCGAAGAGGGCGGGAGAAGCGGGAGGGGCGAAACGAAGCGCGCGCCGAGCAGGGCGACCACCAGCAGGGAGAGAGGAAAGCGACGAAGCAGCACGGCCACGGGGGGAAAGGAGCGGAGGGGCGCGCGAGGAGAAAACGGGGACGGGGGAGTTTTTTGTGATGTGTTTTATTTTTTCGTGTGATGTGTGTGGACCATCTCGATTCAGTACGGCCCGAGTCTGGCTCTGACTCCTTCAGCATGGCTTGGAACGAATCATTTCTTCTGTGAGGTCAGGTGATAATCTTCCCGATCAGCTCGACGAGCTGTCGAGCATGACGTCTCGAATCTGCTTCCACTTCGAGTTGAACAGAGCAACACAGAATCCAAATCTGTCTCTCATCTCGCTGTAAGCGTTTGTACGCTTTCCAACTGCACAGCAGTACGTCGATTCACTTGCAACGTATTCACTGTTATGCGAAAGACTCCTTGCGTTTAGTTCTACTTTGGAGTGTGTCCGTAGTCCAATGGGAGCGAGGCGGACATTACGCTTTCGCTACGCGATCCGAGAATTCCTCCGTACCTGACGCTCCACTCCTTAACAACGAATTATCAAACTGACGCTGTAATACTGCCACTATTATCCTTCCAGTGACTTGAGGGCTTGCACGCTGTTTAGATCGGTAGCTTGCGAGTGCTGTAATATTTGACTTCGTGACGATCAAAATGCTACCAGGACAGTAGACCAGGAAAACCAGCATAGAAACCCTTATCTCGAGCGTGCACATCGTTTGGTGAAGTGTCTCGCGGTGTTTCTTGTTTCACTATTCAGTTGTTCATCGTTTGCGATTTCATCGAGGACTCCATGATTCGCGTAACCTCTACAAGACCGGGTTGCCAATCAGAATGAGCCGACCAGCATGTCGCTGAAGGCCTTGACTTGCAGACCCTTTGGCTTCAGAGGGGGCGTCAAATAATTGCATGCGCACGTGAAGCTGAAAAAAAATACTATACACTTGTCCTACGAATTCAAAGAAGCCTGCACGGTCTACGCATCCCACTTGTCGACCAGGCCGACTAAGTTGCAGTATGGTGTCGATCGGCATGCACAAATATTGCCGAATGTTCTCTGTTTGATCATCCTGCATCCCATGATCGCCACTCAATTAGATGCGTTATCGTATAATTGTCCTCGGCAGTTAACGATGTCCAATTCCATGTGGCTTTCAAAAAATCCTGATGCGTTCGCTTGCTGGAGTTCCAGTCCTGTGTTGTCAGGAAGTCAATAACGCTCCACTGGGCCCGTTTCTCGTATGTATCGTTAGAATAACTGTGAGCTGTCGATGTGGCTTATGTCAGAGAGTAGAATCCCACTACCAGAGAAGTATTTTGCCTCTTTCACGACGAGCGACGATGTTATCCAAACAGAGTTTTCTTGATTGACGGAGATTAACTCTTCACATGTCGTAAGTGAATAAGTAGTTGGTGTGCCACTACCTTGGTGGCATTTCTGAATTGCTGCGCCAAAAAATGATCGTATTCCGCAAGTAATCCATTAAACCAAGGTAGTTACCATTCACCGTGAACCCAACTTTAATCCGATTCCACGGAAACTCCAGACCTACGTCTCAGCGAGAAACAATCACCTCACACTTCGTATTCAGACCTCCCTCCAATAGGACGCATCTCCAGCCACTGGTACGATGTTCAGTGTCCACACGACCTGCGGATGTTGCTCGTCGACAAGGCAGTATGATATTCGCACAATGTTACATGCGATGACGCTTCTATCACCTCGATAGAACGATCTGCATGCTTCCATCGGTGAATCCTTCCCCGCCCAGGCAGTTAGCGCTGTCCGTATAGATAGTGTTCCTAAGCGATTGCAGTACAAGTTTCCGGTTGATGTGGAGAAGCAAAGCAGGACCCTTTTCACGGACTCTCCGTTTTGTATTCTTACTGGTAAAAAAGATTCTGGAGCAGCATTCCTACCTTTCAACGAAACTGTATGTTGAATCGTATGAAGGTGCGGAGGGTGTGGTCCGGTTCGAATTTCTGCAGGGCTCCAAATCCGTGATGCCCATATTCTATCATCTCTGACAACGGTGTTCGCTCCATAGGCCAAACCAACCAATGTCATTGGCAAAGCCAGGTCCACACTTAAGTCAATATATTCACCTTTCTTCATCTGAGCATGTTCTTTCATCGGTGAACTTCCGAGATGTGGCATCTGACGCGGGGGTTGCGTTGCCAAATCACTTGTTCCTCTCATCTGTGTTTCAGCCTGTCTTATGACGAATCGCTTTGTTTGTTGCAGGAGTGAAAAACTCTGAATTTTCCGGGTCTTGTTCGACGACGGCCTTGGTCTTCATCCTATTTCCTGGAACGTTTTCCCGCTTTTGAGCACCACTCATATCCGTGGAGCCCTGGATTTGTGCCTTCGTCACCGAAAGCCGCTCTATTGTGGTTTTCTGCGCTTGTAGGTACCGAGTAACCGAATATCTCAGAGTGCACGTGGACGTACCAGAATCACGAACAACAAGTATTTTCCACACCTGAACATATAAAGTCACACCTTTTTTACTATGCGTGTCTCGCTCAGAAGTCAGGTACTGTCACATTCCTCTTTGGCAGCCGCCAGTTTCAGTTGTGTAGTAAATACTACCCCTGCCGGCCGTGTTGCTGTTGCTGCCTGCCTAGTTTACCACCGTCGACTTTCACCTTTCACCTCTCCTCTGGCTGGACTTCTGTATTCATCTGCCTTGCTGGGCTCTGGCGGCAGTGCCGTAGTTAGTTGTCACGCTCAACCATCGACATCGTATGTCAATCCAAAAAAGATCCGAATCGGATCCCCCAATCCCGATTGTTCTCCTGTGTTGGGAATTTTTCACCCGTTGGATCCGTTCTGTGACGGGAAGAAACGGCTTGAAAAAGCCAAACTTGAAAATATATCCTACAAGAGTTTACAATCTTCATTCACCGACAATAAAACTTGAGAGGATCGCTAGTCAGATGCGATTTTCAAAAATGTCATCGAAATTGTGGGCCCCGAAATGTGGCCCCAGGCCATGGCCAACACCTGCCCACCCCCTAAATCCTGTGTTTTGTGGGTACTACTCACAACCCTTTGCTTTCATCCGCTTACCAAATATCCTTTATCTATTTCTCAAAACCTCTTGAGTTAAACCCTTCCAACATCATTCACACTCGGTGTTACCACACCAACTTCTTCTGCCGTGACCGAACAATATGTTACCCTTCCTCAATGTCCCTAACTCCCGCTCCTTCAAACTACACAGAACCGTGTTCTACAATCCTTCCTGCAGAATGAAAAATTACATATTTAGTTGTCTCATCACCGAAAAAAACGGTCTCCCACAACTCATTTCTACCAATTTCATTTGCTGCACCTCCACCACTGCTCTTGGACCCTATGCACCTCCCCCACTGCCACACCCGCTACACCCTCCATTCACCACCTGTCTCCATTGCCACCTCACTTAACTGCCCGCCCCCATTGCACCGGTCCCCACTGCCCGCTCCTGTTGCACGTCACCAAATGCCCGCACCATTGCATCGTCACCACTTGCCCACACCCATGCACCCGCACCACTGCCCGCACCCATTGCATCGTCCCACCACTGCCCACACCCATTGCGCACCTCACCACGCCCGTCCCATTGCACTGTCCCACTGCCCTCCCGTTCATCTCCACCCACTGCCCGTCCCATTGCACCTTAGAGGATCTTGATCATCATGTTCATTTCTTATATCTTTTCAGACCGTGTTCATGTTGAAGTTGTAATAAAGTCGCCAACTGATTAAAACACAAAGAGAATACAGTCTTAATTAGAACACGGCGGCAAGTTGGATCCAAGGCACGTGCCTGCGTAGGCAGCCCAAATCGCCGGTTGTGACTACACCACTTTGAAGACCCGATCTGCTATCGTGGCCGCACTCATTCACTTCCCACAGTGCCATACACGGCCCCTGACATGCTCCGAAAAGGTTGAAAAAGTCCAAACAGGCCCACCAATCGTCGCCACTGGCTCACGTGAAGTTGGCTACTTCGTATTCACAATGGTCTGAAATACGCATGCAACCAAAATCACTGCCGCGATAAAGTGTTGCATTACTAGAGTGCTGTGACGACCTGGCCAAATCTAACAAGATCCAACAGGTGGTAGGCCTTTCTAAACAAACCCATAGAGGTGGGTAATGGCGCCATTAAAAACTTCTGTTCCGAAGATAACACTATGGTGGCCAGAGTAACTACATATATGCGTCGAGACAAGACCGTGATTGAAACAGTGCCGGCTTGGGCCCGGGCCTTACTGGTCAACGGGAATATGCAAATTCCTTATATCAAATGCCCTATTGTGACGCATGAATTAACTACACAAAGCGATCATGCGTGGATTTCTTACACGAGAATGCCGCCCATGAGAATCCAGCTTACCTCCTTGGTGACAAGAAACAGACATGACCGTAGGACGTTTTCCAATTCACTGACTAAAAATCTGGCAAACGGTCAGCACTACATACTGCACACACTCAGTGGAAGCAGCTAGCAGCGCATATCAAAAGGCCAAGCAATTCACCATCAGACAGAAACGATCCATGCTCCTACTGTGGCAAAAGGGCCGGGAAGACGCCGCAGCCCCACTGTTCGCAAGACAGAATGTCGCGCATGATGGTCACATATGTGGGCATTGCAATCGCTATAATCACATGGAGAGGTATGTCGCGTAGGAACAAACCTAAACGCACGAGTGCCTCTTTCTAATAACAATGAAAATGTTGTGTTTTGATACCCTATGGATTTTATGTATCAGCACAACAGTCGAATGAAACTCTAACCATACTGGCATGAATGTAATGAGTTTGATAACTTTAATTTCGGGTCGATCACACTGTTGAGCTTCCATCACCCTTTCTGACACCATGTTTTGACAAACCTCTCTAATACATGCATCAGGATGAGTTCAAAAAACCTCAACCATCTTGTTAATTGATGTCAAAATCATGCACGAAACTACGCAGCCCTGCTTTACCCCACTCAACATGACTTGCTGTCCCATGCAGCACAGGGTGCCAGAGTTGCCGTGCTGTATAAAGGTCATCCACCGCTTGTTCCAAATCTGACCTCACCAGTAACCTGAAATGCACATGCCAACAAGGAGCAATCAATATCCTTAGGCCACTGCTTACTCCGGCGTTGTCGGGCAAACAAACGGGCCAGCCGTTGAAACTAGGCAAATGACCTATGTCAACATATAGCTCGACAATCTTCCTCAGCAGAGAAAAGCCTTGTTGCCCTTGACATCATGCCGGATAGCTTCCCCAAATTGTATAGACCCGACATACAGCAGCGGACGTACAGCAGTCTACAGGAGACCCCACCAACAGCTGTGCCGATTGCCCTCAGCGTCGTCGGACCCCCCCGACCACCCCGACAAGCTTGCGTTCCCCGCCAATTTAAGTGCACATTCTGTATATACTCTTGTCTTCAAAATTGAAAGTATTTGAATATAAATTGGTGTGCGTGCTGCGCACGCCGTGGTGTGTGGTTCACAGAGACTTTTTTTGGCGTATATTGTGCTCACTTGCCTTTTGTTTTTTTTAATGCCATGAACAATCTTGGTACATCATGTATGAATATTGATGCAAGTTCCTTTGGAATTGTGTTGTCTTCTGAAAGAAATGAATACCTCTTTTTTGGGGGGGCAACCCCTCCATTGAATTCCCTGCATAGATCCCGTCAGACCCCAACTTTTTTAATGCCATGAACAAACGTTGTACAACAGGTGATGAAGGTTGGTTAAAGTTTCATCAGAATTGTATTTTAGTTCTAAAGAGCATATACCTATTTTTGGGGGGAGAACCCCCGTAAACATCTTAGGGCCGATATTTTAATGCATGAACAAACTTTGTTCGTATTCGTTGGTGAATTGTTTGGTAAATTTCATCAAAAATCGTCTGTGTGCAGTTTCAGAGAAGTTGAAGTATTTGTGGCACGGACGGATGGACTTCCATCCTTCATCTCCCCGGAAAATATGTTCCAGTGAGCTAAAAATCACACATCCCCATGAGAGTACTTACCATTGCCAAGTTAAAATTTTCCTTGGTTGTTCGAGATACAAGGTCCAACGTTTTCCTTTTTTTCACATGGCTCCACACCACGTGATACCTATACGTGCCGATTTACCATGAAAACAGTACATGACCATTTGAGTATTTGAGACGAATTTGGAGGGTTTTTCATGTTCTGTAAGCTACGCCACGCGCATGCGCAGTGTGCCTCCCTGGTAATAAACTTGCAGCTTTCACTATGTGTGTCTGGCCTTCACCCCGCAATCCTCAGATATGCCGACAATTGGCGACAGTTAGTGCTTGCCAAGTCGCATTGCTCACAATGCGTCCGTGGTGATTCTGGTGGACAACCAGCCAGATGAGACTGGGAAAGTCTTGCATCATTGGGACAATACTATCACAGCTAACAAGATGCGGCCGTAATGGATGCTGATCAGTGCCGAGCCGCTCTGCTCACCGTGTGAGCAAAACAACATATGCCCTATGAAGATTCTGTCTCCCGATAAACGAAGGACAAAACCTTTGTGCATGATACGATAAACCGAAGAACATGATTTTGCTCAGTATGTCGGATAAAAGAAAAACCCATTGTGGTGGATGTCCAGGGTAAGACATTGCATGGAAGATGTGCTGGAACACCAGGCCAGCCAGTCAATCATGAGTTCCAGCAAACTTCATGGCTGTTTAGCCAGGAGACAACGAGAACCAGACTTCAGACCGGTGAACGCCAAGTGCGAGAACTTTACACCAATGAACTGAACTGTGATTGTAGGTGCGAGGTGAAGTCACCGACAATGATGTAACGAACTACCCTTGTGATCATCAGGGAAATGGGTCCGACATTGTTTGGCTAATTGCTTGAATCATCAAACTGTGATGGCCTGTGATCAAATGATTGGCTTGTGATGTTAATCACAATGCATTCTTGACAAATACCCCTCAATTGTGGAGATGGTGTTGCGCACCTTTTAAATATTAAGCCAAAACCTATTAGATGAGAGTTCTACCAAATCTTTTTAAGCAGGTCTGACCTCACATGATGCGTCCAAAGATCGAGCAGGCTCTGACCGCCTGCAGATGAGTGTTATCAGTCCTGTTGATTCAGTGATTGGGCATGTCCAATGTTCCTGTAATAATCAGATGTCTGTTGGATTGTTGTGATATAACAACCAATCAACAGTATTCCAAACAGGACCATATCCTCTGCCTAAGGCGGATGATTTGTTCGCGACGCTTTCTGGTGGAAGAAGTTAGGCCGCTGGATTTGAATGCTATACTAGATGTTTCTTGATGAGGACTCCAATAAGTATCCGTGTAACACTCACCAAGAGGTTTTTGTTATTACCGCTTCCTTTTCGGAATCGAAATCAGCCGCTGATGCATATTTCAACGCAATATGGAAATCTGCTAAAGCAATTCCATAGTTTTATATTCAAGATGATTTTTTGATCACCGCCGCCGCAATGATGACGGAACATTTGTGTAACCTTGAGCGGTTCTCAACGTCTTTGTGAAGGCCGTGAAGTGAAACTGACAAATGGTCGATATGTTTCCGAAGTGGACTTCTCGTCGTATTCTCAGTGCTGATGCATAAGGCCCAGCACGTCCAAACGAAGCTATCAAGGATGCTCCGATCCTTGCGAACACGGACCAGCTCAAAAGCTTTCCTGGATATGTTAAAATATTACTGTAACTTTCTTCCGAATCTGAGCACCTCATTGAGCCTCTCCACAAAATCCTTGAAATGGTTGTTGATGCTTATGGTGTACGCAGTGTCTAGCGGTTTGCTGCGGCAAAAACGGTGCTTGTTCAATCTCAAGTGCTGTGTACTATATACTGCTAAAACCATTGTTCTCATCGTATGCCTCCTCTTATTGCATTGGCGTGTTACAGGCAAGTAATAGGATTACTCAGCCTTTAGCCAATCATCACGCACTTTCCAGAGCGGAGCGTAAACTTCCATGGTTGAAAAAGAAGCTCCGTATGTAATTTGTTAACAAGATGCATCAGTATCTCTTTCTGTCGGACATTTGAAACTTGTAACCGACCACGAAAACCATGCAATCCCTTCAAGAGGTAAGAGAATTAACCCACAGCTCTGCACGCATTCAGCGTTGGCTGAGAAGTTAGCAGCTATGACTATTCACAAGTATCGTCTGGCAGTGGAATTTATCTGATGCTTGATGGATTACCATTCCACTAACGTGTTAATGTAACTGCACCGCGAAAATTTCTTTTATGACATGAGTGTGAGTTTTGACTGTCTAATGCTCCAATCTCTTCCAAACAAATTGACAATGACAAATGGACCCGACCTTCTATGGTCAAAAACATTATTATCGTGGCTTCTGGTCCAACTTACCCTCTGAATCCAGACAAATTGAGCCATACCTTGCTCGTAAAAATGATTGTCTTACATTCTGGTTGCCTGCTGTGCACAGATCATGCACCGCCAAAGTTCAAACAGGTGTTATGAGCTTACATGAATCACATCCAGAGATTTAACCATGAGGCAATTGCTAGGAGCCATGTTTGGTTGCCGGTACAGATGAAACCTTGAAGCTCCGTTCCCATGCTCCTTGTGTCAGCCACTGCCCAACTCACCTGATGGCACCGCTTTCACATTGTGTGTCCTGCCTTCCAAACCTGTCTCGAATTCACATCGATTACGTTGTCCATTTCAGGAAGAGTTGTTGTTACTGTGCTATTCAAGTGTTATTGAATGTTTAGCCTTATCTCCTGAACTAAGCGAATCACGTTGAAAGTTTGCTTCCCATGTTTGCCATTATGGTTGCCAGATTGTTAGTTGTGTGATATGGCTGTTTTCACCTAGCGCGTTTTCAATTTCTTGAAACAAAATGTGTCAAGACTATGCAGTCTCCCTTCAAGCTTTCGAAATGTAGCTGAAAGAGCTTCAGGGATCAAGATTGTTCAAAAAGCAAATGACGTTTCTTCTCTCAAACCAATTATCACTTTTGTATTTTACATATAGACACGTCCGCACACAAACACCTGGACGCGCCCGCAGAAATGATGTTGTCGAATGCTAAAAACACGCTTAGACCTGGATTCATCCGAATGATTCGTCCAGTGCGACCACCAGTTTAAACAGAAGTGTACCATGACGAGGACCTCAGTTACACGTGACATCAATGTGTTCGATCCTGTTTTTCGTGCTGAAATTCGCCATGATCTAAATGCTCACTGTCATGTGTAATTCGAATTGCACTCTTATTTTTTGTGAACCGTCCATATGACAATCAAACGTAAACTATGACCAGTCCGCCTGCAGCTTTGACCCACCTCCAAACATATTCAGCCCTTTGATGTGATTCCCTGTGTCTGTTCCATTTGTGAGCCAAGTCCTGAACCCACTGAGCGACGCGTCGTGGTGGTGACCTGCTCCTCTCCTTTCTCTCATCTCTCTTGAGACTGTTTTGTTGGGTAATGTTGTGCAAATTTTTATGTTGAAGAGAGACACATCAAACAAGCCTTTGTTCGAGTCACTCGGGCAATTTACATGAAACCGCCATGTTAACGTGCCAGCACACCGTTCGTTGAGTATTCTTGCTTCAGCGTTATTAATCAGAAGCCGCTACACCATAAGCAACCCGCTTTGCTAACGAACACACCTCGGATTCAGTTTGGTAGTACATACCTGCTATAATTCCTTCCCCTTTCACATGGCTTGCCTACCGTCTTACGTAGACTCTCACACAATGTCGCTTATATTTCGTGAAGGATTGCTCGGTGACTCACGTAGACGTTCTGACATCGCAACCGAAACCCACTTTTTAAAGTTTTTTTTTTTTATAACCAGTTAATGATTCTCCTTTTAAAGTAAAAATGTGTTATAATAAACAATAAACCGAGGCATATAATGGTTAAAGTGTGAGTTCCCGATTTATCAAATAAAATTATTTGTGTTCTCGAGTCGTGTTTCCATGTACTCAGTTGTTTCGCTTCACATAGATGTTTTCTAGCCGAAATTCGGGGACCATAAATAAGACAAACAAGGTATTATGTCATCTCTCCTTTTATTTCGATTTTTGTTATTTTACGGGTAAACGACTTCGTGAATCTCTCGTCAATTCATCTCTCTCTTTTACAAATAGAAGAGGAGGAAAAGAGATATATTTACTTGAGACGTTTCCACATGGAGATTTCCTTTGATGTTGTTAGTTTGTTCAGAAACAATAGCTCGTTCATGGCACCATTCTGTGAATCTGAACACGGATTCATCTTTGCTTCCCTGAAAAAGAACAGTACACTTCAATCCACAAGTGAGTACAAATGTGCTTAACCAGATATTATATACATTCTCCATTCCAACAAATCTTTTCTTTCCCTTTCCAATACTGTCACTACAATGCCCCCCCACCTTCCAATGAAATAACAATAAACTGATTAATTTAATTAATGTGGCTCCCATGTGCTGGCAAATTTTTCTTCTAGCTTCACAAACTTTGGTTGGCCAGCACACACATTGATCGATCACCCTTCATGCAAACAGGGTCCAAGATGACCATTTATACCTGGGTCAACACTCAAAGGAAACCCCCAACCTGACAACCAGGGTGAGCTTTAATCCTTCTCTCCAACCAATCACTTTTGTAAGTTCATTCATGCAACAACTCATTCTTAAGTCGTTCTCTCAAACAAACTCCTTCATCGTTCTCTCAAATAAACTAGCTATCATGACGAAACTCGATATCTGTTATCACAAAACGATCACCCACAACTTACCCTTGACCCATGATCCAATGA
>CM068957.1:28713640-28724586 GCA_035128595.1 Eptatretus atami
TCCTTCAATGTCCCTAACTCCCGCTCCTTCAAAACTACACAGAATCCTGTGTCTACAATCCTTCCTGCAGAATGAAGAATTGACATATTTAGTTGTCTCATCACCGACAAAAACGGTCTCCCACACCTCATTTCTACCAATTTCCATTGCTGCACCTCCACCACTGCCTGGACCCTATGCACCGTCCCCACTGCCCACACCCGCTACACCTCCATCACCACCTGTCTCCATTGCACCGTCACTACTGCCCGCCCCCATTGCACCGTCCCCACTGCCCGCTCCTGTTGCACCGTCACCAATGCCCGCACCCATTGCATCGTCACCACTGCCCACACCACCCATTGCAGCCCCCCCTGGTGACCGCACCCACCTGCCGCACCCATGATCGTCACCACTGCCCAACACCCATTGCAGTCAGCCACTGCGCCGCCCCATTGCACTCGCCACCACTGGCCACACCTGCACCGTCATCGTCCTTCAGGCTGTCCCCAGCCCATGATCCCGTGATCTCAATCCCGCCATGCACCTAGAGGATTCTGATCATCAGGTTCATTCTTTAATCTTTCAGACCGTGTTCATGTTGAAGTTGTAATAAATTGCCAACTGTGATTTAACAAAGAGAAATACAGTCTTATTTATGAACACGGCGCAAGGTTGACCAAGCCACGATGCCTGCGTAGGATGCCCAATCGCCGGTGTGACTACACCACTTTTGAAGCCGTCGACCTGCTATCGTTGGCGCACTCATCACTTCCCACAGTGCTCATGACACGCCCCTGGACATGGCCGCTCCGAAGTTGATAAAGTCAAAAGGCCCACAATCGTGCGCCACGGCTTCAGTGAAGGTTGGCTTACTTCGATCACGATGGTCCTAATAGTCGATGCAACCAAAAATTCACTGTCCGCGATGAATAAAGTGGTGCAGTTACTAGAGTGCGTTGACGACACCCTCGTCCAAGATCTAACAAGATCACAGTTGGTTTATCCTTTCAAACAAAACCCATGAGGTGGTAATGGCGGCCCATTAAAAAACTTGCTGTGCGCTGGGAAGAGAACACTATCGGTGGCCAGAGTCACATACATATATATCGTTCAAGACCGTTGAGAAAACAGTGCGGCAGCTTGGGGCTCGCCTACGTGGTTCAAGGGGGAATGACCAAATTCCTAATTCAAATGCCCTAGTTGTGACGCTGATTAACTACACAGAAGCGATCATGTGATGTTCTACACGAGAATGCCTGACCTATATCCAGCTTCCTCCGGTGACAAGAAACAGGTACATGGACCCTAGAGGTACGTCGTCCAATTCACTGAGGCTAAGAACGTGCAAACGCGTCACATCTCACTACTGACCACCACTCCAGTGGAAGCAGCAGCAGACCATTCAAAGCCAGCAAGTCCCCATCAAGAGACAGAAACGACCCATGCTCCTACTTGTGGCAAAAGGGACGCGGTAAAGCGCCGCACCCAACGTTGCAAGACAATGTCGGCATATTGTCACAGATGTGCGGCATTGCATCGCGAAATCACACAGGAGAGTCGTATTCGCAGTACGGAACAAACCTAAACGCACGAGTGCCTTTCTATATAACAATGAAAATGTTGTTTTATACCCATGTATGTTCTATGTATCAGCACAACAGTCGATGAAACTCCTACATATTCTGGCATGAATATGAGTTTTAACGTATTAATTCCGGTTCGATCACACTGTCAGAGCGTCCATCACCCAGACCACCAGTTTATGACAATCCTCTCAATACATGCATCTCAGATAGAGTCAACCTCAACATTTGTTATTGTGGACTGGTCAAAAATCATGCACAAAGACTACGCAGCCCTTGGCTTTGACTCCACTCAACCATTGACTGTGCTGGTCCTCGCGATAGGGCCAGACACAGGGGCCAAGTTCCTTGTGATAAAGTCATCCACCGCCTTGGTGCGCAAATCTGACCTCATCCAGTAACGCATGAGAATGCACAACTGCCAACCAATGGAGCATCAATATCCTTGAGCCACTTTACTCCGCTTCGGGCAAAGACAAACGGTCCAAGCCGTTTGAAACTGGCAAATTGACTCATGTACAGAGATAGCCTCACAAGCTCTTCCTCAGCAAGAACTGTGGTGTGCCCTGACATCATGCCGATAGCTCCCCAAGATTGGGTGATAGACCGACAGTACAGCAGTCGGGCAACGTCACACTGCAGTCGTTTACAGAAGACGCCACCACATACGCGCCATTGCCCCTCAAGCGCGATCGCTCCCACCAAACGGCCCCGACAAAGCTGCCGTTCCGCCGCAATGTTAGTAGCAAATTCTGTATAACCTTCTTGTTCTTGCATAAATTGAGATATGAATGATATAATATGTGTGTGTGCGTGCGCGCACGCGCGTGTGTGGTGGGTCAACCAGGAACTTTTGGGCTATTTGGCTCACTTGCGTTTGTTTTAATGCCATGAACAATTCTTTGCATCATGGGTGCATGAAAGATGTATTGCAAGTTTCCTTGGTAATTGTCGGTTATTGGTCGTTCTGGAGAAGCAGAGAATACCTTCTTTTGGGGGGGGGGGGGCAACCCCTTCCATGAATCCCTCCATAGATTCCGTTCAGACCCCAACTTTTTTAATGCCATGAACAAACGTTGGTAAACATTGGTGTGAGAGTTTGTTAAGTTTCATCAGAATTGTATTTGTAGTTCTAAAAGAGCATGATACCTATTTTTGGGGGTAGGACCCCCGTAAACATCTTGGGTCTCCGTATTTAATGCAATGAACAAACTTTGGTTCGTATTCGTTGGTGAATGTTTGGTAAAGTTCCATTCAAAATCGTTGGTGTGCAGTTTCAGAGAAGTTGCAAATATTTTGTGGACGGGACGGATGAACGTGCCATCCTCATCATCCCCGGAATAGTCTCCAGTTGAAGCTAAACATCATACATTCCCATGAGGAGAACTTACAATGCCAAGTTCTAAAATTATTCCTTGGTGGTTCGAGATACAAGGATGTCCAACGTTTTTCACTTTTTCCAACATGGCCCACACCACGTATGAAACCTAGACGTTCGCATTTTACCATGAAAACATTGTACATGGAACCGATTTAGGATGAGACAATTGGAGTGGTGTCATGTTCTGTGAGCTATCCGCACACGCGCTGCGCAGTGTGGCCCTCCTGGTAATAAACTGCAGCTTCGACTTATTGTGTGTCTTGGCCTTTCACCCCGCAATCCTTCAGTATGCCAACAATTGGCGACGAGTTATGCTGCCAAGTTGGCATGCTCACAAATGGCGTCCGTGGGATTCTGGTGAAGTACCACCAGATGAGGACGCGGAGACGTCTTTGTGGATCGATTGGACAATACTTTCATCGAAACAAGAATGCCGGCGGTTAGATGATCTGACATGCCGAGCCCTCTCGCTCACCGTGGGTTGAGAAAACAATCATATGGCCGATAAAGGATTGGTTTACTCCCCATAAACCGAAAGAGGACAAAACCTATTGTGCATGATACGATATAACCGAAGCATGATTGGCTAGTAGTCGATAAAGATAAACCCATTTGTGTGATGTCAGGTGAAAGACATTGCCATGGAGATTTGGCTGGACACTGGGGCCACAGGGTCAATCAGAGATTCAGCAGACTTTCAATGTCTGTTAGCCAAGAGACGGCGGACACAGTACTCACCGTGAACGCTAAAGTGCGAACTTACAGCAATGAAACTGATACCTGTGATTGGTAGTGCGAGCGTAAGGTACCGACCAATGATGTGTAACGAAAACTACTCCTTCGTGGATCATTCAGGAATAGGGCCGGACATTGTTTGGCATAATGGGCTTGATATTCATCAAACTTCTTATGGCCTGTGATACAAATGATGGCTTGTGAGCTATAATCACAATGCCATTTCTGAACAAATACCCTCAATTTGTTTGGAGAGTGTTGGCACCCTTTTAAAGGATTAAAGCCAAAACTTGTAGATGAGATGCTTAACCATCTTTTGTAAAGCGAGGTTCTGCTACCTAACATGAGCGTCCAAAGATCGAGCACGAGCTCGACCCTTGCAGATGGAGGGTTGCAGTCTGTGATCAGTGAGGCAGTCCAATTGTTCCTGATTAAGCAGATGGTCGGTTTGCGATTGGGTGATTAAAAACAACAATCAACAGGTGATTCCAAACAGACCATTACCTCTGCCCAAGGGATGATTGTCGCGACGCCTTCCTGGTGGAAAGAAGTTTTAGCCGCTGGATTGAATCGCTTTTTCACTCAGTATGTTTCTTGATGAGACTCCAATACAGTATCCATGTTGTAACCACTTCACAAGGGTGTTTGTGTTATTACCGCTGCCTTCGGAATCGAATCACTGTCGCACTGCTATATTTCAACCAATATGGAGAATCTGGCTGAAAGCAATTCCATATTTGTAGTATTTCAAGATGATGTTATACACCCGCGCAATGATGCTGAACATTTGGTAAACTTGAGCGGTCTCAACGTCTTGTTTGAAGCCGGTGTTAATGAAAGTGACAAATGTCCGATTTATGTTTCCGAAGTGGAATTCTCGGTCGTATTTCTCATCTGATGGACAGATGCCCAGGCCCCCGCCAAAGGACGGAAGCTATCAAGATGCTCCGATCTGCGAAACACGACGAGCTCAAAGCTTGCCGATATGTTTAAACTAACGCTAACTTTCTTCCGAACTGAGGCACCGTCCCTTGAGCCCCATCAAACTCCTTCTAAGGTTGAATGGCGATGTGTACCAGTGTCGGAGCGTTTGCTGCGCACAAAACGGTTGCTGTGTTCATCTCAAGTGCGGTTGTACTATGAATGCAAAACCATTGGTTCCACTGTGATGTCTCGTCTTATGGCATGCTGCTGTACGGCAATGTTGACGGTAACGCGCACTGTAGCCAATTGCATCACGCCACTTTGTCAGCAGCGCGAGCGTAACTTCTCCATGGTGAAAAAGAGCTCTTCGTATGTATTTGGTGACAAGATTGCATCAGTACTCTTTGGTCGACATTTGAACTGTAACGCACCACAACTATTGCAATCCCTGTCAATGGAAAGAGGAACTAACCACACGGCCTCTGCACGCATTCAGGCTGGGCTGAGAATTAGCACCATGACTATCACACAGGACACCGGCAGGGAATCTGGCATGCTTTGAGTAGATTACCAACTTCCACTTAACGTTATGTTACTGCACCGGGAAAATTTTTATGACAATGAGCGGTTGACTGTTATATGCTCATCACATCCAACAAATGAAACAATGGACAAAGTTACCCACCCTTTCTCAGTCAACCAATTGTTATCAGTGGCACTTGGTCAACTGTACCCTCGAATTTCCACGACAAATTGAGGCCATACCTTGCCGTAAAAATGAATTGTTCTTAATTCTGGTGCCTGCTGTGGGGCAGCATGGAACATTGCACCGGCCAAAGGTCAACACAAGGTGTTGATGAGTCTACATCGAATCACATCCAGAGCATTTGTACCATGGAGGTCAATTGCTAGGAGCCATGTTTGGTGGCGGTACAGATGAAAACGCTGAGGAGCTCCGGTTCGCCATTGCTCCTTGTGTCAGGCCACTGCCCTGACTCACAGCACCCGCTTTCACTTGTGCTCTCGCCTTCCAAACCATGGTCTCGAATCACATCGATTACGCTCGTCCATTCTTAGGGAAAGTTTTTGGTTGTTTAATCGGAGCTCCATCAATAGGTGATTGACATGTTTAGCCTTATCATCCTGAAACTAGCGAAATAGTTGAAAGTTGCGTGCCATGTGCCACTCCATGGTTGCCAATTGTGGTAGTTTGGTGAAATGGCCGTGTTTCACCAGCTGTGTTTCAGGATTCTGAAACAAAATGGTGTCAAAACATGGGCAGGGCTCCCTCTCAAGACCGTCAATGGTCAGCTTGAAAGACTTGGCCAGGGATCAGAATGTCTCAAAAAGGCAAATGACGTGTCTTTCTCGCAACCAGTTATCACGTTGTATTACATAAGACCACGTGCGCACACAAACACGGACGCACGCCCGCAGAAAGATTTTCGCGAAGCTAAAGACACGCTTGACCTATCATTCCCGAATGATCGTCCAGGGTTGCGGGACCACCAGCTCTAACAGAAGGACCTATACAGGCACAGTACACGTGACATAATGTGTTCAACCTGTTTTTGTTGCTGAAATTCCGGCCATGGATCTAATGGCTCACTTGGTCATGTTGTAACGAATTGGGCAACTTTATTTTTGTGGAACCGCAAGGAACAATCAAAACGTAAACATATTGACCAGCTCGCCTGCATGCATTGTGACCCAATCCTCCAATAACATATCAGCCCTTGAGGTGATTCCCTGGTGTCTGTTCCGATGTTGAGCCAAGGCCTGAGCCCACTGAGGTCGGAGCCCGATCTTGGGTGGAGCCTGCTCCTCCTCCTCCTCTCCATCTCCTCTTGAGACTGTGTGGTTGTTGGGGGAGTAATGTTTGTGCAAGATTTAGTAATGAAAGAAAACACATTCAAACAGCCTTGTTGTCGAGTCACCGAGGGCATGTGTTAATAAGACCGCCAGTTTTAAGCGGGTGCCAGCACACGTCGTTCGTTGGAGATTCTTGCTTCCAGCGCTTTTTAATACACAACCGCTGACAACCATAAGCAACCGCTTGCAACGGACACACCCGCGACTCATGTTGATACATCACCTGCTAATAATCCTTCCCCTTCACTCGGGCTTGCTGATCCGGCTTCGTAGACTCTCACACAATGTTCGTTCTCAATTTCGGCAAAGATTCTCGGTGACGTAACGTATCTCTACATCAGCAAGCGAACGCACATTTTCACCCAGTTTTTTTTTTTTCTTTTAATACGAGGTTAATTAATCTCTTGTTAAATAAAGATGTATTATGGAATTAACAAATAAACGAGGAACATAATGAGTATAATGAGTGTCTCCGATTTGATCAAAAAAAATATTTGTGGTCGTCGATCTGTTGTTTCCATGGTAACTCATTTGTTCGCTCACGATCGATGGTTCTTCGCACGAAACTCCGGAGCCATAAATAAGGACAACAGGTGAGTTTATTCATCGTGCTTCGCCTTTTATCCGATAATTGCTGATATTGAACCGGGTAAACACTTCGTGAAATCTCTCGCATTCTTCTCACTTCCTAGGTACCTGTGTACGTGCACCATGTCGGCCTAATGCAACGGACCGGAAAGAAGAAAGACGAGTTTTCCTCATGCGAAATGAACATTATGTCGTTTTGACACAAAAAGAGAACGCAAGGACGGAAGGATCACGAAAACAAAAATCACGAAAAAAATAAAGTGACCACTAATATCGTTTTGTGTGGTGTCGGTCGTCTGCCGTAAGTCGTCTCGTACTTCTCGGTCGTATGCTTGCTGTCTGTACTCGTCTGTCTGTCTGTTGTCTGTCTGTCTGTTTCTGTATGTCTGTCTGTCTGTCGTCTGTTCTGTATGTCATGTCTGATCACGTATGTCTGTATGTCTGATCTGTATGTCTGTCTGTATGTCTGTCTGATATGTCTGTCTGTATTTGGGGTTTTTGTTTCTGTTTCTTGGATATATATTTGGTTTCTTTTTTTCTTAGATTTAATTTTTTTTCTGTATGTTTTTCTGGATCTGTCTGTTAATAGTCGTCTGTCTGTCTGTATGTCGTCTGATGTCTTTTTGTATGTATGTCTGTATGTCTGTCTGTATGTCTGTATAGTCTCGTCTGTCTGTATGTCTTCTGATATGTCTGTATGTCTGTCTGTATGTCTGTCTGTATGTAGTCCTGTATGTCTGTCTCTCTGTCTTGCTATGTCTAGTCAGTCTGATCTGTATGTCTGTATGTCTGTCTGTCCGAGCATAGCTCCGTAGGGTTTTGATCCGATCCTTGCATTAAAATTTTGGGCGAGGTTTATATCATTTTGATCTAGTTGTGTTTTTTTCCGATAATGGGCGTGGGTGCGCCCATTATGGGCGGAGCCACGCCAAAAAACGTTATTTAGGGGTAGCCGATTTCAATTTGTGCATCTACTCTTAGGGTGTTTGGTCGGCTATCTGACAGGGGTTCGCGGTATTTGGTTACCCCAATGGCATCCATGCATAGCTCCACAGAGCTCGATTTTTCATCGTCCCAAGGTCAAGCGTCACAAAGGTACGAACTTAGAAAATGCGAATTTTTTGACATAAAAACTTATCTTCTCCGAGGGTTTGTCGAAATCTGGCAGGGGTGTCGGTATCTTGTTAGCCCAATGGCACCTGCCTAGCCCCCACGGATATCTTTGATTTTTCATTTTCGTCCCAGGGTCAAGGTCAGCAAGGTCACAAACTTAGAAAATTTCGAAATTTTTGACAATTAAAAATCATTACCGACCGCCCAAACTTTTTGAGAGCTAGGGATGACAATATTTTTTATGCATACATCTCGAGGTCATTTCCCCACCTAAAGTCTTGAAAACCATTTTGCATTCGTATCTTTTCGAACACCATTGCCCGTGGCGGCCCCTTTCAAGTTTTTTTTACGCTTGATTTCATCATAGTATGGATAATCCGAGGAGTGCGAAATGCCATATAGGTGCTGATGATGTGCCAAACGTTATATGTGTTCCTGGAATGTTCAGAGGAAGTTTTGACACAAAGTCATTAATCTGACTTATAAAGCACGAGTAAGTGTCAAATTTTCAGCGTGAGTGTGTGGAATCGAAACCGGGTGTGTTCAGGCCGTGTTCTGTCGTGGACGAACTAACTCCAATAACTATAGCACGTATCCCTGTTTCCATTATTTTAATTCCACAACATTGTTTTGTGACCTTTAAAGTTACGCAAAGGTAAATTTGAAGTGTTGAAACGAAACCGGCGTTTTCGACAATTTTCAGCTAATAAACCTGTCAGTCGTACCACATCATGTTGATCATTTTTATAAATTGGTCAAACAATTATCAAGTTCCATCCTTGACTTCTGAACAACTACAATCGTTCAAATAGCGCTCCGTTAACCATCGTCGTCTTCAGACTTTGTCAATTATTTCATAAACAACGGATTGTTAACATTTTGAGTTCGTGTGTTCCTCCTTTAATAAATAAATATTGCCCCGTCCTTGTTGTGCCGATGTTGATGGATGTCCTGAAGTTTGTAAGTTATTTTGCAAATCTGTTCTCATTTCGTGGTTTTGTGGAAGTGGCGATACTTTAAATGTGACCGTTGTTTTTTAGCAGCATTGTGTCCTGTACGGAATACTATTTGGAGGGGGAGGGACAGGTGGGGAATGAGGTTGAAGTAGAAGTTCACTGTTGTATATTGTTAAGAATGAAGGTCTGTGAACGTTTTGAGTTTGCTTTTCAATCACTTCTTGTCCTCCTTCAGCTTGGAAGTCATATAAAGGCCTTCAACAAGTAAACTTGGGGACTGAAGTCTTTACTTCTTCCAATATAGTGTACGGCTCTGGAAATTCGCAAACACCATTAAAGGTCCGTAGTGCGATATATTCTTAAGTAATGGGTAGTTTAGCCCAAACCCATTGTATAGAGGGATATAATGTGATTCATTCGGGCTGCCGATCCTATTGAGTTAGGGCGTTTTCTGTTCTTACCTTGGTTTGATACAACAACAACAACGCCAGCAGCAAAAAAACCCTTACCTTCCAAACTCGCTTACCGCAAACCTCACATCATCCGCCATTCCAAACAGCGCCCATGGCCATCGACACGCGAAAACCCCTCCACCACCTTTCTCCTCGGCCATTCCCGCACCACCTTGTGCGCCGACGTCGAGCTGCTCTTCAGCGAGACACGCGGACGCGGTGCGATGGCGGAGGGTTTCCTGAGGAGAATTTCGGATCAGGAAATGATACACGCCCACATCTGATCCACCAATCAGGAGCGCGGGGCGGCTTGGACCCCGCCTCCAGACCGCGCCTGACGAAAATCGGCATTATGCAAATTTTGGAGGATCAGCAATGATCACGCCCCCTTTTTTCTCCGCCAATCTGCGAGCGTGGCTCCGCCCCTGAGGTCGTTTGGATTCCGATAATTTGCATATGGTGGGTTCCCCGAAGCCGATAAAAAGGCGAGCG
Organism: Eptatretus atami; assembly: GCA_035128595.1. Taxonomy (NCBI): domain Eukaryota; kingdom Metazoa; phylum Chordata; class Myxini; order Myxiniformes; family Myxinidae; genus Eptatretus; species Eptatretus atami. The sequence continues at coordinate 28,723,719 of CM068957.1, forward strand.
CAGTGAGTTGAGCAGTATAGTGGGAGTGTCGGATGGAGCAGCAGATCGGTGAGGAAGTCAGTTGGCTGGGTCGTTGGAGACGGGCTCGAGGAGATCGGTGAGGCGATGACGGTGGGGCAGACGGCTGCGGAGGCGAACGGCTGAGGTGGACCTGGAGGCCTCGCGTCGCGGGATCAAGCAACCAGCCCTACTCCTCCCCAGGAGCATCAACAATCCCCTTTTCCCCGCCCCTGAGAGAGTGCGACAAGGGGCCCCGTTCCCACTCACACCAGCCAGCTGCCCACGGAACCGCCGTTGTGCAGCGACTCTGCGGCTCGCCACGGAGGGCGCGGGAGGACCCTTCGGTCTCGTGGGCCTGGCCCCGCTCATCCAGGTTCCACGCGGCATTAGGCCCACGGGCCCAGTCTGACCTCCCTTGCCTTTTGAGGGGTCTTATCTTTGCTTCTGTGTGAATGCGTTTGTGGCGCTCGTGTCTTGTAACGGTATAACTGTATAAGTGGTCCGCTGTGTCGTGTTAGTCGGTTTTAACTCCTTCTTTTATATGTGCCATTTCTTTTGTTCTAGGTAATATATGTGCATTCGTTAATTGTGCTGTAAATTACGTGTGCTATATTGTGCTCCGTGTGGCCCGAATAAATGTTGCATTGTTGAACTGTTTTCCGTTTCGCTTCGTCTTTTCTTTAATTGACCCTCCATCCTGCTTCACGTACGGGTTCGTAGTGGAGTGCAAAACGCCCGGTAAATATCTGAAACCGTCAGGTCCCCGACGATAACACGCTCGGTTATCCGATTAGTACGGGAACGGCCCGCCCAAGCGGCTCTGTGTCGGAGTCGACCTGCGCGAGGTCGATCGCGGCCGGTAAACTTA
>CM068957.1:28739008-28752554 GCA_035128595.1 Eptatretus atami
TAGCTGTGGGAATCTCCGCGACGTAAATTTCCCCACCTGTGTCGTTTCCAATCTCGCCACTGGGTCCCCGGCCCTCAACAATATAATTAAATTGAAATAAAATAAAGATTTTAACGGTCATAGAAAAAAGAAAAATTCCAGAGGTTTACCGCCGTTGATGCAGCACTCTTTTACACCATCTTATTCAACACCAACAACAATTCAGTCTTGCATCTCATGCACGAACTTGGGATAATGTATTACCAATCACAATAGTTGTCTCACGGATGAAAAGTTTGTCTTTATAAAGACAATTAGCAAAAGTACCCGTCACTTTGCTGACGGATTTAATCTAAAGACAACATGTTGTACATCACAAATACTCTGCTCTATTCACTCTATCATTTGCCCGAGGTCATCTTCCATCTGGTTGGAAGTCAGCTGACATCACCATCATCAACCATTCTAACTGCTCATATACGGCATGAGCAAAAATCACTTCGGCTCCGCTGTGAAGCTCACTGTTGGATGCTTTGGTTTGAACCTCCGTTTTAAATGAGCGATATGAAACATTATGAAAATGTTGAATTATTCTCATTCAGATTCCAACATCACTGTGATGCATATTGTTAAATTGTTTAAACTTTCTTGATATAAAAAGATGATTTGTAATACCAGCTCCCACCGAGTGGCGCAACACAATACACATTTACATTTGGGGTCTTTCCCCCACCCTGAACCCACTCCCCCAGCACAAACATACTTGGAGTACCTTTTAGACAACATGCAAAATTTAGTTGGATTTGGTTCAGTAGTTTTTTTTATTTTAGTTTTTGAAGCGTATACCAACAAATAACAAACAAACATGAATTGAGATTATACATTACATCCAGGTCTGCGTCAACAGAAAAATAAGGATAATGAAGTTATTTTTTCACCAAATATTGACAGTGGTATGTGAACCGCCATGGGAGGTAAAGGGGAAGCAGTGTTTCAGGAGTTTTCCCTTCTTGAAAGCAAAACGGTCCACACCCGAAACATCACTTCACCATATTCCCACAGTGGTAGCGGAGTAAAGGACCAAAATGACGCATGACTCAAAGGTCCTCTATCGATGACCCGGGCTGCCGAAACATGTTGCTGTCGTGTTCTGTAAGTATGTAGGATATAAATATTAGTTTGAATGTGCTGTGAGATCGGAAGTCTGTTTGTGTCAGTGTGTTTTGTGTTGTATCACAAATGGAAGCGATTCTAAAAAATATCTCAAAATTTGGTTGAGAAAATTGGTTGCCTCACTAACCCAAATCCAAAGATGAATGCATTCAGAATTAGAAGGGCACTCGGTAGAGAGCATACCTCCACCAGGCTAATTAGCTTAAGTTTTGTATCCCACGGATAGTCGGATCTGGATTCGGACGTGAAAAATTTAATGCTTGTCCTTGTCACGAACCAACTCATCCACCAAGTTTCATCTGAATCTGTCCGCAATTTTCTGAGATATTGTGCGATATATTGTTTGAACCCAATCACTCAATGGTGAAGAATCACTTTAAAAATTCTCGGTTTCGGATCCGGATCTTCAGCAAAATCTAATCATTTCGCATGTTGCATACCAAGCTCTCCGCCAAATTTCGTCCCAATGCATTCACGACTTTTTGAGATATCCTGTTCACAAACAGACAGACAGACAGACAGGTGTGAAAAGATTACCTCCATCCACCTTCGTGCAGAGGTAATAAGTTGCTTTGCCAAAACTACAGCAAACGCTCAAGAGGGAATGATGAGCATTGATTTCTGGTGAGACAGTTAAAGACACATATGTGTTTCGACCGAGAGAAGGTGAGTTATTACTGGCACCCTAACGATTCAAAATTCCCCCCCAAACCTGTAAATAAATTGCAAACTTGTGCAAAATGTAAAAATGTAAAATGTAAGCTGCTGAAAGATGGTATTAAACTTGAGCTTATCTACGAAAGCTGTGATTATGAAGGAAAGAGGTGCAAATCCATTGAAACACTGTCATGGTTTTTCTGGAGGTTCAAAACAAAATGGCTGGAGTGTGCACGAGAAAGGTTGTGCACTGAGCAGCCACACCGGCAAATTAAAAATAAATACATAAATAACGACAACCTTTTACAGGACCTTAAATATCTGATTCCATACAAAATACATGTAACTGAGACGTGACATTCATTCTGTGAAAAGCATTTAATCCTCAACATCTCTCTCAAACCTCACCAGATAGCGGCTCTTCCTAAAAGATGCTTTTCCCACTTGGGGCTTTGAATTCCTGGAGAAAATCACAAAGAAAGAGATTTTGTAAAGCTTTAGTTACAAAAATGTCAGAAATAGGACACAATGAGAGAATGAAGATGTGGCAGGGTCGGTGATAATCGAACTGCATCAGTTCCTTATGTGTTTTCTACATTCAACATTAAACAACATGACTCGACCGCTACCCGACTAAGTATCTTCACAACCACTTCACGACGAGGCCAATAATGTGTGGCATTGTGAAGTGGATGAGAGGATCATCAAAATCACAGGTTCTTCCATTAAAGTTACTCAGGCTAATGGAGGAGCACGAATATATCACGTGCATAACAAGGACATTAGGAAACCTCAATGTACCTGCACATGAATATTATAAGAAACATGAGGAAGCAAGGGACGACTGAAGAAGGTTGTTTTTGATGATTCAAAGCATGGATCTGAGTATCAACAGGGAAGTGCTCAAATGGGTTGGTGAAACGGTTTAAGATTTCATCAAAATGGAAATTTATTTCAAACACTCAATTCCAGGAATTGTGTCGGATCGAGGGGATCGCTCAATCCAAAACAATTTTGTTGTGATCACTCAAAAAGGAACATAATTTTTCTTGTTTGTGTGTTTCACCTCACAACATCCCCAACGGATAGTTTTTCATTACTTACCCAACCTTTTCATAACTGTCGCATTTTCCACTCTTTTTACTTCTTCTGCACTTTCTCCTAAGTTGAAAAAGATAGAAAAGTCAATTTGGTATACACTTTCCGAGGTAGATATAACCAAAAAAGTTACATCTATTTATAAATAGAAGAGGAGGAAAATAGATATCTTTACTTGAGACGTTTCCACATGGAGATTTCCTTTGATGTTGTTAGTTTGTTCAGAAACAATAGCTTATTCATAGCACCATCCTGTGAATCTGAACACGGATTCATCTTTGCTTCCCTGAAAAAGAACAGTCCACTTCAATCCACAAGTGAGTACAAATGTGCTTTACCAGATATTATATACATTCTCCATTCCAACAAATCTTTCCTTCCAATAACTTGCACTACAATGCCCCACCCCCACCTTGCCAATGACAATAACCAAATAAACTGATTAATTTAATTAATGTGGCTCCCATGTGCTGGCAAATTTTCTTCTAGCTTCACAAACTTTGGTTGGCCAGCACACACATTGATCGATCACCCTTCATGCAAACAGGGTCCAAGATGACCATTTATACCTGGGTCAACACTCAAAGGAAACCCCCAACCTGACAACCAGGGTGAGCTTTAATCCTTCTCTCCAACCAATTCACTTTCAGGGTTTTCCCTGGGTTTTAAAATGACTTGGGTAAAACTGCCAACATGTATAACTTTGCGGCCACGATTAGTGGGCGCGGGGGGGCCCACACTAGACATCAACACAGAACAGAAAAGTAGTTACAGATGAACAAAAATAGTACATCGACAGTTACAATATAGATGAGTGAATAAATGGGTAAATATTCACAGCACCACACTAGGCACAATCTCAGATATCAACAGACACCATCACCACCACACGACACCTGCCACACATCACATCACACAACCGAGACCCCACAAACACAGAACCCACACCAACACACAAACCCAGAACACCATACCAACACACTACAGACATCACAACACCACACCATACCACACCACACACGCACAGACACTCTCCCACTCAGACACAAATCACTACCACACACACAGACACACACCAACTGACCAACACACCCACCCCACAGACATCAGAAACCATTCGAACATCCCGCCAACACACACACTCACACAACACGACGCACAACAACACAACAGACTATCCACACTCACATGCACACTCAACGACACACACACAGACCCAACAACTCGCACACATGACCACACAAACACCATCAACAGACTCACTCAATACCACGACCAACACACCGATCACCCAACCAGACACAGACTACTCACACCACAATGCAAATGACCCACACCCCATCACCCCACCACCAACCATCAACTTCCAACACCCATCACCACCACAACAGATACATAGCCCACCACAATCACTACACCACACAGACCATCAAACCTCCACCACAACAACACACCAACACAGGACACACGCCACCTTCCCCCACACCCATACATCACTGAGGAAACATCAAAGGTTTCAGCTCGCATAGATCACGAAGAGGATCCATCGCTCACTAGATCTGCAGAGTGATTCTTACGAGCCCAGTTCAGCATGCGGACACAGACCTTTCCTTTAGCCAAATCTGCGGAGACCTCACACACAGACAACAGACGAAGCACAGCGACACAGAACACACATTACACGACTCACACACAGAACACAGAACACTGACACACAACAGAACACACGCACACACGCAACAGACAGCTGCCCACGAAACATGGCAATACTAAGTCGCAGCTTTCGGACACATACAATCCACAGGACCCGCAAAACCACCAGACCACACACGCCTAAACAGGCTATCTATTTTAAACACACCAATAAACCACCAACTCTTCTGTCCACCACAACAGACTCCAACACAGACACCAGACACAGACCACACACAGACACACGCACACACGCACACAGACACGACAACACACACAAGACTCACACAGACACAACAGGACGCACTACAACAAGACAGGGACTCGAGACACATCAACACACAGACCTCACCACACAGACACAGCCACAGCCACACGCGACACAAAAACACACAACGTACGCTCAGATAGTAACCCACCATTAAATAATAGATCGATGTACTGCAATGAACAAGTTTGAACTGAAATTTGTACATGTGAGTAGAATGATTTTAATAAATAACCAGATCGGTCCAACGTGGACACGTTGCTGCTACCGGAGAAGAAACACTGACCGCTTGAAGCAGACCTCCGCTGTGTTTCCGTTATGTACCGATTCTCAGCCAGAGCGGTTTTATTGCCAAGTCCCGTCGGACCAGATGTACGTTTTACCTCGGATTGAATTATAAATAACGATCCTGAACTCAGTTAAAATGTCCCACAATATTCCCTTGAGTGAAAATCGGGGCAAAAGTTAGGGAGCGAGTCAGGATAGGGTCAAAGGCGGACGACACGAGCAGGATAACATTCAAGAAATGGGGACATTTGGTAATACTAAGTTACAGAGCCACCGGCGTGATGCATCATAACTTGAGGCGGTAAATTGGCGTGGGGACAGGACGGTTCGTTATATATATATATTGCTGCACATGCTCTGAGATGGTATAATCGGTTATTTGATGTGATCATAGCAACGTACTCTATCTCACAAATCTACTTTAGAAGATCAGAGGGTGTTGCGACAACCAGGATCGTAGTCGGAGTAGCAATCAATAACGTTCTTAATCCAATGACAAGCACACAGAGACGAGTTCTCTTCGTAAGTGTAACTTGTTGTATTTAAGTTTCTGAGTTTATCTTGAGTGGGATGTTAATGGTGGTTTCTGGAGTGGGAATTCGAGAGATTGCAAGTGGTGCCTCACGTCGAGGCCATTTTAACAAAGCTCAGAGAAATGACTATTTTCGCTGGGTCACTCTGCGGTGTGGTGTGTTTTGCACACATAGCGTGATCTTAAGCTGAAGTGTTACTTCAGCGTGAGCTTGTTGCCTTTAATCTCTCTCGCTCGCAATCCGGCAGCGCTCTGAATTCGGCAGTCGAGGGCTTAGGTGGGCGGACAGTTCCATCAAGCACACGTGGTCTCTGGCGAGAGCGCGGTGCAGGAGCCTCGGCTCTCGACTAGTCCCGCTCGGACCCGCGCTCCAAGAAGTAGTTCTCAACTCGATCTTCAGCAGGACCTGAGCGCAGCTCTTCACTCAATGTCTGTAGCATGCTCCTTGCGAACTCGGACGCTATACACAAACAACGGGCGATTACCTCTGTGTCAGTGTTTTGTGGTGGCGAGCTATCGCCGCAACCCTTGCCTACACAAAATTCATCACTCTAAACTTCTCCACTTGGTTATTCGCGCCGCGTCCCAGTCATTGGAAGACGTGTGAGACGAATGGGGGTGTGTTGTGTATCGGCGCAAGGGGACCCGACCGGGGGTACACTCCCACGTGGGGTCTCTCTACCTCAGCGTTGTAGTTCTGGTACTGAGGTAAGTAGTGCTCGTAGAACGACGAAGGATTGAGTTTAAGTTGTGAGTTTTATTTTGTTGTATTTTGTGTACACTAGTGCGTGCCCCGTACGTGCAAAAAAAAAAGAAAGAACAAGAATTGTGACGTCATAGCACCGTGTCTGTCATTTGTTTGGTAATAAATGGCCATAACTTGGCACTTGTCCGATTAATACAAACTCTTGAAAAGGCACATACTCAGGGTACGCATAATTACCTGGCAAGTTTAAATTAGATCGGACAGTGTTGTCGGGAAAACGGCACAGACAGACAGACACAGAGATTGCTGGACTTATAGATAAGATGGTCGAGGGTCGGGAAGAGCTGTGCGAGTTTGTGAGTTTGTTTGAGGCTTATTGCTGTTGTGGGGTTTGTTTCTATAATGTGACACCCCCCAATTTTTAATGACACCAAAGAGGTTACTTAGACCCGAATGAAATTATTATTAAACCACCATGAAGGAATTTATTATTTATTTAGTTTTTTTTTGTCTCCGCTGACGAAGTTGCCGGTGAATTATGTTTTCGGGTTGTCTGTACGTACATCCGTCCATGCTAGTTTTCTCTGTTTTCTCTGCAATCGGCTTATTCCGTTAACGTAGAATTTTCACCATCGCGGACTACTTCATTCAGAATGTCAATGATCGATTATGATGTCATCGATCATTGGTGTGAGCAGATTTGAATATTTTGTGAAATAAACTTTAAACATCTTCTTCTCCGTAACAGCTTGAGAGTTCGAGGGAACTTCCCCACATGTTCCCAACCTTGGGGATACACAGTGTTTCATGACATTATATACCTCGTATTTATAATGGCATTGTATCTCTATCTCTATCTCTATCTCTATCTCTCTCTCTGTGACTGTCTTATGTATCTATCTGTCATGCTTCTTGTTCCTCATGCACAGCACATCTTTCAAGTTATATGAATGGCAAAGCCTAGAAGCGAACGTAGAATTCTTCTTACATTCGATGCTGCAATTTCGGTCTTCGGCCTGGATTCAGGATCAGCGATCAAATAACGAAATCACGATATAAATTATTTTTTGAATATGCGGGAGATATCTTTACTCAAAATCAGTGGAGGAAATATACACATGTCTGATATTTGAGTCTTTCATGTCTCGTACGCCTTTATCTCCGAGACGCATCATTCCCATGACAAAAAACGGAAGCAAAAGGTCATAGCTGACGACACGGATTCCAAATTCCAGGTATTGTGTTGTTGTTGTTTCTATTCTCTCATGTGCACACGTTGAGTATGAAGCTCACTACGTTCATGATAAACTCCAAACTCGGGGTACAAATAAACTGTGTGTGTGTGTGTGTGTGTGTGTGTGTGTGTGCGTGGTGCGTGCGTGCGTGCGTGTGGTGGGGGGGGGTAACTTCGCCTATGTGGGTACCTCACGCAGGGGTGTGGTGGGCAGAGAGGGGTATAAATTCTCGATGTAAATATGCACAGTGTCTCTCCTACTGGTGGTGGTGCAGTGGGTATTACATTTCAAATTTCCTTTGGCTAACAAGGTGATTTATTCACGTTTCTCTTTCCACACAAATTAAAAACGAAAAACACGTTCAGTCCGTACATGAAGCCGTGTAACTACATTTATATCTATAATTAGTCTCTTTTGAACGTCAATGCACACTGACTTCACACACGTACGCCTATTAATTACATATCTTGGAAGTACTTTTCGACCCTTCGACCGTTAATATCTTTAAGAACCCCAAGACCCTAAAGACCAAAAAAGATCCAAACACCCCATAACACCCTGAGGACAAAAGACCAGAGGACCCAAAAGACCCAGATGACCCAAAAGTCCCCAAGTACCCAAAAGTCCCCAGAGGACCCAGAGACCCTAATGACCCAAAGGTCCCCGAGGACCAAAATACCATAAGACCCATAACACCCTGAGAACCTGAAAGACTATGAGGACCCAAAATACCCGAAGGACCCCAAAGACTGATAAGACCCTTAGGATATAATAAATCCTGATGACCGAAAAGACCCAGATGACCAAAAGTCTGATGCACCAAAATACCATGAGGACCCAAAAGACCCATAATACCCAAGGACTCTGAGGACTCAAAAGACCCAAAATACTTCAAGACCCATCAGACCCTTTAAGACCCTTTTACGTTTAAGACCCTCAAGACATCTTTTACTTTAAGACTTTTAACACTTTTAGACACTTTTTTTTTTATCCCTCACCTTTACCCCGAGATCCTTCAGACCTTACACCACTGAAGTCCCTTTAGAGTTAAGACCCTCAGACCTAAACACCATTCAGACCCCTTACACCCAGACAGATTCGATCTTGACCATTTGGAGCTTGAGACCACTTGGACCTTTTTATATCTGTTTATGTCTCTGTCTGTCTGTCCCCTATCCTCTCCACTCCTCTCCTCTCCTTTCACTCCACTCCTCTTCTCTCCTATTCTCTTGTCTTCTCCTCTCTCTCTCTCTTCTCTCCTCTCTCTCTCTTCTCTCTCTCTCTCTCTCTCTCTCTCTCTCTCGCTTTGTTCCTTATTCTTGCTACATCTTTTAGTTACAAACTCCAAACTCGGGTGCAAATACAATTTGTGTGGGGGTTAACATTGGCTGTGGCCGTGGTCCGTGCAGGGGGTGGGGGGGGGGGGGGAGGGATGTAAATGATCGATGTAAATTTGTACCATGTAGTGCCACTTGTGGTGGTGGCAGAGGGTATTACAATTTCCTTTTTTACCTGGGCAACGCTGAGTGAAAGCACTTTTCACACGGGTAAAATTTTCTCCTTCCCTTCTCCACCACCCCCTCCCCCAAACCTACCCCCCCCCCCACCCCGAAAAAACCCAGAGGGGCCGTCAAAGCCTCTCATTGTGTTTGACATTTCCAGCAGGAAGGGACATCAGGACGAACCGGGGGAGGCAGAGGAAGCCTGAGCGGGATGTGAGACGGAGACGGGGTGGATGTAGGGGTTAAAGCACTCTATGTACGGATAAATTTGTCTTCCTTTCCTTTTCCTTCTCGCCCAAATTTTGGCAAACAGGACGACTAATTGTTCCATCAGCGAAGCGATGGTGGGCTCTGCTCGTAATTAATAGGTCACATGGTGTGGCAGCATATTGGATTGAACAAATATCTTGTATATAAAAACTCTTTCTCTTGAACTACTTCATCAATTAACAAGATATGTCACAATGATGATGTCATAGTCATGGGAAATATTTGTTTTAAATTTTAACCTGATCAGATGCATGGTCTGGCAACTAGAATTATTTAATATTTTGAATCTGGTTCATGATTCAATATAAATTGTAGAAGGTTGTGTATTGAAGTATAATGTGCGTGGAGGCGTACTGGTAACCTCGCGACGTCATAGAGTGCCCTTCTAGTTATTTATTCATGAATTCATTCATTCCTGCACTCTCAACACTCACATTTGCAAACTATCAATTTCCGAGCTGTATCTGAGACTTGTAATTAATTTTGCACAAATATTGTGAATAGAAAGTAGGCAGGGTTGTCCTAATTGTTTTTGCCTTGACCTAACCTTTAAGGTCATGACCTAATTATAGACGTTTTCACATTTTTCACCATAATGTGACAATTAACTTTGTCCAATCGGAACAAAATTGCCCTCATTAAATAGCCTAGCTGGACAAGCCAAATTTACGCTTATTTTACATCATACCCTCCGGGTTAAAAGCCAAGGTCTTGCACCCCTTGGAGTACTCAACACCATTAGGATTTTCTCCCTTTTTTCTGCCAATGTCCGAGGTTTCGGAATGAAAATCAATAATGGGAATAAAAATTATGCGGGTTGACATCATTTGTTTGATCTGAACAGAATTTATCTCAAAGCTCTCCCCATGCTTATTCACTCCATTTGCTACACTTGCTGGCTTGGCTCCTAATGGAAGCAACTATCACTAACTGACCTCGCCCAGCGCTTCCCATTTAACCCCATCCCAAATGAAAACAAAGCAAAACAAGAAAAAGAGCAATCAGAGATTGCAGACCCTTGCCAGGACTTGTTTTGTGTGTGTGTTTGTTTGTGTAGTTTTACGTGGAGTATTTTGTGTGGCGTTTGTGAACTCGTGTGTGATGTAATTAATAAGAGACGTAATTTGAACTGCCACTTTATAACTGCTGGCAGTGATAACTGGGTACCAAGACATCCCGCTTTGATGAAACCCTTCTAGATATCTGTAATCACCAAGGTAAGCCTTCCCCAGTCAGATGTTCTTGCAACATAATAGTGTACCTGCACTGATGTTGTGCACCTGATATTTCATTTGTGTGCTTGACCTACTTTTTTAGGATTGTGACATAATCAACAAAGAAAACACCCATTCGATCATAACTTGAATAATTTTCATCTGATTGTCATGATGTTGAGTTTTCTGGATAAACTGCAGATGTGGACACATTGTCTTAATTTACACTCTGTCCCTAAATGTTGAAGTTAAGTTTAGATAGTGGTCCAAAAAAAATATGGCCATCATTGGATCATGGGTCAAGGGTAGTTGTGGGTGATCGTTTTGTGATAACAGATGTCGAGTTTCGTCATGATATCTAGTTTATTTGAGAGAACGATGAAGGAGTTGTTTTGAGAAGATGACTTAAGAATGAGTTGTTTCATAGAATGATTTACACAAGTCAGTGTTTTCCATCCATAGGGCTCACTTGCGGCCCGCCTAAGTCAATTTCGTGCGCCCAACCGCTTAAACACCCATTTTGGCCGCCAAATGACTTAACAAATTGTCCACATGTATATACTGTTACGGTTGTGGAAATTCACAAGATCACATTCAGGTTCCCCGAAGATCAGTTATGTCGATAAGTGTGTGTTCCAGGTTAGATTTTCCCACCAATGTATAACGGAATTTTCGTGTGCCGGGCTGTGCATCTTCAGTTAGCCGTGATTCTGTCTCTATCTTTTATTTTAACAACAACGACAATAACAACAACCAGAGCAATTCATCGACCACGTTCGCCTTCGATCGGGGCGGATCCCGCCTGAATGAGGGTTCAAAGGTGAAGAGAAGGAGGCGCTGATTTCGGGTGGAAAAAGCCCACCGCGGCCCTCCCTTGGGGGCGATAAAAAAGCCGCGTTCGCTCGCCGGAAGAGGGCGCGTGAGAGTGAGAGTTGGAGGAAGTGGAGTGTCGTCGTGGGTTGGTGGGTCGAGATCGCTGGAGCAGTAGCTCGTGGGAGAAGCCTTGGAGCGCAGCCAGACGGCAGTGGAGAGTCGGGCGCGTCGCAAGGCCCTTGACCCACCAAGCCGCCATTCGAAGCCGCTGCAGCGTTGGCAACGAGCCAGCGAGACGGAGACACCAAGGGTCGCCAACCCGAACCAGGACCCAGCGAGTCACCACGAGGGTGGCCAGGTAGCCCACTCGGTCTCTCGGATCCCCTTCGGTCATCCCGGCTCTGAACAATAATAAAGGCTTACGAGCCTGTTCTTTCTTTCTTGGGTTTTTGTATGAAAGTCTGTGGCGCCTTGTCTCTAAGTAGAATTGTGAGTAAGTACGTGCTTGTACATAATAAGTAGACATCGGCTGTAGGCTTTTTGATCGTGCCCTGCCCCATTCCCCCATTGACTGCTTACGTGCCTGTACGAATAAATGTCCCATTTTTGAATGTCACCTGCTCGTTGCGTCCCTTCCTACATTGACTGCCATAATTGCATTCGGGATATTAGCTGGCTGATTATAAGCCGATAAAACGTACATCTGGTCCGACGGGACTTGGCGATATAAAACCGCTCGGCAATCGCATACGGAACGAGCTCTTAAGCGGCTCGTTTTCGTGCAGGTCCAGTTGAGGTATAAACTCCCGGCATTTCTGTCCGCGCGAATAATTAGGTACATCGACAATTTGGCGATCGACCCTGTAGCGCGGTGACAGAAGAGTTGGCTGGTTTATGGTGTGTTAAAAACAACCGTAGCTGGGTTTCGGCGTTGATCCGAAAGCTGCGACTAGATTGCCATGTTCGGTGGGGCCGCGCGGCTCAATTGGGCTAAAGGCGGTCGTCCGCATGCTGAACGGGCGAAAATCTACACAATACAACCTTCTATCATCACAAACCTTGATTTCCAGTGATGATGGGTGTGGGGGAAGTGGTGGGTGGTGGTGGTGTGGTGGAGGTTGATGGGGGTAGTGATGAGTGGGAGAGGTGGTGGTGATGGGTGTGGGGGAAGTGATGGTTGGTGGTGGTGGGTGATGGTGGGGGTAGTGATGAGTGGCAGAGGTGGTGGTGATGGTGTGGGGGAAGTGATGGTTGGTGGTGGAGGTTGATGGTGGGGGTGTGATGGAGTGGGAGGAGTGGTGGTCATGGGTGTGGGGGAAGTGATGGTGGTGGTGGTGGGTGATGGTGGGGGTATGATGGAGGGGAGAGGTGGGTGGTGATGGTGTGGGGGAAGTGATGGGTGGTGGTGGTGGTGGTGGTGGTGTGATGTGATGGTGGAGGTGGTGTGATGGTTGAACTAATGGCTAGTGGAATATTTACCCATTTATTCACTCATCTATTGTAACTTGTCGATGTACTATTTTTGTTCATCTGGTAACTACTTTTCTGTTGAACATGCAATTTGATTTATTATGCTGAAAGTGTGTTCCCTTTTGATAACTGTTAAAGGCAGAGTAACCTTTGGGGAGTCAGCCTCAGGCTGGAGAGATGTAAATAAACTGAATACACACTTTACACCAGCGTTTGTTGTCAACTTATAATATCCATGTCATAGTTATATTGTAGATTGGACACTGAGTGCCTCACACAAGTACAGAGTATATTCAATACAAATTTATTCTTGAAATATTGATCAGAACAGCAATTTTGTTTGGATATATCATAAATTTTTTAATGAAATCCCATGCATGGTTAATGGCATGTAAGTTGAGATATTAAAAAGATCATTGATGGTATGGGTATTCAACCAGAACAAAGATTTTAAATATTATGGTGAAGATACATACATGCTAAAATTAAGATATGTTGTAAGTGAGAATTATTTTTTACAAAATTGATGATGCCAAGATACTAATTTGTGTCTCTACTTGCATGCTCAGAATGCCCAGAATGCACCTACGAGCATCTAAAATTGCTAAATTCCTGGGGAGACCCCCTTTCCCACTCTCCCCCCCCCCCC
>CM068957.1:28764343-28779457 GCA_035128595.1 Eptatretus atami
AGGAATGTGGTTGATGAAGGAGGAGGTCAATAATGAAGTTGTTGAGGTGAACAAGAAGTTTGCCTTGGTAAGCAGCATTTGGAGTACTTACGTATGGACCGATGATTTCAAATTATGGGCTGCTCTTAGAGCACCTTTTTCTGGATAGACATTTCCATCTGTCTGTCTGTCCGCGAACTTTTTTGTCAAGCCTCGGGCTAAACCACCCAACCGATTCCAATGAAATTTGGTAGGTAGGACCTAATATTTCTGGAATTCGTGTGCTTGCGAATATGGGATCCGGGCCCTAGCAACGGCCCCTTTAAAGTGGTCAAAAATCAAAAAAAAATATCGAAAAATCGAAAGCTTAGAGTTTCTGTGGCAATCTTATCTGAGCTTCCCTAATGCCAATTTGCAGCCTAACAAAAATATTGTAGAGGAGATAGGTTTTGGGCGAGTACACGTTCGAACATTCAGAAAACGGTTAAAATTTGCCAAAATTATTCTTTTTCTAAGAGAAAGAGTTCTGATTTTTGATTGAACTTGGGTGTGAAATGTGTCAATGTGGCTAGCATGTACACAAAAATGAATGGTGCTATGCACACTTCCGTTGCTAGCAACAGCTAAATCTTTATCGTACATCGTTACACTTATTGTGGACTGTACAAAAAAAATCAAATACCTCCGAAACTGGACCTCCGAGGGACCTGTTTTTTTGTGCCCAAGGAGAAATGTCTTTTACAGCATTCATATAAAAAAGAAAATCTTTTAGGAATGATAAAGAATTACCAGGCTGCCATTGTTGAGTCTCTTTTTGGAAAACATGCCTGAAATTCACAAGGGGGTTTCTGGGCGCAAACTAAGAGGGCTCTGATAATCATATTTATTTGTGCTTCCCCTAGTTATTGATAGCTGTACATGAATATCGGCTAGTCGTGTCGGCGCAGCTTTCCATCTAGAGCGAGCAGCCATGTCGCCTACGGCTTGTTTCATTATTTCCTCCTTTTATAGTATCAATGAATTTCTCTTCAATAGTTGGATGAAATAATCATTGTAAACAGCATCATTATACACAGCCTTTTATTAGTTGCAGTACTGCGGTAACATCGGGGAGAGCTTGCCTCACCAAAAGTGCTATACCGTGGGAGGGAGGGATTGCGAGGAGGAGTAGAGAGAGAGAGAGAGAGAAGAGGAGAGAGAGAGAGAAGACGAGATCGAGAGAGGAGAGAGATGGATGTTGGAGGAGGGTGGGAGATGGGGGTTTAGGTAAAGAGAATATGGGGGCTGAAGGGACCAAAAAACCCACACACAAAAACAACGCAGGGCAGAACAGCGGGACACGACGACAGGAACACAGGGGAGAAGGGAATCCGGGGGCAGAGGGCAAAAACGGGAGGGCCAGGGCGCAGAAAGTGGGTGGAACAGGAAACCAAAAGTAAGCACTGAAAAAGGAAGTACCGACGCGCACGGACGAACGAAGGAGCCCATCGAGGGGGACAGCGGAAAACAAAGCGGGGGGACCCAGAGGTACTGCGGGACAAAAAAAGGAAGAAAGCAGTGCGGAGGAGGGGAGAAGAACAAGGAGGGGGACTAAACGATGCAAAAGCAAGAAAATATGACAAACACCAAGACCGCAAGAGGAAGGGAGAAGAGCCGTGAGCTGAAGAGGCCAAAGTGGGACCAGGGATAGCGGGACCGACAGAAGGAGTGACAAAGAACAGCAGCAGAGAGAGGAACAGCGGGGCAGTACCCGGGAGGGGCAGGCGGGGCGGGGCTGAGAAGATAAACAGGCAACACCGAGGAGTGGGCGCACCGAGGAGGGGCGAGATAGGCCGGGTGGGGCGGCAGGGGTCGGGGGGCGGCGGGGGCCGCAGGGGCCGGAAGGTCAGGGCAAAGGGCCGCGCACCGGGGGAATGAAGGACCAGGGGGGGGAGCTCGGCCGGGCATTCCGGCCGGGGGCGGGGCAAAAGGAGGGCCAGCCAGAGGGGACGGGGGGAGGGGGACCAGCCAGGAGGGGCCCCAAAGAGCCAAGGAGACGGCTGAAGCAGCACCAACACGCTGCACAGAGGAGGAGCCCAATCGCCGCCAGGTCGGCATGGAAGGACCCACAAAAGAGAGAATGGAGAAGAAAGGAAAGACCGAGGGAGGGGGTGTAAGCCAGGAACAAACCTGGGAACAGCACGGAGGGAGAAAGGGGGGGCAAGGGCAGCGAAAGGGCTGGAGGGGCGGAGAAGAAAGCGAAGTACAGATGGCGGGGGCAAACCTCCCCCTGGAGAAACCCCGGAGACCCCAGCCGGGGGGAAGGGGGAAAAACGGGGGGACAGTCAGGGGGGGAAGAGGGTGGGCAAGGGCAGCGGAATGGCGAGGGAGGGCTGAGAAGAAAACAAAAGGCATAGGGGGGGGGGGCACACCCGCGCGCCCCCATAGACCCGCCGAGAGGCCAGGGGGTGATGGCAGGAAAGGAAACCAGGACAGCGGGGTGGGGAGATGGGGGGCAAGGGCAGAGGAAGGGAATGAGATTAGGGGGAGAAGAAAGCAAAGACCGCGGGAAGGAGGGCAACGCAGCCCCCCCCCCCCCCGCCCCAGAAACGCCCGGGGGAGCCCCGGGGGGAGGGCCAGCACGGGGGAGGGAGGGGGGGGGCAAAGGGGCAGGGAAAGCGGAGGGGTTGGGGAGGAAGAGGGGCAAAGGAGGGGACGGACAACGGCAGCCCAGAGCGCCCCCAGAAGACGGGACAGGGAGCTAAAAACCAGCCGGAAGATGAGAACAAACGAACGCAGGGGAAGCATGGCGGGGGCGCAGCGACGAGCCGAAGAGAGCCCGCGCACCAAAACGGGGAGAACAGAAACGCACAGGCGGGGGCCAGAAGCAGGACCCCGTACGGAAAGGAAGGGGAGGCGGGGGCCGGCCCGGGAGGACTCCAAGCGACAGGCGGAAACGCGCAGAGGGAAGAGACCAAGCAAGGGCCAAACACACACACACACACACACACACACACACACACAACACACACAACACACACAGCGAGATGATAGAACGGAGCACAAGACCAGGCAGGGCCCAGGCCGGAAAGGAGCGAGGAAAGGGGCTGAGAATGGTGGCGGAGGGAAGGCAGAGGCGGGGGCAGAGACCACGAGGAGGGCGCGGGAAAGGGGGCGGCAGGGAAGAAAGGAAACGGGGGGCCACGACGGGAGTAGCAGTCGGGGGCTGAAGGCACGGGGCGACAGAGAGACGCGCGCACAGGAAGAGAGAGGGCGAGTGAAGTGGAAAGGACAGGGGGCGAAGGGCAGGGAGAGGAAAGAAGACACAGGAGAATAGGGAGAGGAAAACAAATGGGAGGGCAGGGAAACGAGGGGGAACAGAAGGGGGAAGGTGGGGGGGGCGGCGGGAAATGCGGGAGGAAAAAGGAGGGGGAAAACGAAGGGGCGGGAGGGAAAACAACCCAGGGAAAGAAAGCGGGCGGCAAAGGGGGGAAGGGTGGGCAAAAGAACCCACACAGCCAATAGGGGAAACGGGCCAGGAGCAAGACCGGCAGCGGAAAGAAAGGACAGGAAGGCAGGAAACAGGAGGAGACGAGATGAGAGAGAGAGATAAGAGAGAGGAGAGAGAATAGAGAGAGAGAGGGAGAGCGAGAAGGCCAGCAAAGCGCGGGGGGGGGCGGGCGTCGGGGACCGGGTGGGCGCGACAAACCACGTGGGGCCGAGCGAAGGGAAACGGGCCAGGGTAGAGCGGGACCCGGGGAGGGCCGGGGCAAGGGGGGGATGAAGCGTACAGGGCGCCCAAGGGAGGGCCAGTGAGGACAAACAAGGACAGACACGGGGGTGCGGGGCGGGGCCGAGGGGGAAGGGAGCGGCATCCGCGGGCGCATGTACGGGGGACGACGGACGGGCGTCGGAGAGGGAGGACGGGCGTGGGGAGGCCAAATAAGGGCGCGAGTCGGAGGCGCAGGGAGAGAAACACAAAGGGCCCCAATGGCAGGAGCGGGGGCAGGATGAGACGGGGCAGTAAAAAGGGCGGGAGCAGCGAGGAGCGGGGGAGGCGCCGAACCAGAAGGAAGTGGGGTGGCGCGGCGCGGGCGCGGTTGGGGGGGCCTGGCGAGGACAGGGCGAAAAGGCAAAAGACGGGGGCGCGAGGGAAGGGGGGGCAGGAAAACGAGAGGCGGAAGACAGAACGGCGAAGAAGAGGGCGAAACTGCCGGGCCACGGCACGGACGGGCACGCTAGAGCGAAGAAACGGCCGGGGGGGGGGGTGGCTGGCGCGCGGGGGAAGAGGGATTGAGGAGGAGGAGGAGGGGGGTGGGGACGGGCACGGACGAGGGAGAGAAGGTGGACTCACGGGGAGGAGAGGGGCTGAGGGCCCCAGCGGAGAGTGAGAGGAAGCGGACCCAGCAGAGCCGGGGGAAGGGGAACCACGGGCATGGGCAGCACCGCAGGAGACACAAGGGGGGGGGTGCCAGGAGGGGCAGAATAGAGAAGGGGGGGGGCGGGGCCAAACGGCGGGAGCAGCCGCCAGAAAAGGGGGCCAGGAGCAAAGCAGGAGGCCGCAAGAGCACGCCAGGAACGTCAAGGTGGGCCCGGGAGAGGGAGGGAGGAACCGGCAAACAGGGCGTGACGTGGAAAACGGAGGCGCCTAAAGCGAAATGGCACAGCGTGGGGGAAGGAGGGGAGGCGAGGAGAGGCAGGGCAGCCGGCGCCGGGGGGCACGCAGGGAAAAGAGGCGCCGCCGAGGACAGGGGGCAGAGCGTCGGAACCAGCAGGCGGGGGCCAGTGCGAGCCACGGCGGAGCCAAAGGACGCAGCAGCGGAGGGGGAACCGGGGAAGCCAAGGTGGGGGGCTGGGAAACCGGAAGGGGCAAGGAAGGGAAAAGGCGGGGCAGGAGAAATGAACAGGGGCGGCCGGAGCCAAAACAGGGGCGAGGGAGGGGAGGAGGACGAGGGCCGGGAGGGCCGGCAACAGCGGCCAGGGGAGGCGGGGGACCGGAACGGGGAGGGGCAAGGAAGGGCGCTCGGCGCAGAGCCACGGGGGGGAGGGAAGGAGGGGGAGGGAACACCGGGAGAGCAAGGCGGCGGCGGGCGGGACCACTGGCGGAGAGGCAGCGGGGGCCAGAGCGCAGGACTGGGGGAAGGAAAGCTGCCCGCGGCCAAGGGAAAAAGGGGGGCAAACGGACCAGACAGCGAGCGCCCAAAAAGACGGACCCGCAGGTGGGAGACAGGGGGGAAGAGGGGAAAGGGGCGAAAGGGAGGAAGAGGGAGGGAAAGCACGGAGGGCAGCGGCCGGGTACGGTGGGGAGCACCGGCAGGGGCGGGACGAAAAGGCACCGGACAACACCACGGCGGGCCTCCCAGGGGAGCGCGAGGGCACGCAAGGCCGGCAAGTGGCCAGGGCCGCCAGAGCGCGCGGTGGGCCAGGGGGCAGGCAGCCCAGACAAGCAGGCGGGCAGCGCGAGAACGGGGCGGGGCGAAGGCGGGCAAGGGGGCAAACAGGGGCAGCAGGGTGGCCAAGCGCCAAGAGGAGCGGAAAGCAGAATGGGCGGACGCCCCCTGGAAGAGCGTGGCAGCAAGGCGGGAAGAGAGCAACGGCAAAGAGCGAGGCCTTGGGGGACGGGACGTGGCAAGCAAGAGGACGAGCAAGAAGGGCGGCCAGGGCCGCAGGAGCGGCAAGGAAGAAAATGCCACGGCGGGGGGGAACCGGGCAAAAAAAGCAGAAGAGACGGCCCGCGGGGCTGGCAGGTAGGGGGGGGAGGGCGGGACGAGGCGGGAAGGGAGCAACAGGGGAGGATGGCGCGCGCAAAAGGGAGGGGGGAGAGGAGGGACCGCAGGGCGGGGGGGAGGGGAGGAAGGCCAGAGGGGGGAAGGGCGGGCCGGGAGAGCCGGGAGCGGGCGCAATGGGACAGGAGGCGGCAGTGAGAGGGCGCAGGGCGCGAGTGCCAGGCGGGGGACAGCGGGGAGCGGGAGGCGGGAAAGCGCGGCAAGGGCAGCAGAGCGGGAGCAAAGGGGAAGCGGATGGGAGGGGCACAGCAGGGGAAACAACGATGCAAAGAACCCCCAGAAGGGACGCGGGGCGGGGGGAGAGACAAAAGCGGCGGGACAAGGGGCACCCCACGGGGCAGCAGGCAACAGCAGCCAAGGCCGAAAGCAGGCCGCGCGGGGGGGGGCAAACTGCACCAGGACGGGGCAAGAGCGGGAAAGGAACGGGGACCGCGCACTGCAGGGCAGGAAGCAGGCAGGAGAAAGAAGCAGAGGGGACTGGGAGGGGACAGGAGAGCACGCGGGCAAGGGCACGTGAAACCGGAGGCAGGGGGCCGTCAACAGGGTACCACCGGGCGGGCGGAGGCGCCAGGGCGGGGGGAGCCAGGGAGAGGCACAGGCACACCGGGACGGGGGAGCCAGCAGGAGGCAACGGAGCCAAGGGAGGGAAAAGCGCGTGGCGCGCGGAACGGGTGGAGGGGGGGTAAAGAGGCGGACGGAGGCATAACCGCGGGGGCGGAGGCAGAACGAGGAGGATACGGACACAGAACGGGGCGGGGCGGAGAAGAACGGGTAGACCAAGAAGGCAGGAGCCGGGGGGCGGCGGGAACAACCGAGGCCCACGACGGGCGAACGGAGGCAGAGCGCGGCAACGGATCGCCGACGAGCACGGGGCGTAGCCGAGGAAAAGGCGGCCGCACAATTGGAGGCAAAGCAGAACGCCGGAGAAAGGGAAGGGGCAACAGCGCCAGGCACACCGGGGCGAGCGGGCCAGCGGAGGCCGACCGCGAAAAAGGCGGCGAAAACGCGGCGCACGGGAAGACGGAGGGGGAGGGGGGGAGACGGGAAGAGAACGCGAAAGGACGCGAGCGACGGCGGAGGAAGGGGAGGACGGCGGGAAAGGGGGGAAACGGGGGAAAAGGGGACGACGGACGGGCCGTCGAGGCGCCCACGGGCCGCAGGCGAGGGGAAGAGGGGAGGCACGCGAGGGCGAGCGGGGGCACACGGCGACAAAGGGACGGGGAAGGGACGCAGAAGGCGAAACACGGCGCGGGAAGGGGGAGCGGCAGGGGGCCAGACGCCCGGGGGGGGGGGGGGGGGGCGGCAGGAGGACGGGGAGGGGACACGGCGAGGGCGAGGCGGGGAGAAGAGAAGAGAAGGGAAGAGGCGGCCGCGCAACGAGGGAAAAAGCAAGAACCGCACGAGAAAGCGAAGTGGGCAACAGCACCGGCATACCGAAGGAAAAAAAAAAAACAGGGAGGCGGGAAACACGGACGCGAACCATGACCGGACGGGGGGCGACGGAGGAGGAACGGGACAAGGAACCGGGGGGGACGGGGGGCAACGAGCGCGGAACGTGCCGACAACACGTGCGGCAGAGGGGAGAAAGAAGGGGGGGGGACGCGAAACAGGACCGCGACGGGGGCCGACGGAGGAGGAACGGACAAGAACGGGGGGGCGACGGGGCAACGAGCAACGTAACGGCCGACAACGGATGGCCGCCGGAGCGGAACGGGGGAGCAGACGGGGCAGAAGGCGGAAAAGTGCAAGCAGGCGAAAATGGGAGGCACGGCAAAAGGCAACGAGTGAAAGCCAGCGGACGACGACGGGAGGGCAGGGGGGGCAGCGGGCGCGCAAGGGGGGCAAAAACGGACCCAGAACGGAGGCGACGGGGGCAGCCGGGGAGACAAAAGGGGCAAACAGCGGCAGAAGAGGGCGAAAACGGCAAGGGGGACGGGCCCGGAGAGGAGGAGGGAACCGAAGGGAGACAGCAAGGGGGGCAAAGGAGCAGGCGGGCACAGCGGGAAAAAAGACGAAGCGGGGGGCGTCGGGAGGGGGGGGCGGGCGGGGCGGGAGGGAAGGAAACCCAGGGGCCAGGGGCCAACGGGACGCAAGCGGGGGAAGGGCGGGGAGACGGGCAGGCAGGGGAAAGAAAAAAAGGGGCAGAAAGCGGCAGGCGGCGGAGGGAGGGGCCCGGGGGAAGGGGGGAACGGCAGCGGGCGGGGGGGGCGGGAGAGCAACAGGGCAGCAAACGGGGCGGGCGGCGGGAGGCGGAGAGAGGAAAAAAACAAGGAGGGGAGAGCCGAGCGGGGGCAAGGGAAAAGGCGACGAGGAGGGGAATGGAAAGCAAGGGGGGCCAGGAGGCCGCACACGGGCAAAGGGCAAGGCACAGCAGCAGGGTCGCGGGAAAACGGGCAGAGGGGGACAATGGGCAAGGGCGAGGGGCAGCCGGGGGGGAGGAGAGAGGCAGACACGACAGCACAAACGGGCGGCAAAAGAGAGGAGGACAACAAAAGACAACCCGTGCGGCGGGGAGGGGGAAGAAAGGGGGAGGGGGGGGGAGAAAGAGGGAGGGGAGAGGGGGCAAGGGGAGCAGGGGAGGATGAAGAGAGCGGGAAGGGAGGGAGGGAGGGAGAGCGACAGGAGACGGGGGGGAGGGGGGGGGGAGGACAGGGAAACGGGAAAGCGAGCGGCAGAGGAGCACGGGGAGGGAGGGACGGGACGGAGGGAGCGGCTGTGCAGAGGGGAAGCAGAAGGCCACCAGCAAAGAGACAGGGGGGGGTGGGCCGGGGCAGGGACGGGAGGGGGCTGCGCAAACGGACAAGGAAGGGGGAGGCGGAGACAAACAAAAGAAGAAGCAACGCGGGACAAAGGGACAAGCGGAGGGAGACGGCCGGGCCGCGGGCGGACAGGGCGGAGAGCTGAGAACCAGCGCGCGGGGGAAGAGCGAAACCAGAACAAACGAGAACGGCACCGGACGATCACAGCCGCGGCCAGCGGAACGGGGGACAGGGGGAGGCCAAGGAGAAGGCCGAAAGCGGCAAGTCGGGGACCGGAGCAAAAAGCGAAGGGCGAGGGGCGCCGACCCAACGCAGGCCACCAAGGGGGATAAGCGAGCCAACGGGGGAAAGACAGGAGCGGGGGGCGGTAGAGCCAGCCAGCGGGACCAGAGGCGTACAGAGCGGCGAGGGGCCGAAGGCAGGGCCCGCGGGCGAGGGGCACAAGCCGGGACGGGGCACCACGGCGACGCAGGACACGCGAAGGGCGCAGGCAGCGCAAGCAAGGCGGGACGCAGGGGCCGACCGCAGAAGGAAGACAGCGGAGGCCAACCCAAACGGGGAGGAAGGCAAGGCAAGCGAGAGGGAACGCGACCGGAGGAGCCAAAGCCACGGACCCGGAGCCAGGAAAGCAACAGCAGCAGATAAAAGGGGGGCAGAGGGAGCAAGCCACCACCCCAGAGAGCGGGGTGGGACCGGGGCGGCAAGGGGAAGAAGCACGCAGAAAGGAAAAAGAGCGCGGAGCAGAGCCGAGGCGGAGCGGCACCAAAAGCGAGGCAGGCAGCGGGGGCACACACCCAACCGCGCCAAAAAGGCGCGAAAGCCAGCCAGAGGGGGGGAGAAGCCGGCGCACGAGCAGACAGGACAGGAGGAACACAGACCGGGCGGGAGGCAGAGGAGCAGAACAGGACAGAAAAACAGAGGGGAAAAGCAAGGAAAGACAGACAGCACAAGCGAGGGGACAACAGAGGGAGGGAGGAGAGAAGAAGGAGAGCGGCGCGAAGGGAGAATTACGCACCGCGGAGCGGGGGGACGGGGGGGGGAAGCGGGACCCAGGAAAAACGGGCGAAGGGGGGGGCACAGGCAGGGCGATGCAGGCAGGGGGACGCGGCCAGCGGAGGGACGGAAGGGAGCAGGCGGCGGGCGCAGGAGGGGGGAGGGGACGAGCCCGCAGGGGGCAGGGGGGAAGAGGAGGGAAAGTCGAGCGCCAAGCCCGGAAAAAGGACCCACGCCGGGTGCCAACGGCAGGGGCACGGCAGAAGGGGAACAGCCACGCGCCCCCCAGCCAGGGAGGCACACAGGCAAACCACAGGCGGCAGGACAAAGAACAAAAGACAACCACGGGAAAAGGGAAAGGGAGCAGACAGCCGGTCACCGAGGGGGGCCGGCCAGGGGGGCAACAGCGCAGCAAGGTGACCGCAGGCGGGCCCCCCAGGCGGCTACCCGGCAGGACCACCGCCGCCCCGGGCACTACGGGCAGGACCACCCCGGGTAGGCGGGCAGAGGGGGAAGGGGAGCCACGGCAAGGGGGCGGGGCCGCCCAGCCAGCCAGGCAGGCAAAAAGGGAGAAGAACCGGGCGAACCGCCGGGGGGGGGAACCAGAGGGCAAGGGCAGGGTCAGGGCACCACGGGGCCGACCGAAAACGGCAGTGTTGGGGGAAGGAGGGATGCCGGGGGGCAAGGGGAGGGGAGGGCGGGCACACAAACAACCGGGGAGGGGAGGGGAAACCAAACAAGAAAGCACGACCGGCAGACACAGGGACGAGGGGGGCAGCCGGGCCAGGCCGACAACGCCACGCGAGGCAGGGGGGGGGGGGCCAGGGAGGGGCGGCCGGGCGCGGGGGGCCGCGGGCGGGGGAAAGCGGGGAGGGCAGGAGCGCGCAGAGGAGCCGAGACGGGGGGGGAAAGGACAGGAAGCAGGGGAGAGGAGGAGACACCAAGAGTAAAAAGGGGGGGGACGGGGGGCCCAAGGGGAGGAGGAGGGGAGGAGAACAGGGGCGCGCCGGCGCGGGCAGCGGCGGGAAGGGGAGGCAGGAGGGGGAACGACAAAGCAAGCAAGGGGAAGGGGGGGGAAGGGAGGAGAGAAGGGGGGGAAAGGCGAACGGAGACAAGGGAGAGCAGTGGCTGGGAGGGCGAGAAGGCGGGGGCGGAGGCGGAGCCGCGCGTGGGGGAGGGACAAGGGGAGGGGGGGAGGGGGGGGGGAAGGGGGAAGGAAACGGGAGAGAGGGAGAGAAGGAGGGAGGGGAAAGCAGGACGGGGAGTCGGGGGCAGCGCGTGCAGGAAGCACGTCAGGGAAGAGGCGGGACCACCAAACAGGGGAAGGGGGAGAAAACCGCGCAGAGGGGGGGCAAAAAGAAGGGACAAATGGGGGCGGGGGGGCACGAAGGCGCGCACGGAGCACTGAGACGAGGCACGGGGCGGGAAGGAAAGCCAAAGCAGAGGGAAGGGGCAAACCCCGGGGGAGGGGGGGGCGGGAAGGGGAAGGACCAGGCAGCAGGGGGAGGAGGCCACCGGCAACAAAACGGCAAAGGGAGGGGAAAGCAAGGGAGCAGCACCACAGGGCAGGGGGCGGAGAGAAGAGGAAGACCAGCGGCAGTAGCAGCAAGGGGACAGGGGAGAGGAAAAGGCAAGGGAATGGGCCGCAAGAGGGGCGGGGAGAGGCGAGGGGAGGGGGCAGAGGGAACAGACCTGGGACGGGCAAGGGAGCACACGGGAGCGGGCGGAGTGAGGGCAAAGGCCCACGGCAACAAAAAAACCAGCGGAACGGGGCGGCACGGAGAGGGGAAGGGAGGGCAAGAGGAGGACACGGGAAAGGAGGGCACAAGGGCAAGAAGGAGAGCGAGGGGAAGGGGGAGGAAACACGGAAGGGAATCAAGCTGAGAAGGAAGCGGGGACGAGGAGGGGAGCAGGAGGGGGGGGGGAGGGGGAAGAAGAACGAGACGGCGGGGGAGAGGGGAGGGGAAAGGGGGGCGGCGGAAACAGCCGAAGCCAAAGGGCGCAGAAAACGAGAAGGAGAACAGGACACAAAGTCAGCATAGGGAGAGCCGCAGACCCACGGGAGAGGGCAAGCCACGGTGACGGGGAGCGCAAGGAAAGGGAGGGCACAGGGAAAAAAAGGAAAGGTCCAGAGAAGAGAGAGAGAGAAGAAAAAAAAAACACAGGGGAAGGGGGACACAGCAGAGGCGGCCACGCGAGGGGGGGGCGGCAAAAGGCGGGTGAAAAAGAGCACAGACCGGGGACGGTGCAAGGGAAATGGAAGCAGGGCAGCAGAGGGGAGGCCAGAGGGAGGGGAAAGAGGGGGAAAGAGCGGGAGGGGGGCAGAAGGGGGGTGGCAGGAAGGACAGAGGGGCAATGCAAGGGGAACAGGACCGGAGGCGTGACGGGGAACCCAAAGGAACAGAGGGCAGTGGTACGAGGACGGGCCAAAGGGAGGCCAAGGGCGGGCAAGAGCGCGAGCGGGCGACAAGGGAGCGGGGGGAACAGAGCAGCAAGCCTGGCGGCGCGGGAAAAACAGAAGGCGAGCAACGAGGCAAAAAGAGAAGCAGAAGGGGCACACAAGGGACGGGAGGAGCCCAGGAGACGAACAACATCAGGGCAGGGAGGGGAGCAGGCAACCAGAGCATCGCAGCGGCGGCGGCCACCAGGCCGCGGGACGCCAGCGGCCGGCGGCGGGCCGGCCGCCAGGGAAGAGGCAGGGCCAGCCCCCGACGGCCGGAAGAGGCCAAGCAACCGACGGCAACCACAAGGCAGGGGCGGCAGCCGGGGGCCGCCCACGAACGAGGCGCCCGGGCGGGGAAGCGGGGGAGCAGGGGCAGCAGCGGAAGGGAAACGAGCCACAGGCCAGACAGCCACAGCGGAAGGGCAGCGGACGACACAGGAACAGCGCAGCGAGGGCGCGCGCAGCAAACGGCAAGGGGGACACAAAGGTCCGTACCAGCGAGAGCAAGAGCGCGAGAGACCGGGGGACCGAATGAAGGAAGGCGCCAGCGAGGGGGGGGGGCGAGGGCGAAGGGACCGCGGGCGCACGCCAACGGAGACAGGAAGATCACAAGGCCAGGGAAGGGAAGCACGGGGGACGCAACAGGCCGATCAGAACAGCGACAGACAACGGAGCAGGCAGCCAAGCGGGCAGGGCAGCCGGGAGCGGAGGGGACCAGGAAACCCGGAAGCCCGGGGGGGCGCGGACGCCGCAGGCAGCAGCCGGGAGGGCCCCCAAAAGGAGAGGCAGAGGCGCGGGCAAAGAGACGGCAGCAGCGGCAAAAGCAGGGCAGAGAGGGGAGAGGCCCAAAGAGGAGGCACCGCAGCGGGAGCGCGCGGACAGCCGCCCAGCAGCCAGGCCACCACAAGGGCGGAAAAAGGGGGGGGGGACCAGGACACACCCGGACAAAAGCCAGGAACACCGCAAAAGAAGGCAGAGAGGAAACCAACCACGGCGCCAGCACGGGAGGAGCAGGGGGAGGGCAGACAGGAGAGGAGCAGGGGGCACCCCACGAAGACAGAGAAGCCGCAGAGGAAAAGGCCGAGAGGGACGGAAGGGGAAACGCGGGCAGAGAGCAACAGCGACGGCAAGCGGGCCCCGGCCGAAACGCGGCGGCGGCAGCGCGGGGAAGACCGACAAGAGCAAGAGGCCGGCAAGCAGGGCCGCGGGGGAAGCCGGACGCGGCGGGGGGCGGGGGCGCAACCAGAGGGGAGGCAAACCCGAGCAAGAAGGAGCGGGAGCAAAGACGGGCCGGGACACGGAAGCAGCAGGCACGCCGGGAGAAGGGGGCAGGCCGGGGGAGCACCTCCGGGGCAGAGAGGGACAACAAGGGCCCCGCGGCGAGGCAGGGAGAGAGCCGGGGGGACCAAACAGAGCACAGAACGGCAGGACACGAGGCCAGAGGGCCACCAGCCGGGAGAAGGGCAGCAGGGAGGCCACCAGAGGCCAGGAGGGGACCCCAGGGCAACCGGGGCACCGCAGCCGGGGGGGCCAAAAGGAAGGCGGAGCACAGGGCCGGGGAGGGGCAGCAAGCGGAGGGAAACACCCCGACAGGCAAGCAACAGCGGGAGGCAGCCGGGTACAGCCGCGCCAAAGGAAACCGGCGCAGGGGGCCGGCACGGGGGACGCCGCGGGCAAGAGCCCACAGGGCCGCGCGCGAAAGCCCGGGCACACCGGGGGACGGGGGAGTGCCAGCGGAGGGCAACGGAGCAAAAGGGAGTGGAAAACGCGGGCGGACCGGAACGAGGGAGGCGGGGGGGGGAAAGGGGGGCGGAGGCGGAACGAAGGGGGTACGGAGGCAGAAACGGAGGAGAACGACACAGAATCGGGGCGATAACGGAGAGAGAACGGAGCCGAACGAAGGCGGAGCGGGGGGGGGGCGGGCACAACCGTAGGCAACGAGAGTGCGAACGGAGGCAGAGGGCCGGGCAGCGGAGCGCAACGACCACAGGGCGGGAGGCCGAGGAAAAGGCGGCCACGGAGGAGGCAAAGCAGAACCGCAGCGGAGACAGCGAAGGGGCAAGCCCGGGCACACCGGGACGGGGAAGCCACGCGCGAGGCCGACGGAGAAAAAGTGGCACATTTTCCTTCAGCTCAATATCCTCCTCATCATTCTTCACCTCCACACACTCTTTCTTCAACTCATTACCCTCGTTTACTTCTTCACTGGTCTTCTCTTCAATAACACTGGCAGGAGATGCTGGAAAGGGGAGATACAATCCACATGAAACAGACATTGTGACAGACAGATCAACGGTGAGAATAACAACACATTCAGATGTGTGCACTGTGGAAATTATGTCATCGGTGTTATCAATTAGTCTTCTTCTTCTTCTTAACCAGACAATTCTTGTGCCATATCCCCGAGTAGAGTCATGGGCTCATAGAACATGTAAGATTGGCCCAAGTCTTTCAGAAACCAGTTGGCTTGGCCTGACATTTCAGAAACTGCCGGCCAGGGAGTTGGTGAAGAAAGGATTTTGTAAATTGTTCAGGGTGCCGGCAATAGCTCGCCTTCTCTTCACGAAGGACACCAAGTGATCTTTAAAGTCCTCCAACAATGCACCAGACAGGACACCAAACACAAGGTGCATGTGCATGCGTGCATCTGAGGAACGTCCTACCTGCGAGGCACGAATCGGAGTTTTTGAAACATAGTTGGAATCGACAGACATTGATCGAGGTATGCAAGCCGCCATTGAAAGTGAGGGGAAGCTGATGTTTCGGGTATTGAACCCTTCATCAAAACACTGTGATAAAGATACATTAATGAATGGGGTATTCTGTTCAGGAAAATGATAAAGGAATAACTGTGGACAAAACAAATGCACCGACACTGTGTCGGACAGCAAAATAAACAAGTAAAGTTTTTGGATGAATAGTAAAGAGGATAGTTTAGAATCAGACATAACAGGGCTAGCATGTTATTAAAATCCATGTTCTGCTAACCTCAGATTATGTAATTCCATCTTGGTCACATTATAAGAAGGAATGAGCTACTTTTGAGAAGGCCCACCAAAGAACAATCAAAAAAAATAAAAAAATAAAAAATAGAAGATAAAATATCATGAAAACCAAATATTGTCCAGTGGACTGAAAACCACCATTGTGGTAATCGCCCACTCTATCACAGCTT
>CM068957.1:28787754-28802556 GCA_035128595.1 Eptatretus atami
ACCTTGGCTTTTTAACCCGGAGGTATGATGATAAAATAAGCGTAAAATGCGGCTTCTCCGCTGGGCCTATTTAGATGAGGGGCAAATTTTGTTTGATGGACAGAATTGTCAACATTATGGTTGGAAAAATGTGAATGCTCTCATAATGTAGGTACATGACCTGAAAGGTTAGGTCAAGGTAAAAACAATTAGGACAACCCTGCCTACTTCTAGTCACGATATTTGTTGCAAAATATCCATACAAAAACTCTCAGGGTTCTGGATATACAGCTCGGAAATTGTAGTAGTTTTGAAATGTGGAGTGTGAAGAGGCAGAATGAAGTAATTCATGAATAAAATAACTAGAAGGCACTCTATGACGGTCATGAGAGTTATCATGTAGCTCCATGACATTATTTACATTCAATACCACATCCTATGTACACAAGTTATGATATTGAATTCCATGAACCCAAGATTCAAAATATTAATAATTCTAGCTTGCCAGACCATGCATCCGATCAGTGAAATTTAAAAAATTTATTCCCGATGACTATACATCATCATTTGTACATATCTTGTTATTTGATTAAAGTCAGAGAGAGAAAAGTTTTTATGAGAATTTGTTTCCAATCCAATATGGCTGCCAGACCATGTGACCTATTAATTACAAGCAACCCACCAGCTGCTCGAATGATGGAACAATTAGCATCCTGTTTGCCAAAAATTGGGAGAAGGAAAAGGAAAGGAAGGACAAATATCACGTACATAGAGGTGCTTTAACCCCATACATCCCTACCCACCCCCCCCCGCCCCCGGTCGTCCTGATCCCTTCCTGCTAGAATATGAACCACAAATTGGGAAATTGTAATTAGCACTCTGCCACACACCAGGTGGAGACACTGTGCATATTTCCATTCGAGAAAATTTATATACCGCTTCTCTGCCCGCCACCCTCTGAGCAGCAGCCACATAGCCTAGTTACCCCCCACCAACACACCGCGACAACAAACAACCCACACACACACACACACACACACATCACACACACACATACCAAAGTTATATTTTACCCCGAGTTTGTGAAGTTTATTAACTTGAAAGATGTGGCTTACATGAGGAACAAAGATAGACAGATAGATAGATACAGAGACAGTCAGAGAGAGAGAGAGACGAGAGGAATGCCGTTAATAAGTACGAGTGTTGCATAGATTGCATGAACCACTCTCGTTATCCCAAGCTTGGGAAACATTGTGGTGAAGTTCCCCTCGAAACTGTCAAGCTGTTACGGAGAAGAACAATTTTTAGGTTTATTCTTCAAAAAATATTATAGTGCTACAACACAATATCTATGACGTCATATATGGATGATGTTGACATTCTGTATGAGTCGTTTGCAGCGAGTGAAAATTTGCGGTTATAATCGACTAATTAAGCGATGCAGAGAGCAAACAGAGAAATAGCATGGCGGATGTACGTACAGACAACCCGAAAAATAATGCCACCGGGGACTTCGCAGCAGAGACAATAAAAAATAAATAAATAAATAAATTTCTTCATTGGTGGTTTAAATATAATTCCTTGGTCTAAGAACGCCTTGGTGGCATAAAATGGGGGGGGGGGGTGCCAATTATAGAAACAACCCCACAACAGCACAAGCTAAGCACTCAACAAAACTACTCGCGCACGAAGCTCGTCCACGAGCCGGACCGGTACACAAAATAGCAGACAAGAATAGAGATCGCACAACTTAGAAACTCATTCACAGGCGTGTCTACCGAGCGCTCTACTAGGACCAACGATACACAGCGGGGGTAGAGAGACCCCACGTGGGAGTGTACCCTTGACATGGCCGCTCCTCGACAAGGGAATTGAACTGAGGAAGTGACTGTAGGGGCGGGGCGGGATAGCTGCCTGACCCACAAACACCCGTTTGTTGAAGGCCATCCGAAGGACGGGACACAGCATGAATGAGCAACACCCTGCGGAAACATTAGTGAGTATCAAAGCGGTCCGGGATCGAACCCAGCGGGCCGGCCAGACACGAGTGGTAACTGTGCGGCATCTTGGACAAGCCCATGCAGCTCGGATTGCGAGAACAAAAATATAGATAGAAATCACTTAAGTGGGGGGAAAAACGCCGCGTGGAATGACCTGGTGGGTTGTGGGAAAAGGCGCGACGCTGCGGAAGAGGAAACAAGAGAAACCGAGATAAACAAGTCCGTAAGAAGCGCGGAGGAGAAAAAACGCGCAGAGCCTGCCAAGACGCGCCAAACACGCTTCACAGCGACGGACGTGAACACTGAGCGCTACCAACGATAGCAGAGCGCGGTTGATGCCAGACAACCGCCGCTGCAGACTGGACGCGAATCACTGTGGACACGTGGTGACATTGTCGTGGACGTCAGCGTCCCGCCCGGCAGCAAAATGAGGTAAGGAACGAGATTGAGTGACTTAGGGCGAACCCTCTGCGGTGGGAGAAACAACAGGAAGGTCGACAGGGGGCCCCCGTACAGAACGCACGTGAAGCCCCTGGCAGGTGAATGATGGAATTGAAAGATCAATCGCAGAGCAACGGCTTTAAGGTGGGTCGTGTGGATGGTGCTGGATGCGGATGTTCTGTGTGAGAGGGACCTTCACCGATGGGACGGCTGGCGCATTGGATGACCGATTCATCTGGCATCCCGAAGTGTGGACGGCATGAGACGCATGTGTGCGTCAGTGTGTGTTGCGATGGGGACCACGGCGCGCCTTTTCGCGCAAACTCGTGTAAACGTTTGGATTTTTTGGGATCTTGGCTGATTAACGGAGCAACGCCGAAGGTGGCTGAGGCGAATCTCATGTTTGACACAAAAAGGTTCGGTTTGGGACTGGGAAACCCGACGGGGGCGAGGTGACAGTGACGTGGCACTGTAACAAGGGCCCCCAGGTCTTCTTGTACCGCCCATCCCGCGCCAAACCGACGCGGATTTGAGGAGCAAGGGCAGGGCCGGATTGTCCATGTGGGGGCCTGGGCACATATGGAGGGTGCCCCCAAAATGGGGAGAGAACAACAACTTGGAAATTAACTGATTTGGCATCAAAACTGAACTTGATCCGAAGATTGGCAGAGCGATGGGCAGGAATGACTTGGGGTACAAATGTGCACAAATACAATGAAACTGACATATGGACAAGAGGGGACGGATGTTGAGTCGGTGCGGACTTGGACTGAGGAGATGGACTATCTCTGGAGCGCCATGGCTAAAAAAAATCCACAAAATGCTGGGGCGCAAGAGCAAAGATAGCAAGATGGACTAATATAAGAAAAGAACAAACGACGCGCTGTCTAGATCAGACGACGAACTTGCGTACGAAAAAGCTAGGCAACGGCGAAAAAACCCTCGGACAAGAGAAAGCCAAAGGGATGAGAAGAGCCGATCGCAGGACCGGCAAATGGAGGGCAGTTGGCAGCATGCACAGACAAGGCGAAGCAGACAAGCGGGGACGGCGCGTGCCTAATGCGAGGAATGGGCACGCAGAAGAGAGCCACTGAGCGGAAAGGGCTAGGGCCGAGCCGGCGGGCCCAGCGAGCGAAGGCGGATGATATGTCGAGCTGGCTGAAACGAAGCCGCGCGACGCAGGCGACACCAGCAGGTCGAGACGACGTGGCTCGTAACGACGCCACGTGGGCGGAAGATGATGCTGGATGGCGAAGACGGAGTTGACAGGATCCGGAGCAGTTTGACGTTTCAGTGAGATGTGTAAATGGAGCTTAGTTTAATTTCGAGTGACTTTCGCGATGGAACGTACATCTCGCACTCAGTACGCCCGAGTCTGGCTCTGACTCCTTCACATGGTTGGAACGGAATCATTTCTTCGGTTGTGAGGTCAGTGAGTAATCGTCCGATCCAGCTCGACGAGCTTCGAGCATGACTCTTCGAATCTGCATCCACTTCGAGTTGAACAGAGCACCAGAATCCAAATCTGTCCTCATCTGCTGTAGCGTTCTGTACGCTTTTCCAACTGCACAGCAGTACGTCGATCACTTGCAACGTATCTCACTGTTATGCGAAAGACTCCTTGCGTCCTAGTTTCTACTTCTGGAGTGTGTCCGTAGTCCAAGGAGCGAGGGCGGACATTACCTTTCTCTACGGCGATCCGAGGAATTCCTCCGTACTGACGCTCTCACTCCTACAACGAATTATCAACTGATCGCTGTAATGACTTGCCAGCAATCCGTCCAGTGACTTGAGGAGCTGCACGGCTGTGTTGAGATCGGTTAGCTTGCGACTGAAGGTATTGACTCGTAATCAAATCTACCAAGGACATAGACCAGGAAACCAGCATAGAACCCTAATCTCGAGCGTTGCACATTCGTTGTGTGAAGTGTCTCGCGTGTTTTCTTGTTTCACTATTCAGTTGTTCATCGTTTGCGATTTCATCCGAGGACATCCATGATTCGCGTAACCTCTACAAGAGCCGGTTTTGCATCAGAATGAGCCGACCAGCAGTGTCGCTTGGAAGGCTTTGGTACTTAGCAGACCTTTGGCTTTCAGAGGGAGCGCTCAAATAATTGCACTGTCGCACGTGGAAGCTGAAAAAAATACATACATTGTCTCGAATTCAAAGAAGCTCTGCACGGTCTACAGATCCCACTTGTCGACGAGGCCGACTAAGTTCAGTGATGGTGTCACGGCATGCCAAATATTGCGACATGGTTCTTTCCTGTTTTGATCATCCCTGCATCCCATGTATCGACCACTAATTAGATGCGTTATCGTATAGATGTGTCCTCGGCAGTTAACATGTCCAATCCATGTGGACTTTCAAAAATCCGTGATGCGATTCGCTTGCTGGAGATCAGGTGGTCCTGTGTTGCTTCAGAGAAGGTCATGAACGCTCCATGGGCCTCAGTTTCTCGTATGTATCGTTAGAATGAACCTGTGAGTGTGTCGATGTGGCTTATGTCAGGAGTAGAATCCACTGACCAGAGAAGTATTTTTGCCTCTTTCACACGACGACGATGTTATCACAGAACAGATTTTCGATGACGGAGATTAACTCTTCACATGTCGTAGAGTGAATAAGTAGGTTGGTGTGCCACTACCTTGGTTGGCTATTTCTGAATTGCTGCGCCAAAAAATGATCGTATTCCGCAAGTTAATCCATTAAACCAAAGGTAGTTACCATTCGACCGTGACCCAACGTTTAATCCGATCCACGGAAACTCCAGACCTACGCAGCCGAGAAACGAATCACGCTCACACTTCGTATTCAGCACCTCCCTCAATAGGACGCAATCTCACCAAGCCACTGGACGATGTTCAGTGTCCACACGACCGCGGATGTTGCTACGTCGACAAGAGCGTATGTATTCGCACAATGTTACATGCGATGACGCTCATGCACCTCGATAGATAGACGACTGGCATGCTTCCAGTCGGTGACCTTTCCCGCGCCCCAGGCTAGTTAGCGCGTCCATATAGAGCTATGCCAAGCGATTGCAGTACAAGTTTCCGGTGATGTGGAGAAGGCAAAGCAGGACCCTTTTCACGGACTCTCCGTTTTGTAGTTCTTACTGGTTAAAAAAACTTTAGGAGCAGCGTATTTCTACCTTTCAACGAAACTGTATGGTGAATCAGAAGTGCGAGTGTCGGTTCGAATTTCTGCAGGGGCTCCAATCTCGTGATGCCCGATATTCTATCATCTCTGACAACGGTCGCTCCAGTAGGCCAAACAACCAATGTCATTGGCAAAGCCAGGTCCACATTAGAGTCAATATATCACCTGGTTCTTCATCTGCACATGTTCTTCATCGGTGAACTTCCGAGATGTGGCGATCTGACGCGGGGGTTGCGTTTGCCAAAATCACTTGTTCTCTCTTCATCTGGTGTTCTCAGCCTGTCTATGGACGAATCGGCCATTGTTTGTGCGGAGTGAAAACTCTGAATTCTTCGGGTCTTGTCGACGACGGCCTTGGTCTTTCATCTCTATTTCCTGGAACGTTTATCCCGCTTTGAGCCCACTGTTTCAATATCCGTGGAGCCCTGGATTGTGCCTTCGTCACCGAAGCCGCTCATTGTGGTTTTCTGCAGCTGGTAGGTAAACGCGATAACCGAGACTATCGTCAGATGACGTGGGACGTACCAGAATCACGAACAACAAGTATGTTTCACACACCTGAACAATATAAAGTCACACCTTTTTACTATGCGTGTCTCGCCAGATAGCAGGGTACTGTCAGCATTCCCTGGCCAGCCGCCAGTTTCATGTGTAGTAATACTACCCCTGCCAGGCCGTGCTGTGCTGGACCTGCCTAGTTTTTACCACCGTCGACTTTCTACCTATTCACCTCTCCTCTGGCTGGACTTCTGTATTCGATCTGCGCTCTGCTGGGCTCTGGCGGCTAGTGCCGTAGTAGTAGTGGTCACGCTCAACATCGACCATCGTATGATCCAATCCAAAAAAGGATCCCGAATGCGGAGTCCCCCAATCCCGAGCTTGCCCTGTGGGAATTTTTCACCGCGTTGGAATCCGTTCTGTCGGACCGGGAAGAAACGGCTTGAAAAAGCCAAAGCTTGAAAAGATATCCTACCAAAGAGTTACAATCTTCATTCACCGACAATAAAACTTAGAGAGATCCTTCAGAGCGATTTTCAAAAATGTCATCGAAAGTTGTGGGCCCCGAATGTGGGCCCCAGGCCATGGCCACACCGGCCACCCCCTAAACCTTTGGTAATACTCACACCTTTGCTTTCATCCGCTTACAAAATATCTCTGTTATCTATTTCTCAAAACCTCTTGAGTAAACCTCCAACATCATTCACCTCGGGTACCACAACCAAACTTCTCTAGCCCGTTGACCCGTAACAATATGTTTAACCCTTCCTCAATGCCCCTAGACTCCCGCTCCTCAAACTACACAGAACCGTGTTCTACAATTCCTTCCTGCGAAGAATGAGAAAATACATATTTAGTTGTCTCATCACCGACAAAAAACGGTCTCCCACACCTCATTTCTACCAATTCATTTGCTGCACCTCCACCACTGCGTCTGGACCCTATGCACCGTCCCCACTGCCACACCCGCTAACACCCTCCATTCACCACCGTTTCTCCATTGCCACGCTCACTAACTGCCCGCCCCCATTGCACCGGTCCCCACGCACCGCTCCGTTGCACCGTCACCAATGCCCGCACCCATTGCATCTCACCACTGCCACACACCCATTGCACCGCTCCCAAAAACCACTGGGCCCGGCACCCACAGTCCCCCACGCCCAAAAACACCCATTGCGATCGCACCCTCCACCCTGCACCCGTTCACCATTCCGCCATTCATGCCTGTCCCCACTGCTCTCTCCCGTGTCATCTCACCACTGCCCGTCCCATTGCACCTTAGAGGATCTGATCATCAGTTCATTTCTTATATCTTTCAGACACGTGTTCATTGTTGAAGGTTGCTAATAAATGCCAACTGATAAAACAAAGAGAATACCAGTCTCTATTTATGAACACGGCGGCAAAGGTTGGATCCAAGGCACAGTGCTGCGTAGGCATGCCCAAATCGCGGTTGTGACTACACCACTGAAGACTCGATCTGCTACGTTGGGCCGACTCATTCACTTCCCACAGTGCCATTACACGCCCCTGACATGCCCCGAAAAGGTTGAAAAAGTCCAACAGGCCCACCAATCGTCGCCACTGCTCACGTGAAGAGTTGGCTACTTCGTATCCAATGTGTCTGAAATACGTCATGCAACCAAAATCACTGCCGCAATAAAGTGGTTGCAGGTTACTTAGAGTGCTGTGACGAACCTGGCGCAGAATCTAACAGATCAACAGGTGGTAGGCCTTTCAAACAAACCCATAGAGGTGGGTAATGGCGGCCATTAAAAACTTGTAGTTCCGAAAGAGTAACACTATGGTGGCCAGAAGAACTTACATAATATGCGTAACAAGACCGTGATTGAAACAGTGCGCGCGCTTGGGCCCGCCTTACTGGTTCAACGCGGATATGCAAATTCCTAATCAATTGCCCTATTGTGACGCATGAATTAACTACACAAAGCGATTCATGTACGTGAAGTTCTTACACGAGAATGACCGACCTGAGAATCCAGCTTAGCCTCAGCTTGGACAAGAAACAGACATGACCCTAAGAGACGTGTCTTCATTCACTGAGCTAAAAATCTGGCAAACGGTCAGCATCTACATACTGGCACACCTCAGTGGAAGCAGCTAGCAGCGCATACTCAAAGGCCAAGCAAGTTCACATCAGACAGAAAACGAATCCATGCTCCTACTGTGGCAAAAGGGGACCGGGAAAGAGCGCCGCAGCCCACGTAGTTCGCAAGACAGAATGTGCGCGCATATGGTCACATATGTGGGCATTGCAATCGCGTATACATCACATGGAGAGGTATGTCGCGGTAGGAACAAACCTAAAACGCACGAGTGGCCTCTTCTGAATAAACAATGAAAATGTTGTGTTCTTTGATACCCTATTGTGATGTTCTATGTATCAGCGACACAGTCGAATGAAACTCCTAACATACTGGCATGAATGTAATGAGTTTGAAACTTAAATTTATTCGGGTCGATCACACTGGGTGAGCGTGTCCATCACCCTCTGACACCATTGTTTTGACAACCTCTCTAATACATGCATCAGGATGAGTTCAAAAACCTCACCATTTGTTAATTGATGTCAAACAATCATGGCACGGAAACTACGCCAGCCCTGGCTTTACCTTCACTCAGACATGACTTGCTGTCCCCCACGATGGCAGACACAGGGTGCCAGAGTTGCCGTGCTGGTATAAGAGGTTCATCCACCGCCTTGGAGATTCCAAATTGACCTCATCCAGTAACATCGAAATGCACATGCCAACAGGAGGCATCAATATCCTTCAGGCCACTGTACTCCGCTGTTGCGGGCAAACAAACGGGCCAAGCCGTTAGAAACTAGGCAAATGACCTATGATCACAGTATAGCTTTCGACAAGTCTCCTCAGCAGAGAAAGCCTGTGCTTGCCCTTAGACATCATGCCGGATAGCTTCCCAAGATTGGTATAGACCCGACATACAGCAGCGGACTCACAGCAGTCTACAGGAAGACCCACCACAGCTGTGCCATTGCCTCAGCGTCGTCGACCCCCCGACCACCCACAAGCTTGCCGTTCCCCGCCATTATAAGCATCACATTCTGTATATACCTTCTTGTCTTCAAAATTGAAAGTATTTGAATATAAATGTGCGCTAGTGCAGTGCTGCGCACGGCGCTGGTGTGTGGTCACAGAGACTCTTTTTGGCGTATATTGTGCTCACTTGCCTTTCTGTTTTTTTTAATGCCATGAACAATCTTGGTACATCATGTGGATGAAGTATTGATTGCAAGTTTCCTTGGATTGTGCTTTGTCGTTTCTGAAAGAAAGTGAATACCTCTTTTTGGGGGGGCGCAACCCTCCATGGAATTCCCTCGCATAGAATCCCGGTCAGACCCCAACTTGTTTTAATGCATAGAACAAACGTTGGTCACAACATGGTGATGAAGGTTGTGTTAAAGTTTCATCAGATTGTACTTTGTTTCTAAAACAGAGCATTAATACCTATTTTTGGGGGGAGAAACCCCCCGTAAACACTTAGGGACCGATAGTTTAATGCATGAAACAAACTATGTTCGTATTCGGTTGGTGATTGTTTGGTAAATTTCATCAAAATCGTGTGTGCAGTTTCAGAGAAAGTTGAAGTATTTGTGCACGGCGGATGGACTTGCCCATCCTCATCTCCCCGGAAATTATGTTCCTAGTTGAGCATATAAAATCATCACATCCCCATGAGGAGTATTACCATATGCCAAGTTAAAAATTTTCCTTGGATGTTTCGAATAACAAGGTCCAAGTTTTTCCTTTTTCCACATGGCTGCCAACAACCACGTGATACCTATGACTGCCGAATCTTTACCATTGAAAACATGACATGAACCGATTTGAGATTTGAGACGAATTTGGAGGGTTTTTCATGTCTGTGAAGCTACCGCCACGCGCAATGCGCAGTGTAGCGCGCTCCCTGGTATAAACGTGCAGCTTCACTTAGTGGTGTCTGGCCTTCCCCCGCAATCCTCAGATTATCGCCACAATTGGCGACGTTTAGTGCTTTGCCAAGTCGCATTGCTCACAATGCGGTCCGTGGTGATTCTGGGGAAACCAGCCAGGATGAGGACTGGGAAAGTCTTGCTATCATTGGCAGACAATACTTATCATCAGCTAACACGATGGCGGCCGTAGATGGATGCTGAATCAGTTGCCGAGCCGCTCTGCTCACCGTGGTGAGCAAAAACAAATATGCCCCTGATGAAGAGTTCTGGTATCCCGATGAAACGAAGGACAAAACCTTTGTGCATGATACGATAAACCGAAGCAACTGATTTTGCTCGATTCGGATAAAGGAGAAAAACCCATTGTGGTGGATCGTCAGGGTAAAGGACATTGCACTGGAGATGTTGCTGGAACACGTGCAGGCCAGCCAGTCAATCATGAGTTCAGAGACTTTCATGGCTTTTAGCCAAGAGAACAGCGGAGACCAGTACTTCAGGTACCGGTGAACGCCAATGCGAGAACTATACACCAATGAACTGACTGTGATGTGTAGTGCGGAGGGTGAAGGTCACCGCACATGATTGATGTAACTGCAAACTACCCTTGTGATCAG
The DNA here is from genome assembly GCA_035128595.1 of Eptatretus atami. Classification (NCBI taxonomy): domain Eukaryota; kingdom Metazoa; phylum Chordata; class Myxini; order Myxiniformes; family Myxinidae; genus Eptatretus; species Eptatretus atami. The sequence continues at coordinate 28,798,429 of CM068957.1, forward strand.
GTCAGTGGAATGGTCCGACATTGTTTGGGCTAATTTGCTTGATCATCAAACCTGTGTGCCTCGTGATCAAAGTGATGTGGCTTGTGATGTTAATCACAATGCCATTCTTGACAAATACCCTCATGATATTGGAGATGGTGTTGCGCACCTTTTTAAAGATATTAAGCCAAAACTATGTAGATGAGAGTCACCAATCTTTTAAAGCAAGGTGCTTGACCTTACATGATGCGTCCAAGATCGAGCAGAGCTCGACCGCATGACAGATGAGTTGATTTCAGTCTGTTGAGTCTCAGTGCATTGGGCATTGTCCAATGGTTCCTGTAATAAAGATCAGAATGTCTGTTCGGATTATGTTGTGATTATAAACAACACAATCAACAGTATTCCAAACAGGACATTATCCTCTGCCAAGGCGGATATTTGTTCGCGACGCTTTCTTGGTGGAAGAAGTTTTTAGGCCGCTGGGATATTGAATGTCTTACTAGATGTTTCTTGATAGGACTCCAATAAGTATCATGTGTAACACTCACAAGGGGTTTTTGTTATTACCGCTTCCTTTCAGGAATCGAATCAGCCCTGCATCAATTCAACGCCAATATGGAAATTCTGCTAAAGCAATTCCATTAGCTTTTATTTCAAGATGATTTGTTTGATCACCGCGCCGCAATGATGCGGAACATTTGTGTAACTCTGAGCGGTTCTCAACGTCTTGTTGAAGCCGGTGTATGTTAGGTGAATACTGACAAATGGTACGATTATGTTCCGAGTGGATTTCCTCGTCGTGCATTCTAGTGCTGATCGCAATAAGGCCCAGCACGTTCCAAACGAAGCTCTCAAGGATGCTCCGAGTCCTTGCGAAACAGCGGACCATCAAAGCTTTCCTGGAGTATGTTAAACATATTACTGCTAACTTTCTTCCGCAATCTGAGCACCTCCATGAGCCTCTCCACAAAATCTCTTGAAAGGTGTTGTTGAATGCGATGGTGTACGGCCAGTGTCGTAGTGCAGTTTGCTGCGGCCAAAAACGGATTGCTGTGTTCAATACTCAAAGTGCTGGTGTACTATATACTGCTAAAACCATTGTTTCACGTGAATGCACTCTCTTATGCATTGGCTGGTACAGCAGAGTAATAGAGGATTACTCAGCCTTAGCCAATCATCACGACTTTCCAGCAGCGGAGGTACTTCCATGGTGAAAAGAAGCTCTCGTATGTATTTTTGTTGTAAAACAAGATGCATCAGTATCTCTTCTGATCGACAATTTGAACTTGTAACTCGACACGAAAACCATGTGCCAATCCCGTTCAGAGAGTAAGAGATTAACCACAGGCCTTCTGCACGCATTCAGGCGTTGGCTGAGAAGTTAAGCAGCTCATGACTATTCACAAGTATCGTCCTGGAGGTGAGAATCTGTTCTGATGCTTGATGGATATACCATCTCCATAAACGGTATAACTTTGTTTTAACTGCACGCGCGAAAATTTTTATGACACATGAGTGTGGTTTTGACTGTATAACTGCTCCAATCCTTCCAAACAAATATGACAATGGACAAATTTGGGACGACTCGGTCAACGTTTACTTTATTTGTCCAAGGACATTGCTAAATGGTCTGGCAATACCCCTGAATCCAGGACAAATTGAGCCATACCTTGCTCGTAAAAATGATTGTCTTACATTCTGCGTTGCATGCTGTGGGAGCAGCAGATCATATGCACCGCCCCAAAGGTGCAAACAGGTGTGTATGAGGCTACGATGAATCACATCCAGGATTGATTTAACCATGAGGTTCAATTGCTAGGGAGCCATAGTTTGGTGTGCCGGGAGTACAGATGAAAACCTTGGAGCTCCGTTCCCATGCTGCCTTGTGTCAAGCCCTGCCCTAAACTCACCCTGAGGCACCGCTTCACATTGTGTGTCTCTGCGTCCAAAACCTGTCTCGAAATTCACATCGATTACGCTATGTCCATTTAGGAAGACGTTTTGGTTGTTACGTGCTATTCAAAGGTGAATTTGATGAATGATTTAGCCTTATCTCCTGAACTAAGCGAAAATCGACGCTTTGTTTCTGAAATTTGGCTGCCATGTTTGCCACTCATGGTTTGCCAGATATGTAGCTTGGGATAACTGGCTGTGTTTCACCAGCCTGTATGTATCAGATTTTCTTTGTGAAACAAAATGTGTCAAGAACTATGCAGTCTCCCTTCAAAGCTTTCGAAATAGTAGCTTGAAAAGAGGTCCAGGTGAATCAAGATTTCTCAAAAAGCAAATGACGGTTTTTCTCTCAAACCAAAGTAATATCACGTTATGTATGTTACAATATAGGACACGGGTCCGCACACAAACACCTGGACGCAGCCCACAGAGAGCAGAAAATGATGTTTGTTTTCGGAATGCTAAAACACGGCTTAGACCTGGATTCATCCGAATGAAATTCGTCCAGTGCGACACCAGTTTAAACAGATGAGGTAGCCATGACGAAGACCTCAGTTACACGTGACATCAATGTGTTCGATCCTGTTTTTCGTGCTGAAATTCGCCATGATCTAAATGCTCACTGTCATGTGTAATTCGAATTGCACTCTTATTTTTTGTGAACCGTCCATATGACAATCAAACGTAAACTATGACCAGTCCGCCTGCAGCTTTGACCCACCTCCAAACATATTCAGCCCTTTGATGTGATTCCCTGTGTCTGTTCCATTTGTGAGCCAAGTCCTGAACCCACTGAGCGACGCGTCGTGGTGGTGACCTGCTCCTCTCCTTTCTCTCATCTCTCTTGAGACTGTTTTGTTGGGTAATGTTGTGCAAATTTTTATGTTGAAGAGAGACACATCAAACAAGCCTTTGTTCGAGTCACTCGGGCAATTTACATGAAACCGCCATGTTAACGTGCCAGCACACCGTTCGTTGAGTATTCTTGCTTCAGCGTTATTAATCAGAAGCCGCTACACCATAAGCAACCCGCTTTGCTAACGAACACACCTCGGATTCAGTTTGGTAGTACATACCTGCTATAATTCCTTCCCCTTTCACATGGCTTGCCTACCGTCTTACGTAGACTCTCACACAATGTCGCTTATATTTCGTGAAGGATTGCTCGGTGACTCACGTAGACGTTCTGACATCGCAACCGAAACCCACTTTTTAAAGTTTTTTTTTTTTATAACCAGTTAATGATTCTCCTTTTAAAGTAAAAATGTGTTATAATAAACAATAAACCGAGGCATATAATGGTTAAAGTGTGAGTTCCCGATTTATCAAATAAAATTATTTGTGTTCTCGAGTCGTGTTTCCATGTACTCAGTTGTTTCGCTTCACATAGATGTTTTCTAGCCGAAATTCGGGGACCATAAATAAGACAAACAAGGTATTATGTCATCTCTCCTTTTATTTCGATTTTTGTTATTTTACGGGTAAACGACTTCGTGAATCTCTCGTCAATTCATCTCTCTCTTTTCAATTTTGTTCCGATTGGACAAAGTTAATTGTCACATTATGGTGAAAAATGTGAAAACGTCTATAATTAGGTCATGACCTTAAAGGTTAGGTCAAGGTCAAAAACAATTAGGACAACCCTGCCTACTTTCTATTCACAATATTTGTGCAAAATTTAATTACAAGTCTCAGATACAGCTCGGAAATTGATAGTTTGCAAATGTGGAGTGTTGAGAGGCAGAATGAATAATTCATGAATAAAATAACTGAAGGCACTGCTATGACGTTCATGAGGTTATCATGTAGCCTCCTGCACATATTACATTCAAACCACATCCTTGAACAAGTTTTGATTTGAATCCATTGAAACCCAAGATTCAAAATATTAAATAATTTTTCTAGCTGCCAGACATGCATCCGATCAGGTGAAATTTAAAACAATTATTCCCGATGACTATGACATCATCATTGTGACATATCTTGTTAATTGATGAAGTAGTTCAAGAGAAAGAGTTTTTATATACAAGATATTTGTTCAATCCAATATGTCTGCCACACCATGTGACCTATTAATTACGAGCAGAGCCCACCCATCGCTTCGCTGATGGAACAATTAGTCGTCCTGTTTGCCAAAAAATTTGGGCGAGAAGGAAAAGGAAAGGAAGACAAATTTATCCGTACATAGAGTGC
>CM068957.1:28928531-28945802 GCA_035128595.1 Eptatretus atami
AGCTATATGGAGCAATGGGTTTGCGCTTTCACTTCCTCCTGCTTAACACCATTGTGGACACTCGAGGGCCAAGTCCGAATGTATAACAGTATATAATGTGTGTGCAATGGAGCAATGGGTTGGCGCTTCATCCCTCCTGCTATACACCATTGTTGGACACTCGAGGCCAAGTCCGAGATGTATAACAGTATATAATGTGTGTGCAATGGGAAGCAATGGTTGGCGCTTCACTCCCTCCTGCTATACACCATTTGTGGACACTCGAGGGCCAAGTCCGAGGTGTATAACAGAATATAATGTGTCAAGGGGACAGTTCTTAGATCTGTGAACCCCAAACACAGAATCCTCAACTGAATAGTCAAGGCTTAACTTTGTTTGTTGATGTGTGTGTGTGTGCGTGTGCGTGTGCGTGTGCGTGTGCGTGTGTGTTGTATGCGTGTGCGTGTGTGTGCGTGTGTGTGCGTGCGTGTGTTGTTGTGTGCGTGGCTGTGGTGTGCTGTGTGTGTGCGTGTGTGTGTGCGTGTGTGTGCTGTGTGTTGCGTGCGTGTGTGTGTGTGCGTGTGTTGTGTATGCATTTGTGTGTGTGTGTGTGTGTTTGTGTGTGCGTGTGTGTATGCGTTGTGTGTGCGTGCGTGTGTGCGTGTGTGTGTATGCGTGTGTGTATGTGTGTGTGCGTGTGCGTGTGTGTGTATGCGTGTGTGTGTGCGTGTGTGTGTATGCATTTGTGTATGTGTGTGTGTGTGTGTGTGTCCCAACCCTCACATTCAAAATCTCAACCCCAACTCCATCCTCCCCCACACAATGTCTTTTTCAAAATGAGATTCCACCTAATATATATTTTTACGTTTTTTTTTTTCTCTTCTCCAATTCTGTCTTTTAAGGCTTTCAGGTTTGATGACGTAGAAAGGGGGTAAGCCTGCACTTTCTTCCCAGAACTTTCTTGATCTTGCTCCCATCAAGCACCATCCAACAAAGAACTACATCGTAGGTTTAGATCCCAAGAGTGATAGCATTTCAAGTCTCCAAAATAAACCCAACTTTCCAAGTCTCCAAGGTATAACTCTTTGTTGGGTCATCAAGGACGAACTCGTTCTGTGGGTCTTGGTCGCTCATGAGGTCTTCAACCAAAGCCAACAATTTCGCCCCAAGTTGTGGCAAAATCGGTATTTTCATATTGCATTTCAGATACAATTTCCTGTGAGAGAAAATAATAATGTATTAATTAAGTAATTAATTATTAAATGAGTCGATGCTTAAAAGGAACTGAAAATAGGAAAATAAAAATCTTACCTCAAAAGATAAGAGTTTTGAATCCAGTACATCAAGTTGTAGGTTTAGTTCCATACAAATAGTTGATATCCAAGGAACCCCAAAGTCATCCCACTCAAGATCTAGCTCGTTCTGTGGGTCTTGGTCGCTCATGAGGTCTCCAACGTATAACTCTTTGGTTGGGTCATCAAGGACGAGCTCGTTCTGTGGGTCTTGGTCGCTCATAAGGTCTTCAACCAAGCCAACAATTTCGCCCCAAGTTGTGGCAAAATCGGTATTTTGATATTGCATTTCAATACAATTTCCTGTGAGAGAAAATAATAATGTATTAATTAAGTTATTTATTATTAAATGAGTCGATGTTTAAAAGGAACTGAAAATAGGAAAATAAAAATCTTACCTCAACAGATATAGGTTTGAATCCAATTCATCAGCTTGAAAGTTTAGTTCCATACAAATAGTCGATATCCAAGGAACCCCAAAGTCATCCCACTCAAGGTCTAGCTCGTTCTGTGGGTCTTGGTCGCTCATGAGGTCTCCAACGTATAACTCTTTGGTTGGGTCATCAAGGACGAGCTCTCTGTGGGTCTTGGTCGCTCATAAGGTCTTCAACCAAGCCAACAATTTCGCCCCAAGTTGTGGCAAAATCGGTATTTTGATATTGCATTTCAGATACAATTTCCTGTGAGAGAAAATAATAATGTATTAATTAAGTTATTTAATTATTAAATGAGTCGATGTTTAAAAGGAACTGAAAATAGGAAAATAAAATCTTACCTCAACAGATAATAGGTTTGAATCCAGTACATCAAGTTGTAAGTTTATTCCATACAAATATTCGAACTGCAAACAAGCCATGCCACTGAAGGACAGTACAGCACACCATTGCCAGCAAAGAAATGTTTAAAATGGAGCCTGGGCTCGAGACCTTGGATCGCAGAATAGTTCCTGTTTTTTTCACAGCATGACTGTGCAAAAACAGTTCCTCATTTTTACGGCACGGTCGTGTGGAAAAACACTTCCTCATTTTCACGGCACGGACTGAAACTTCGATGGTTATCAATTGAACAATGGAAAAACAATTTACTATAATCTCAAAATGATATGCAACTCAGGAGGTGGTCAGATGAGATCATTAAGAGAAGTATTATCATTTCATAATGGCACAAAAGGGGTATCTTGAAAAATATAAAGATTCAAATGTTTTGTTTTTAAATATTTTAGATGGATTATTGTACAAAGAAAATTAAACTATTGAAGGAATATGAGAATGAACAAATCTTTATAGGTTCAATGATTGAGCTAAACAATATACATTGGTTATTTGAAAATGAGTGTCCCTAGGCTTACAGGTTTCAGATATCTCTTCAGAATCACCTTGAACAACCACATTACTACGTTGCTACTTGAACCAATCTTTATCTTGTCGCATTGGTTATTTGAATAGAATGCCCCTAGGTTAAAAGGGGAGACAAACAAATATACCTTGGGATAAAAAGGGGTGTAATTTAGGGGAAAAAAAATGTGAATCGCTGAAAATCCCCCATTCATTTACATGGGGAAAAGTGAGCCAGAATCAGTATATCCACCCTACTGACCTTGTTTTGTGCACAGGGACATTGTCATGCTGAAACAGAAAAGGGCCTTTCACAAAGTATTGCCACAAAATTGGAAGCACAGAATTGCCTGGAATGTCATTGTGTGCTGTAGCATTTAGATTTCCCTTCACTCGAACTAAGTGGCCCAAACCATGAAAAACAACTCCAGACCATTATTTCTCCTCCACCAAACTTTACAGTTGGCACTATGCATTCGGGCAGGTGGCGTTCTCCTGGCATCCGCCAAACCCAGATTCGTCCGTCGGACTTCCAGATGGTGAAGCATGATTCATTACTACAGAGAACGCGTTTCCACTCCTCCAGAGTCCAATGGTGGTGAGCTTTACACCACTCCAGCCGTCGCTTGGCATTGCGCATGGTGATCTTAGGTTTGTGTGCGGCTGCTCAGCCATGGAAACCCATTTCATGAAGCTCTCGACGAACTGTGCTTGTGCTGACGTTGCTTCCAGAGGCAGTTTGGAACTCGGTAGTGAGTGATGCAACCGATGACAGACACCCGTGTTACGCGCTTCAGCACTCGGTCCTGTTCTGTGAGCTTGTGTCGGCCGACCAATTCGCGGCTGAGCTGCTATTGCTGCAAGACGTTTCCATCCCAATAACAGCACTTACAGTCATTTTCATCCCAATAACAGCACTTACAGTTGACTAGGGCAGATCTAGCAGGGCAGAAATTTGATGAACTAACTTTTTGGAAAGGTGGCATCCTATGACGGTGCCATGTTGAAAGTCACTGAACTCTTCAGTATGGCCCATTCTACTGCCAATGTTTGTCAATGGCGATTGCATGGCTGTGTGCTTGATTTTATACACCTGTCAGCAATGGGTGTGGCTGAAATAGCCGAATCCACCAATTGGAAGGGGTGTCCGCATACTTTTGGTCATGTAATGTGTGTATCTGTATATGTGTATATATGTGTATATATTTATGTATATGTATAATGTATATGTATATGTATATATATATATAAATTTTTGTATATTTTTTGAAAAAACTTTTCTTCTGCAGTTCCTCTGTAACCTGAAGCATCATCACGATCGACCTGAGCACTGCCTGTGTTTGTTGTGGGCTGCTGGACAAGTTGGGATTAATGACCTTTGTGCAGGATTGAAAGGTCAGTTTTGGTTTTTATTCATTTAAGTACTTGATGCTTTTTTCATTCTCGTTGCATTTCCTGAGAACCAGCAGTTTGTAAACTTGTAACTTTAATCAGAAGTATTTACTTTTTCTCACTTTATTTAAGATATATACATTCATCCCCCGCTATATCGCGGTTCACCTATCGCGCCCCCGGTTCATCGCGGGTTTTCCCTTGGAACCTAACTATTTTTTATGCCGATTCCCCGGTATTATCGCGGTATAATATTAAAATATAAATTATTTAAGCAATAAATTATAACGCGTGGCGTTCGACCAGTCACACAACGCACGAGACAAAGTTTCGCTTGTGAACTTCGAATATTTTCTACGTTTTTTCTCCAAGCCCCACGATGCCGCCAAATGCCCTGCACCTTCTAAGGCTTCTGGCAAGGAACCGAAGCGCCAGAGGAAGGTCCTGATGCTCCAGGAGAAGGTTAAGGTGCTCGATATATGCTTTGGGAAGGAAAAAGGTTTGCCGCCGTTGGACGAGCACTGCTCGTACCCAGCACCTCAAAACCGCCCACCAGACAAGTCGATCTCCAGCACCTCAAACCCAATCACTGCCAAACCGACCAGACCAGACGAGTCGATCTCAGGCACCTCAAACCCAATCACTGCAAACGACCAGACAGACGAGTCGATCTCCAGCACCTCAAACCCAATCACTGCCAAACCGACCAGACCAGACGAGTCGATCTCGGGCACCTCAAACCCGATCACTCCCAAACCGACCAGACCAGACGAGTCGATCTCCGGCACCTCGAACCCGATCACTGCCAAACCGACCAGACCAGACGAGTCGATTTTTTGGGGGAGGCGTCCATTCATCACGGATTTTCACTTAGCGCGGGGAGGCTTGGAACGTAACCCATGCGATAAACGGGGGATTACTGTATATATATATATATATATATATATATAATATATATATATGTAATTTCTAATTGATGTACTTTTACACAATGATTCTATTCATGTAACTAGAACGGCACTTGGTGGAATGCATTCCTCTTCCAGGCAGAACGGTTTCAGGGTTCGTACCTTTGGGTATCTGAAATTCCATGACTGACCGCACACAGGCATTTTTTACTCACCCCCTAATCTCAAAACGCAGCAAGATTATGCAAATTATCAAGGATTTTAAGTCTACCACTATCCTGTTTCATTTGAGTGACAGATTAGGGAACTGTTAACATGACAATGTGATGGGCTGGATAAAGAAGGCCTGTAAAAACAAAGCAGGCCGGATATAAACATGGCGGCAATACCCCTGGGCGTTCATCTGGTAGTGGCTGGAGAAGATAACCAGGGAACCACTGGTAAGCATGGATGACCCACAAAATATGTAACAGAGAAGAAAGTAAATACCTATGGAATTTTTTTGTTTTTTTTAATGCCCTCAACAAACTTTGGTATATCACTGGTGAAGAAGATTGTGGTCGCTTCATCAAATATGTGTGTGTGGTTTCGGAGAAGAAATCAAATATCCCTTTGGGGAAGGGGGGGGACGACCCCCCTGTAAACTCCCTCTGTAGACCCCCTCAGATCACAATATTTTTTAAAATGCTGTGAGCAAACTTTGGTACATCATGGGTGATGAAGATTGTGGTCAAGTTTCATCAGAATTGCATGTGAAGTTTCTGAGAAGAAAGCAAATACCTATTTTGGGGGGCAGCCCCCATAGACCCTCTTTGGGCCCAATTTTTTGTTGTTAATGCCATGAACAAAATTTGCTACATGCATGGTGATGAACATTGTGTTTAAATTTCATTAAAATCTTATGTGTAGTTTCAAAGAAGAAGTTGCAAGTATATGTGGACTGACGGATGGGTGACGCACTATCCCATAAGCTCCCTTGGAACTATGTTCCAGGTGAGCTGAGAACCTGGCAATTGATGAGAATCAAATGGCAGTGTTTGACAGTGAGATGGATCAAAGCAAAATCACTCATGCATGATCAACCGCCTTCAAGCTGGGCTTCTGATTGAAACTGTCAACCAATCATTGTCGATGTGGGTCCTTCTGAAAAAAATGAAGCAAAAATTAAACACATTTCATAGTAGATATTAAATATATTCTTTGAAATCCATTATTGGACATATGAATATGTACAGAATGCAGCCTTAGTCTAGGCTGAGAGGCTGGGCATCGTGACAGCAAATTCTTTGTTTGCCCTCTGGCTTTCCGGCCCAGCTCTACATGTTGGTTGAAAATGGTGTGTTGTTCTGAGCATGCACCAATTCCCCCCAACTTTGACTCTGCTGCCGTGTGTCCTTGCTTATTGCACTATCTCATATTGCAGTTTCATTGAATTTATCACAATTTAGTTTTTATTACAAAATATTTGATTATTGCAAACGTCTTTCACTTTGTTACAATGCCAGTATCACAAATAAGGGAAAAAAGACTACAATGTCATTGCCCCTGTTGTTTTAGTAATTTTGCTGTATGGAGTTAAAGGGCATATTTATTTACAACTAAAATGGCCGCCAGTCTACCAGTTGGCCATCTTTGATCAGATCGCAAAATAAAGTTATGTGCAAATGTATGCCATCGTGTCTTGTGCGTGTGCCAAGTTTGAACAAAATCAGATCATGGATGCCCGAAAATTGGTTGAGAATGTGTTCAACATCGGGTTTTTTACAACTAAAATGGCCACCAGTCGGCCATCTTGGATCTCATCTCGAAAAAAAAATGACTTGCAGAGATGTAAGCCATCATTCATAATTATCTGTGTGCCCCATCTCGTTTTTTTGTCGGTTTTTTGCCCCCAGCTCTCAATTGTGAAGAATCGCTTAAAATTAAATAATTCTCGTATCCCAATCCTGATCTGCATCTTCACCAAAATAGAATCTAGTTGTCCTCTTCACAAACCCAACCTGTCCACCAAATTTCGTCCAATTCCATCCGCACCTTTTTGAGATATTCTGCTCATAGACAGACAGGGTTGAAAACATAACCTCCGTCCATCTTCGGTGGCAGAGGTAATAACGTTGCATATCATGATTCAATAACATTTTGAGTCTTGTTGCTTGTGTTTTGTCTTTTGGGCTGTTGGTTTTGAACATTAAAAAAAAATAATTTGAAGCTCAAGAAATTTGGGAAGAAAAAAATAAAATCATGGTCGATTTTAGCTCGCCTGTTCGAAGAACAGAGAGCTATAGCGATACTCCCGGCGTGAGCGTCAGCGTGAGCGTGAGCATGAAATGTTAAAGATTTTGGTGCAAGTTATTTTTTCCTTTCTAATGTTTTTATCTACCACACTATTTTTTATACGCCCGATATATATATATCGGGGCGTATTATGTGATACCGGTCGTCCGTCTGTCCGTCCGTCTGTCTGTCCGTCCGTCCGTTCCTGTCCGCACTCTAACTCCCAAAGTTTTCAACTTTCACGTTTCATATTTGGTACATAGGTACAGACTGTGGAGACGGTGTGTCGCGACATATGTTCGTCATCTAAAGTGATTGCCATGGCAACCATGATGCTGTTTTCCATCCGTTCCTGTCCGCACTCTAACTCCCAAAGTTTTCAACTTTCACTTTTCATATCTGGTACATAGGTACAGACTGTGGAGACGGTGTGTCGTGACATACGTTCGTCATCTAAAGTGGTTGCCATGGCAACCAGGATGCTGTTTTCCATGTTAGCACAATTCTGTATATACCTTCTTGTTCGGCGTATATTGTACTCACTTGCTCTCTTGTTACTGATTACAATATACAAATACATATATTGCTTTAAAATTATTTGGATCAGACTTCACTGCAATGCTTTATAAAAATATTAATTATTAGACGAGTCTTTTAAAAACGATAAATGTATAAACAGGCGAGCATTGGGTGGCTTTGACACCAACTCTGGTCTAGTTTCTGGTGTATCTGTTTGTGATTCATGTTGTCATGTTTTTATTACTATTTTTTTTTTATCCCAGTGTGGTTTATCCTGATGCTTCCTGCTCTGGGTGTGAAACGCCTATCTGGATACACAGTCAGTTATCTGGAACAACTTCTCAGGTGCGTCTCGTGGTGTTAATTGGAACTTTTCATCAATCAAATAGTGTGGCAAGGCAAGTTTTAGGCTTTGGAGCCTTTAGCATCGGTTGCTGATCACTCCATCATGGTTTCTGTGCAGGATTCACCAAAACCACAAGCAAGGCTTTGGAGTCATTGGTCCCAAGGAGTTGTTTCCAGTGCTGGACTATGCTTACATGCCAAACAATTCGTTGCCTATTCGGTATGAGTCCAGCATAAAATTATTGTTTTGTCATCTTGCTTTAGGAGCTACCAGGAAAAATTCCTGCCATTAATGCCTGATATCCAATATAATCATTCTTATTCATTGATTTGCTATAATGGTCTTCATGTTCACTTCATGCAAAAAGTTGTGAATGCTGTTGTTGGTCATTAATATTGTTGCCTAAGCGCCCATATTCTGAGCTTGTTTACGACCTGGCAGCCAGCAAAAGAGGTTGGCATCACTTTTTGGTACCCTGAAGAACATCGCGTATGGAGATCACAGGAAGACCCTTCAGCATTGCTACTTTCCATCATACTTATCTCGCCTCACTGTGAGCTGCCCAATGGCCATGAAAAGTGAGGTAATCGCAGCAATGGAATGACATTGGAGAACGCAATTGCATGCATCATGTTGTTACATCAAGCTTGCTCTAATGTAGATGTTTTTTGTTGTTGCTGTTGTTGTTGTTGTTGATAAGCACCCTTGCACTCTTTGTAAATTAGTTCTTCCTTCTCGATGAGATTCTTTTTTAAATTTTTTTATTTTGTAAACCAGTCATTCTCATCCTGCTTACAGGGGAATTTGTGCGTTGAGTTCCTTCAAGCCAATCTCTCGGTGTTCTGCAATTAGAGCGGAGGGTACTGAGTGCTGGTGCAATTAGAGCGGAGGGTACTGAGTGCTAGTACAATTAGAGCAGAGGTATACTCTGGTACTGAGTGCTGGTGGGCTCTTGACAGAGGAGTCTGAAGTAAAGGCCCATTGGGCCAGTTACTTTGGCTGTACCAGGCTGACCCACCAGCTGTTGAGTTGGAGGTCATGGGTGTTACTATCCCCATTGCTGACCCTCAAATCAACTGTGATCCACCTTTGTTTGTGGAAACACAGGCTGCGGTGAACCGGTTGAAATGGGGTAAAGCTCCTGGAATTTGTGGCATCCATGCTGAACTTCTCAAGGCTGGTGGAAATGCTGCACTCGTGTCGTTGCAAGCAGTTCTATGCTCTTTTTGAAACAAAGACATCATCTGAACTGACTGGAAGAAGGGCCTTGTTGTCCCTCTCTAGAAAGGGAAGGGTGATCGCCAAGACTGCAACATCTACCGAGGGTGATGCTGCTCTCAGTGCCGGGCAAGGTCTTTGCTCTAATAATTATTGGGGGGGTTCGCCACCATCTGCTTGAGCACCAGCGCTCAGAGCAGTCGGGCTTTACACCAAAGAGGTCAACGATTGACCGTATCCTTGCTCTTCGGGTCCTCACCGAACGCAGACAAGGGTTTTAGCAGGGACTGCGTTTGATTCAGTGAATCGGGATGCCCTCTGGAGGATTCTTTGCATTTGTGGAGTGCCACCAAAATTGATAAATCTGATGTCTGAACTATACTCTGGTACTGAGTGCTGTGAGATGTGGTGATTCCATCTCTGACTTAATTCCAGTTGTTGCTAGAGTGCGTCAGGGGTGTGTACTGTCCCCCACACTTTTTAGCACTTGTATGGACTGCATTCTGGGGAGGATGTCAGAGAGATCAAGCTGCGGTGCATCGTTTGGGAATGTCAACATCTCTGACCTTGATTTCGCAGATGATGCAGTCATCTTTGCAGAGACTCTGGATATCCTATTGGGGCCTCGAGGGTGCTGAATGAGGAGTCGGAGCTGCTGGGATTATGAGTTTCCTGGGTCAAAACTAAGATCCAGACTTTCATTGACATCTTGGATGCTGCTGTCTAGTCTCTACCTGTTTGTTGTGAAGATGTTGAGGTCAGAGAGATTCACTTCCCTTGGCAGTGACATTCAGGTCTCCACTGGCTCTTAGCCAGAGGTCAATAGACGTCTTGGTCAGGCCTGGGAAGTCATGGATTCATTGGATCATGGGGTGTGGTGCTGTTGGTACCTGTGTTGGCGGACAAATGTCTGAGTCTTCAGGTCCTTGGTGCTTCCATTCTTGCTCTATGGATGTGAGACTTGGACTCTGACCAGGGATCTGAGATGGAGACTTAACTCCTTTAGTACCAGGTCTCCTCAGAGAATCCTTGGCTATCGCTGGTTGTATTTTGTGTCCAACGAGCGGTTGCTGAGAGAGACTCAAATGAGATTTGTTGCCTGTTTTGTCCGTGAGCATCAGCTGTGGCTGTATGGACATGTGGTTTGTTTTCCTGATGCTGATCCTGCTCACCAAATTCCTTCAGTGAGGGAGCCTCGTGAGTGGAGGAGGCTAATGGGCCGACCACGTGCCTCTTGGTTGCAGCAGGTTGATCAGCATCACAAGGAGATGGGGATGGCCAGACGGAGGCCCCATCAGTACCGGCGGAAAGTGGACGCATCGATGCGCTGCTCCGGCGCGTGCTGCCATTCTTGACCTGACCTGACCTGACTCAGGTTCATCTCTCTCATTCTACTTTCCCTTGTTTCAACTGTTGCTCAGCTATCTCTTATTGCAAATATCTATGTAATCATAAGAGGATGGAAGATTTGGCAGCTAGCAATGGGATGATGTGGAACAGGTACAGAAGAGGGAATGGCATACATGAAAGGTTGACACAATATGAATGATTCTTTGCATTTGTGCAAGTTGACATTTTAATTAATGTCCGGATGCAGATCCGGCCTATTGGTTGGATATAAAATGTAAACTGTTCAGCCGAGTGGAGGTATGCGCTCTATCGAGTGCTGTTCTTTTTTCCTATTGCTTCGAGAAGTATTACTATATATGATTTTATGTGCTCCTCCCTTCTCCTTTTGAAGGGTTCATGCTATTGTGACATAATAAATGTTACCATTGGAAATACTGCATTAATCTTCAATTCCGGAAAGACGGGCTTTTAAAACGGGCATTTTTATGATTGAATGGGAATGAATATTCTTTCCAAGTGAATTTATCACTCGCTTTACAACCAAGTAAATCGATTATTAGCTTCCCAACGGGACCATTTTTCTTATTCTAGGACAGGAACCACTACATTGAAGTTTGAGGTCCTTCTTGGTGTGATGATGGACGTTTCTCCTTTTAGTAATATATGTAATAATAATGATGTGTAAGGTTAAGGAATGTGAGAAGATCAAGTGAAAACTAGGTTGCTATTACAATGTGAAATTTGTTCGAACTAGTAATCAGTATTTGTTATTTTTAATCATTGTTTACCAAAATGTGGTGAAGTACCAGACATGGTAGTAAACATCCTGACAATCACTTTATCATGTTTATCACACCTGAATTTTTCTCATATTCCCTCACAATGCTTTTTTAGGGCATCTCTACCGAGATGACCTAATAAAGCCGGACCAAATGTCCGTACGTCCGTCCGTCCGTCAATTTTTTTTTCCGATCTTGATGAAACTTAGTATGTGGGTAGAGGTCGATGAGTGTTGCACAACGATATAGACTTTGTCCGGGTTCAAGTCAGGTCAAGGTCACGAGGTCACGTAAGTTATAAAAATCGCCATTTTCAAAACCTATCTAGTCTGCCATTCTACATGATATTCGGCAACTGTTTATTGATGATGATAGTAAAAAATATTATCTTGTATCTAACCAGACAGATTTTTGAATTTCCGTCCCGTTTGGCCTCCACGTAACCTGGAAGATGGTCAAAAACACCTCCCGGTACAAAGAAAACTTTTTACTTCCGATCTTGATGAAATTTGGTATGTGGGTAGAGGTCGATGAGTGATACCCAACGACATATTTTTTTTCCCGGATTCGAGGTCAGGATCAAGGTCACGAGGTCACGAAGTTGTGAAAGTCGCCATTTTCAAAACATATCTAGTCTGTCATTTTAGGAAGATATCTGGCAACGGTTCATCGATTATGATAGTAAAAAAACATTATAGAGATGACCATCACCCCCATACGGGGGTAATTTTTTAAATCTAAATTTCAGTTTGAAAAAGAGAATGCACCACAGTGCAGAAAAATGCTTCGCAATCCTCACTATTATTAACAGACCGGTGTTTGTTTGTTTGTTGTGCTACTCCTTCTACAGTTCTGGGCCGGTTACATCCAGACGACGACGCAAATTCTCTATGTAAATGTGTATCATGTAGCGCCGTTCCAGGTGGGAGAGGGTATTACAAGTCCCCAACCTTTCCAGTACAGTATTCCTGTCCCTACGTTTTCCAGTGCAGTGTGGTGTTTTGAATTATGCAGCGAGTGGTATTTGGAATTACATGTTTGAATAAGGATGATGCTCCTGTGGGGAGCAGGTACTTCTTGTATTGTGTTCAATAATTTTCTGGCAGAAGATCCCCCAAAACCTCCCAGCAAACGTGATCTGCATGGCAGCGCTTCCTGCTTGCTTCATAGATTTCCCCTTTTATTTTTATTTGGATATTTATCACACATCTCTGAAGATGTCCTCTAAATCCAGCCACACACGAGGCATCCTCTGGTTCCAAATAATTCCTTGGAAAATCAGAACTACTCACAGATTGAAATGTCTTTGATCAAAGTCATTGGTGTACTCCTCCCCACGATGGGTTGGTGCCTCCACTTCACATCAGTCTCTCCTGGATGTTGTAGAATATAAAGCTCTCCGCAATTAGGCCGAAGCAAAAGGCCTGTTGTTTTCACATCGCCGACAGGCTTGTGACCTCAGTTTTTTGTTTTTGTTTTTTCTTAAAGCTTCTTTCCGGTTTTCTGGCTCTGCTCTCAGATGTCTGACCCTCCCAGAAACCCTTAGGACACAAAGGACACATGCGTTCTTCCAGTTACCCTCTCCTGGTTAAACTCACAAAATGTAGGCTTACTGTCCACCTCCTCGCTTTTGTTCCATTCTTCTCTCGTTTGTGGAACTGCATTTTGTAGAAGTTTCAATCCCAATCTTTTATCCATGGCTTCATTCAGACAGTGCACTATGATCTCATGCCATCCTCCTCCCCCCTCCATCCCCCCTTCCTTCCATTCATGTCTGTGATCTTTTATTACCATACTAACCCAATGCTCTTACTGTATTCGTCTGCAGCCCCACTGGCAGTAAGTTGCCTTTTTCTCCTGAGTCACCTCACCCTTCCATCAGCTGAGGTTTTGTACGAAAAACAAATAAACCTGGTGGTCGAGTACGGCAAAGATGCGTCATCGTTTTCTGCAGTTTCCAAGATGCCCCTGAAAGATCTCGGCAAGATGTGTCCCCCGAAACCTCAGTATTCACGATTGACGGCAAATGACTCGTCATGTCTCAAACTGTTCAACGTAGATCCAGCCAACTTTTTTACTTGTCTAACTGCTGATGAAACATGGCTTCAGCATTGGGATATTGAACCAAAATTGGAATCCATGAAATGGAAGCACAAGGGATCACCACCACCCAAGCAATTTTGCACCCAACCCCAGCAAGATCACGACCTTGATTTTTCTGCTATTACAAGGGAGTCGTGTTCATTTACTGCTCGTATATCCCTCACAAAAAATACAAGCATGGCAATACAGGGTGTTTCAAAAGTCCAGAATCATAGGGTATTTGTTTTGCGATTTTATTTAATAATTGCTCCACTTACGAGCCACTGACGTGCATACACATATCAATTCTAGTAAGTAGATTTCTTTGAACGTTTCTTCACATCAATACATCAGTTGTATCACATTTGTTTGTGATTTCATTCTTTAGAATTGAGATCTTCAAAATTGTGTGATCATGAGGTATAAACCGCTGATTTCATATGTCCCCAAATACAAAGTCAAGTGGTGTTAAATGTGGACTATGTCATGGCAATTTTATCAGTCCACGACGTCCTATCCACCTCAAAGCCATCGTCTAAAAAAAAGAAAAACTTCAAAATATTTTCTATGATTCCGGACTTTTGAAACACCTGTATTATACCAACCTTGTGCAATAATTGCAGTACATCGAGAGCAAATGCAAATGATGTTGACCACATTTTGACAAAATATAATAATTGATTCCCTCATATAATGGGATATAGTTCCTGATATGTCAAATACTCTGCAACGTTTATCCCTGATGCATGAAACGCACTGCAACTGCAATCCATACCAACAGAAAACAGACTTTTTGGAATGCTGGTTGCATTTTCCATCTAATAATCATGTAACTTTGTTAAAAAAATAATTCTCCATGGATAGGCTCTTCTATGTTGAAAGTTTTGTCAATCGCTCGAACAGTTGCGGATAAAAAAAATCGAAAATTGAACGAAAACGCCACTCGGTCGAGCGCATACCTCCACCAGGCTGAACCTGAACCAGAATCCAATCTACTTGTTCTTGTCACCGAACCAACTCATCCACCTAATTATCATTCATCCACAACATTTTGAATGATCTTGCTCTATATCGTTGTTGGCCCCATCTCTCAATGGAAATGAATCACTTAAATTCTCGGATCAGTATCGATCTTCACCAAAAATGAATTGATTCTTTTTTTTGTCACACTCCCAAACTGTCCACCAAGTTTTGTCTGAATCTGTCCATAGCTTTTTGAAATATTGTGCTATATTTCGTTTTTGGCCCCATCTTTCAATGGTGAAGAATCATTTAAAATATTCTAGTATCCGGATCTTCACCAAAATTGAATCATTTCGTCCTTGTCACATACCCAAATTCTCCACTAGGTTTTGTCTGTCTGTGAACAAAAAGTTGGACAGATTGACAGGGGTGAAAACATAACCTCCGTCCACTTTCGGTGGCAGAGGTAATAAAGGTGAAAAAGTGATGGTGGAAGAAAAACGAAAGTATGGGTCTTGGCCGACATTCCACAGTATGGCCACGGATGGTTGTTGATGCTTATTTACTAGTTTTTACTCTTATTATTAGCCCGTCTGCCATGCAGCACGAGATGGTTGCATTTTGTAATCGCCTCCATGTTTCTTTCTTTATTTACACTTTTTTTTTTGTATCCCCAAAAGATAAAAAGTCAAGGCTCATGTAAGAGCTAATGCACAGGAACATATAACAAGGCAGGAGAAAAGAGGGTGGGAGAGGGAAGCACAAAATGGTGGGGAACCAAGACAATAGGATATCTGTGAAATGAAGAGGGAATGGGGAAAGGTACACAGGGTAAAAAATGTGGTACTGCAGGAACTTTCAGGAAGGAAAACAAGGAATTTGAAGGAGGTGGAAGGAGGTGGAAAAGATCAATATTTTGGATGGGGGAAGATATGAGATTATTGTGAACAGCTGTTTTGAAGACCTGGATGGAGGAGTGGGATTGAAGAGAGTGTGGGAGTTTGTTCCAGAGGTGGGGTAAAAAGAGGAATGAATGAATATCATTGCCGTTGCTCCAATTACAATTAGTACTCTTCAGCTTCGGAACTCTTCTCTTCCAAGATATTTTCACTTCATTCTTGAGGTGTGTGTGTGTGTGTGTGTGTGTGTGTGTGTGTGTGTGTGTGTACGTGCGTGTACGTACGTGTACGTGTGTGTACGTACGTGTACAGAGATTTCACTTCATGGTGGGCATCACCTCACTTTTAAATTGCCTTAACAGAAAGCTGCAAGGAAAGGGAAACAGAGCTCACTTGCTTTTATAAGAGGTGCTAACATTTGAGCGAAAACTAGCATTGTTTGTGAGAAACATGGATAAAGGTTTGCCGGCTCATTTCCCATCACTTAAACAATTCAAACAGGAGACAAACTATGAATTTGACACCAATAACCTAAAAAAATGTGATACTAGAAATGCAAGAAGCCTTCACAGGGCCATTTCAGGAATTCAGGAATTCAGAAAGGAAAAGTTAACTTTATCATTTGTGTTGAAACCCCTTGAAGCAGACACTTCTGCCTCAACTTTTCAGCATTTACAGGAGTAGACCAAGCAGAACTAGAACTTGAACTAGCCAATTTGCAGGACAAGGACATGTGGAATTCTAAATTCAGAGGCTTGGTGACCAAACTCGAAAATCGAGAAAGGCACAGATCTACCCGAGCACTTCAACACAGATGGACTGAAATGCATGATGTTAAAAAAACAAGACCAAATTGCATTTGAAGTTTGGAATTCTTCACCACAAACCTATAGTAACATGAAGAGATATGAATTTGGCATTCTGTCCATCTTCAGATTGACTTACCTGTGCGAGCAAGCATTTTCAAGTATGAATTTCATAAAAAGCACATTGAGAAACCAATTGAACGAGGTGAGTGTAAAGTCCTGCTTGAAAATGAAAACGACAGCACACTGCCCAAACAGCAAACAAACTCTCCAAATAAACTCTACAGCGGAAATCACACAATACTAAAAGGGCACTCGGTAGAGCGCATACATCCGCCACACAATGCCTGACCCACGAGAACATATCGGGCCATATATATATATATATATATATTATTTAATTAAATTATATATATATATATATACTTCTCTCGAGCCTAGTGTTGGCGCAGTGGTTAGGGCAGCGGCTTGGGATCCAAAAGGTCCTGAGTTCAAGCCCCGTTCGGCCACTGAATTAATACACCAGGGGTTGACTCAGCCTGTCATCCTTCCGAGGTCGGCGAAATGAGTACCAGTTACTGGGCCGGTGTATACCCGGTTAAAATAGGTGTACCATATCCCTGTGTCGTAAGAGGCGACCAGGGTTGCGTCAGGAAGGGCATCCGGCGTAAAACATGTGCCAAATCACATGTGGATCATACGGATGATCCGCTGTGGCGACCCCTAACGGGAGCAGCCGAAAGAAGAAGAAGAGATATATCTTCTCTCTCTATTATAATACCAAGCTTGCACACTAAAAACTCGGCTCGCCGTCACACGATCCCTATGAAATTGCATGTGGCACTTAGCGGACATGCCGACAATGTTTGGGAAGTCTTGGCGTTCCATAGTACCACTTGCATTTTGCACAATGCGTATTTTGTCATTCCCCGTGTACGGTCTGTCGTCTGCTACCAGCTATGTTGTACTGCTATCCCGTGCATGTGCACGGGTATCGCTCGTGTATATATATATACATACATATATATATATATATACACACATAGTTTTTGGCCCCATCTCTCAATAGTGAAGAATCACTTTATTAATTGAAAAATTCTGCTATCTGAATGTGGATTTGGATCTTCACC